>CM068346.1:4309738-4792238 GCA_034769755.1 Odontamblyopus lacepedii | reverse complement strand
TCCGTAGCACGCCAGCGAATAACGCCTTCGTTTCCTGTTTCTTTGATGCCCTCTCAGAGCCACAGGCGTTGGCCTACAGAGCTCAAACTCACATCACTATTGTGTGATCCCGGCCTGAATGTGATGAAATATGAAATATAATAAAAGTGAACTCTGTAGCGTCACCTAGTGTATACGTGAAACGTCAACATTATCGGATTTGGACCAAATTTGGGGATTAAATTCTATGCATGATTTGACGCAAAAGCTTATATTATGGACATTGTGCAATTTTCATCGTTCACCAGCAGGGGCGCAAAGACTCCCTAAAAAAATAGTTTAAAAATGCCTACACACACAGGCTTTGTCTGATCGTGCTGAAATTTGAATCACTAATACCTGATTAGGGCTTGATTATAATAAACTATAACGCATCTCAAAAGTTACTCTATAGCGCCACCTAGCCTATACAAGAAACATCAACATTATCGGATTTGTACCAAATTTGGGTATTCAATTCTCTGTATCAAAGCAAGCAAAAAATATATTATGGATATTGGGTGTTTCCCACGGTTGGCAAGGAGGCGCAAAGACTCCCCCAATAAATAGTTCCAAAATTACTACACGCACAGAGTTCATCTGATTGTGCTGAAATTTGAATCATTAATGCCTGATCATGACCTGAATATAATACACTATAAAGTATATAGAAAAGTGAACTCTATAGTGCCCCCTACCCCAGACATGAAAGCGTCAGCGTGATTAGATTTGTACCAGATTTGGGGAATACATTCTATGCATGTCTCCGTCCAAAAAATACATTATGGATATGGGGTATTTTCCATGGTTGGCCACAAAGGCGCCAAATACTCCCCCAAAATATGTTTAAAGGTGCACTATGAAACTTTTCTGGTGGAGGTTCTGTTTTTATGCAGTCTTAGTCTGACAGTGCTCTTGATTATAAAAGTCATGTGACCCGTGTCCTAGTTTCTATAATTTGGCTCTAGATCGTTCCCATTTTCAAATATTAAAGGTGCCCTATGTAATTTTTCTGTTGGACGAGCTGTCGGGAGGAGAGAGTGTTGTGTCAGGGCGGTCACGAGTCCTCAGAGGTTGTCTGGCATGGGCGTGCGCACCGGGGCGAGGGCCATCATTGCCGCGAGCGGCTTTAATTATTATTATTATTATTATTATTATTATTATTATTATTATTATTATTATTATTATTATTATTATTATTATTATTATTATTATTATTATCATAAATTAAATCAAACAAAATTGGATCATTCATTCATTCCACTACTAGTTAGTCAGTTACAAAACCCAAGAACATTAATCAACACCCTAAAAGTTGTAAAAGATCATGATGTGGGGAGCTGGAAAATGAGCACCATTAACTCACTGATTTACAACATCATTTTGCATTTTACCCATTTTAATTTTAGGCCCCCCCATCTGTATCACTAATATTGTCCTATAGAATGATGTGACGTCATGACAAACCCAACAGATCTGCTTTAAAGAGGGATTATTATGCAAAATGTACTTTTTTTTTAATCTTTCTACCTTATTAGAATATTTTTTTTCTCATCAAAAACATGCCTGAAGAGGTTTTAGTTGTCACTCATGTCGTATTTATTGAGGAAACTAGATTTGACTGTAAATTTGCCTTAAAATTCTACTTTTGTTTAATTTTTACTTTTTATTTTTCGTTAAAACTTGAATAAATCAGACTTGGAATAGATATCCAAAAACATTCCTTCTGCATTTAAAAATAAGTTGTAGTCTGTCTTTTACCAAATTTCTACAGATGTCTAAATTAAATACTGCTTCTCTAGTTTTATTAAAGCTGCACTGTGCAACTTTTCTTGTCTCTATGAAGATGGACAGAACATATTCATCTAGTATTTATTCATTACAGGTGATTCTTCATCTTGAAAATACAATAATTCATTTTTTCCTTCATAATTTCACAGAGCTGAACTGTAATGTAGCACAGTGCTGTAACTGCCCGTCTCCCTGGTGACAGACAGGGTTGATCTATACTGTGGAACATTTTAACAAAGCAATAACATCACCATGGAGACAAGCAGGTGGCTGTTTTCAATTTGGTTTTGTTGATGGATTTTTTCAGTTGTTTATAATCAGGGAGTTAATACTGAAAGACATTTTTAAGTCCAATAAAAGTGCTTGGAGTGTGAAAATAATAAGTGTAATAAGAAGAGCCGTGGCAATAACATCTAAGCCCGTCCAAATTAAAATAAGAATTCTATTTAGATTTGAAAATGTGACTCAGACTCCCCTGGGCGGGCTTCTCACAGTGTGGGGACTCAAATCTGTATATACACTCACATCGTGGGGCCTGCCTTATGGCTCACAGTGTTTGTCTGGAACAGGGCTCTACACTAACTTTTTTTTTTCAGGAGCACATGTGCCCCTAAGTCAAAAAATTTTAGGAGCACAAAAAAACAAATGGGGCACAAATAGGTTTCAGTTTTGAACGTTTATTACAGTGCAGAACTTGCACACACCAACTTATTTGAATGAATTTTATACAAAAAACATAAACGAATTATGACTGTACTTTTCCTGCACAATCACTGTGTTTTTAATCAGTCGATCTCCATTTTATCTGATTAATATTCATTTAGACTTAAAATAAGCCAAACAGACTGTACTGCACTGAAACACTCTGCGCCCCATTTTGGACCTAAGTGAACATACAAGAACATTCACACAGACAGTGGCTCCTCTTTTCTGCATCACTCGAGGAAAAACTCAAACTAAAACACAACACTACCCACAGTTTGAGAACCTCTACTTTAAGAGAACTTCCACTGGCACTTTACACAAAACTGCTTCAAAGTGAATAAAGTGGGTAGAATTTTTAAATTGAAACCTGTATTTTCAAATTCCTGGAGTTGTGACAAACAGATTAATTTGGCATTTTCTTTGGCAAACTTCAGCCCACATATCGCCTGCTCTGTGCCGTAGCTCTGCTCTGTGCTCTCTAAAATTAGTTTTTTTCACAGGGCAGATGTTTAACCTGCCCTGTGACGCACGCTGAGGGTGGAGCTGTGGACGAGCCGCGCGCTGGCGGTGCAGTGTCCACGGGCTCCAGCACACAGGTCCCGCACACTGGTACAAGTTTATTGGCGACAGCAGTGACCGTAATGAAATATGATGCACTCAATATTCAGACATCGACTCCGTGACGTGACCGAGTCCAAATGCGCTCGAGTCCTAGACAAGACCGAGACAAAGCTCTCGCTTTAGAGAGGGAAGTCCAGCGGCACAGGGGAATCTGTTGGGACAGGTGTGGGTCCTGCTGCGGTGCCGCTCCTCAGTTAAGGGGGCGTGGGTGTGTTTTGAAGAAGAGTTTGTTCGTATGAGTGATATCGCCGCACACCCGGAGCTCGTATGCTGGGGTCGTGCGCGGTCGGAGGTGTCGTGCCCGGGCACGGTTCGGTTGCGCTCGCGCTGGGCATGTCGCGCTTTACTGAAGTCCTAGCGTGAGTGCGCCCCAAATGTTTGACACATGTAGAACGTTTAACTCATCACGTTGCATCTGTGTGCAGCTCCTTATTGTGCTGCAGAAGCAGAGGTGCGACTGTTTTATTTTCCTCATTCGCACGACGAAATATTTGCTCGCAAATGCGAGTGAAATGGGCGCACTGTAGAGCCCTGGTCTGGAATGTTCCGCAGTATGGCATTAAACCTTCTATTAGGGATGTGACAACAAATATGAAATATTAATTCATTAATTCATTAATCATTGCATTGATATAGCACCTTTCATGACCCAAAGCGCTTTACAGATCATTCTTCATTCTCTCCACACTCAGTGGTGTAAACTACTATTGTACCACAGCTGCCCTGGGGCAGACTGACAGAAGTGAGGCTCCAATCTGCACCATCAGCCCCTCCAACCACCACCATCACTCACACACACACACACACACACACACACACACACACACACACACACACATACACACACTCACACACACTCACACACACCACTTTCACACTAGGCATTGTGGGTGAAGTGTCTTGCCTAGGACACAATGACAGTTTTTGTGACTGGCGCCCCCTTGTGGCACCTGGAATTCCCAGTGTCTCCCATCCAAGTACTAACCAGGCCCTGCTGAGCTTCTGAGATCTGATGGGATCAGACTTTGACAAGGCCATACGAGCTGTATGGCCATGGAAATCTGGTGATATCATATCGTCAGAGGTGTTACAATAATATCGTGGACCATCACAATATATCGAATCACAAGTGTCTTTGCTTAAATGAACAGTTCTGATGCAGAAATAGCTAAAAAACAGAGGGAACTACATAGACCATGATCCTTTGCTCAGTTTCAGTGCAGACAACATGAAGAAATAACTGTTCTAAGCACTTTTACATCTTCATTCTTTGGATTAAGTCTTGTGAAGCATTTTTAGAGGAAAAAGTTTTGTGAACCTCCACAAAATATTGTAATAAATCTGGTGAGATGTTTATGGTGAAAATCTGGTACAGAGAAATTTGGATATCGTTCCATCCCTAATGACAATAAATGTACCAAATGACTGGTCAAAGCATTTTATGGGACATGTGTGAGTGTGTGAGGTTGTTATGTACTTTTTATGTACTGTACAGAGTGTCTCTATATTTCTATCTTTTTATTATTTTATAATTTTATTACCTTTGCACTGAACAAGGAATGCACTTAATTTGGTTGTATTTGTTACAATGACACATAAAGAAATTCTATTCTATATTCTTTGAAAAGTAAGTCTTGTTATTCTGTAGAATATTGTGATATCATGAGTTTTTCTACAATATCACAATAAATATCGTACAGTGAGGTTCATACCGTGACGATACCGTATCGTGAGAGTTGGATATAATTACACTCCTACTTTCTATCATCATGAAGACCAAACCAAACCAAGTTACAGGTCAGATCTGTGGAGAGGTGACCCCGCTCACAGTCAGAGTGGGTATTTTTGAGCTAGTGTAATTAACAGCAAGTGTAAAGTAGAACTGTTTAATGTCACACTGTGGAACATTCGGCATACTGCAAATTTCTCTGATCTGGTGAAGATTTTGAAACTTCTATCAGGTTATTCGTTTTGTTTTCAGATTTATTATACTTCTGAAATGGTTGTATAATCTTAAAAATAGTCACATATATTTCTTCCATGACTCAACTCGTCAGAAAATCTTAAATTTAGGCAATAAATGTTTAAAAGAAGTTACAATCCATTTACCAGAGTTTTCTCCTGCAACACTTCAGTTGTTTTTAGATTCAGTGATACAGATTTGCTTAATACTCCAGTATGTTTATCTAAAACTTGGCATCCATAAACTTATTTCCAGCCCATGAACACTTACAGAGACTGTTTCGTTCTAGTCTAGAGGTCGTTTATTTCAAGAGAACTTGTCAAGTTAAATGATCTTGCTGCATGTATAATAGATTTAAGTGTTTTTATCTTAAATTTTGGCCAAGGTTTGCAGGGCACAGTCATGACATATCCATAGAAACAAGCAGGTGACAGATCCCCAACCAAAATGTTCCACAGTGCACCTTTAAAGCTCAGATATGGGTTAAAATAGGTGAAGGTTTTGTTAAAGCTTGTTAAAGCAAAACTGACTCTTGTGAGCATTGAGCCATGTTAGAATGTTGTTTCCTCCTCAAAAACAGACCTGGAGTTGTGTTTTGTTTCATTCACACATTTGAGTAATGCTTCAATGTTTGGATTCTACATCTCCAAAGCTAAGAATGCTCTGTTCCACCTTGTGAAGTCATTAAGTAGTAGTTTTGAAGCTAACACAGGGCAACCAGATTTTCAAAATCAGATCCTGGGACACACCCAGGCTGGTCGTGGTCGGTAATAATACAATTGTGAAACAAGTGCGTAATTAAAGGAAACTGTTCTGCACTCGGCCCAGTCATGACTTATTCATGATGTCATCAGTATTGTCACGTTTTCTGTGCACTGGGAAAAAAAAAAAACTAGGTAAGTTAAAATGACTTAAATTAAGAACATTTTGCTTTATTTGAGTAGATTCATCTTGACAAGTGAAATTATCTGCCAGTGGAGTGTTTTTTTATTTTGTTTCTTATTTTAAGTGCAAAAACTTGTTGTTTTTCTTATTTAAAGTGTTGGCAGATGTTTGTTTGTTTGTTTTTCATATTTTAAGTACAAAAATCTTACAGCACTGACAGATCATTTTACTTTTCAAGTGCAATTTACTCAAATCATGGTCAAACTTTCTTAATCCAAGTTATTAGATTTTGGTTTTTGCACTGTGGTCTTTCTGTAATTTTACCTAAACAAAAACCTAAAACCAAAAAAACAGACAATTAATGTCTCTCTTTACTGTTGGCAGGGATCAGATTGGTCCAAAATAAGGACACCTGGGACATTTTTTGTATAAAACTGGGACAACTCACTGGTTTTGGATAAATCTGCTGGGACAGGGGGACACAGGACTCAAAACTGGGACCATCCTGGGTAAATAGGGACGTCGATGTCAATTGTTTAAACTGTTTTATTCTGACATACACTAGATTAACTTTACGTTGTCCTTTCTACAGTTGAAATTGCCACAGAAAGTTCTCAAAATCTTCCGGAGCTTCAATAACAAACGATTCTAGTGAAGGTGCATGGAGCTAAACAGAGTGGCACGCTTCCTAGATTACCACTTGATGACATCACAAGGTAGAACAGAGTGTTTTCAATTTGAGAGAAGAACTCAAAATATTCCAAAATACGCAGTTTGTGAGTTAAACCTGTGCGAATGAGCCAAAGCACAACTCTGGATATGTTTTTGATTATAACAGATTAAAAATGAGCATGAAATAGGCGCTTTAAAGCTCACACGAGTTAATTTTGTGTAATACGGGACATTTAAAGATAATTACGTTAAGTGTGTTTTAGAGAAATTCAGACGTCTGACCTGTCATACGAACATTAAGATTAAAGTAGTGACTATGGCTAATGTGAGGAACAGTCTAAATGAACGGGAGTCAATGGAAAGTCCCCGAAAAACACGGAAACCCAAAAAAAGGATGTGAGTGTGAGTGAGAGAGAGCGGCTGCCGTGTTCACAGTGGAGTCACAGCGACCCCCATTGGCCACAGCTTCTCACTGCATCCACATTTAAACACACAGGTCTCCGGCGTAGACCTGGTTTAGTCCTGGTTTAGACCTTGTGTAGACCTGGTTTAGTCCTGGTTTAGACCTTGTGTAGACCTGGTTTAGTCCTGGTTTAGACCTGGTGTAGACCTGGTTTAGTCATGGTTTAGACCTTGTGTAGACCTGGCTTAGACCTGGTTTAGTCCTGGTTTAGACCTGGTTTAGTCCTTGTTTAGTCCTTGTTTAGACCTGGTGCACACTTGGTTTAGTCCTGGTTTAGACCTGGTGTATACTTTGTTTATTCCTGGCTTAGTCCTGGTACAGACTCGGTTTAGTCCTTGTTTAGACTTTGTGTAGGCCTTGTTTAGTCCTTGTTTAGACTTTGTGTAGACCTGGTTTAATCCGTCTTTAGTCCTGGTGTAGATTTACATTAGTCCTTCTCTATTCATGGTTTAGTCCAGGTGTAGATCTGATTTAGTCCTGGTTTAGACCTGGTGTAGATCTGGTTTAGTCCTGGTTTAGACCTGATGTAGACCTGGTTTAGTCCTGGTTTAGCCCTTGTGTAGACCTGGTTTAGTCCTGGTTTAGACCTGGTGTAGACCTGATTTAGTCCTGGTTTAGACCTTGTGTAGACCTGGTTTACTCCTGGTTGGGACCTGGTGTACACCTGGTTTAGTCCTGGTTTGGACCTGGTGTAGACCTTGTTTAGTCCTGGTTTAGACCTTGTGTAGACCTGGTTTAGTCCTGGTTTAGACGTGGTGTAGACCTGGTTTAGTCCAGGTTTAGACCTTGTGTAGACCTGGTTTAGTCCTGGTTTAGACCTTGTGTAGACCTTGTTTAGTCCTGGTTTAGACCTGGTGTAGACCTGGTTTAGTCCTGGTTTAGACCTTGTGTAGACCTGGTTTAGTCCTGGTTTAGACCTGGTGTAGACTTGGTTTAGTCCAGGTTTGGATCTGGTGTAGACCTGGTTTAATCCTGGTTTAGACCTTGTGTAGACCTGGTTTAGTCCTGGTTTAGACCTGGTGTAGACCTGGTTTAGTCCTTGTTTAGACCTTGTGTAGACCTGGTTTAGTCCAGGTTTGGACCTGGTGTAGACCTGGTTTAGTCCTGGTTTAGACCATGTGTAGACCTGGTTTAGTCCTGGTTTAGACCTTGTGTAGACCTGGTTTAGTCCTGGTTTAGACAAGGTGTAGACCTGGTTTAGTCCTGGTTTAGACAAGGTGTAGACCTGGCTTAGACCTGGTTTAGTCCTGGTTTAGACCTGGTTTAGTCCTTGTTTAGTCCTTGTTTAGACCTGGTGCACACTTGGTTTAGTCCTGGTTTAGACCTGGTGTAGACCTGGTTTAGTCCTGGTTTAGACCTGGTGTAGACCTGGTTTAGTCCAGGTTTGGACCTGGTGTAGACCTGGTTTAGTCCTGGTTTAGACCTGGTGTAGACCTGGTTTAGTCCAGGTTTGGACCTGGTGTAGACCTGGTTTAGTCCTGGTTTAGTCCAGGTGTAGATCTGATTTAGTCCTGGTTTAGAAATGGTGTAGATCTGGTTTAGTCCTGGTTTAGACCTGATGTAGACCTGGTTTAGTCCTTGTTTAGACCTGGTTTAGTCCTGGTTTAGACCTTGTGTAGACCTGGTTTAGTCCTAGTTTAGACCTTGTGTAGACCTGGTTTAGTCCTGGTTTAGACCTGGTGTAGACCTTGTTTAGTCCTGGTTTAGCCCTTGTGTAGACCTGGTTTAGTCCTGGTTTAGACCTGGTGTAAACCTGGTTTAGTCCTGGTTTAGACCTTGTGTAGACCTGGTTTAGTCCTAGTTTAGACCTTGTGTAGACCTGGTTTAGTCCTGGTTTAGACCTGGTGTAGACCTTGTTTAGTCCTGGTTTAGCCCTTGTGTAGACCTGGTTTAGTCCTGGTTTAGACCTGGTGTAAACCTGGTTTAGTCCTGGTTTAGACCTTGTGTAGACCTGGTTTAGTCCTGGTTTAGACCTGGTGTAGACCTGGTTTAGTCCTGGTTTAGACCTTGTGTAGACCTGGTTTAGTCCTGGTTTAGACCTGGTGTAGACCTGGTTTAGTCCAGGTTTGGACCTGGTGTAGACCTGGTTTAGTCCTGGTTTAGACGTGGTGTAGACCTGGTTTAGTCCAGGTTTGGACCTGGTGTAGACCTGGTTCAGTCCTGGTTTAGACGTGGTGTAGACCTGGTTTAGTCCAGGTTTGGACCTGGTGTAGACCTGGTTTAGTCCTGGTTTAGACCTGGTGTAGACCTGGTTTAGTCCTGGTTTAGACCTGGTGTAGACCTGGTTTAGTCCAGGTTTGGAACTGGTGTAGACCTGGTTTAGTCCTGGTTTAGACGTGGTGTAGACCTGGTTTAGTCCAGGTTTGGACCTGGTGTAGACCTGGTTTAGTCCTGGTTTAGACCTTGTGTAGACCTGGTTTAGTCCTGGTTTAGACCTGGTGTAGACCTGGTTTAGTCCAGGTTTGGACCTGGTGTAGACTTGGTTTAGACCTGCTGTAGACCTGGTTTAGTGCTGGTTAAACCTTGTGTAGACCTGGTTTAGTCCAGGTTTGGACCTAGTGTAGACTTGGTTTAGACCTTGTGTAGACCTGGTTTAGTCCTGGATTAGACCTTGTGTAGACCTGGTTTAGTCCAGGTTTGGACCTGGTGTAGACCTGGTTTAGTCCTGGTTTAGTCCTTGTGTAGACCTGGTTTAGTCCAGGTTTGGACCTGGTGTAGGCTTGGTTTAGACCTGCTGTTGACCTGGTTTAGTCCTGGTTTAGACCTTGTGTAGACCTGGTTTAGTCCAGGTTTAGACCTGGTGTAGACCTGGTTTAGTCCTTGTTTAGACCTTGTGTAGACCTGGTTTAGTCCACGTTTGGACCTGGTGTAGACCTGGTTTAGTCCAGGTTTGGACCTGGTGTAGACCTGGTTTAGTCCTGGTTTAGACCTTGTGTAGACCTGGTTTAGTCCACGTTTGGACCTGGTGTAGACCTGGTTTAGTCCTGGTTTGGACCTGGTGTAGACCTGGTTTAGTCCACGTTTGGACCTGGTGTAGACCTGGTTTAGTCCTGGTTTGGACCTGGTGTAGACCTGGTTTAGTCCACGTTTGGACCTGGCGTAGACCTGGTTTAGTCCTGGTTTAGACCTGCTGTAGTCTTTGCTTATCACATCTTGTTTTCTTTCCTGTGAGCGGTCAGGTCCTTGAAAGTCACTCAGTGTTAAATAATAGGCCCTGAGGCTCCGCCCATCAGCTCTCATTATCCTGGCGCTGCGTCGGGACCCCGAAGGCGGCGCTCATTATCCCGGCGCTGTGTGAGGACCTGAAGGCAGCGCGTCCGGCAGCGGTGCGTTCAAAGACCATTGTGAGACCAGGCCTTGGACTCATGTTTATCTGCAGCAGAGAACACGGCAAACAAAAGACCCACACAAAGAGACGCTTTCAATTAAAAAACTGTCACACACGCAAAAGGGGAGTTTGGAGAGGCCTTGGTTAGACCTAGGAAAGACCTGGCTGAGTCCTGGTTCAGACCTGGTTCAGATCTGGTTTAGACCTGGTTTAGATATGGTTTAGACAGGCTTTAGTCTTGCATTAAACCTAGTTTAGTCCTGGTTTAGAATCATTTAGTCCTGCGTTAGACCTGGGTTAGATCTGGTTTAGACCTGCTTTAGACCTGGGTTAGACCTTATTTAGCCCTAGGTTAGACCTGTTTTAGACCCACTTTATTCCTCAGTTAGACCTGGTTTTGTCCTGTTTCAGACCTGCTTTAGACCTTGTTTAGTCATGTTTTAGTCCTGTTTTATTCCTGTTTTAGTCCTGGTTTAGTCCTGTTTTAGACCTGTTTTAGTCCTGGTTTAGTCCTGGTTTAGTCCTAGTTTAGTCTTTGTTTAGCCCTGGTTTAGTTCTGCGTTAGTTCTGGTGTAGTCCTGGTTTAGTCTTAGTTTAGTCCTGTTTTAGTCCTGGTTTAGTTCTGCTTTAGTTCTGGTGTAGTCCTGGTTAAGTCTTAGTTTAGTCCTGTTTTAATTCTGGTTTAGTCCTGCTTTAGTCCTGCGTTAGTCCTAGTTTAGTCCTCCTTTAGTCCTGGTTTAGTCCTGGTTCTCTCTTGCTGTTGACCTTTATTTAAACTTGTGTCATTAATCTCTTGACTCCACTAAAACTCACTCTCCGCTCATTTTAAGACGTGGCCCTTTTAGCTCTGATAGTTTCTATAATAAAAACTTTCATTCACTTATTGTATTCCAACCATTCTAATTCTATCTGACTTGTCCTTTGTCCTGGTGTCCTCTGCCGCTGTGCCCTTGAGCAAACCCCTCACTAAACTGTAACAATAAGTGCCTTTGTCCGCGTGAATGGGACTCCAGATGAAAAAGATTGTATTTATTCTCTGACTGAGCCGAGCGCAGATTTGATCGAAGCGGACGCCCTTTTGTCTTGGACTCATTACCGGAGAGGGACAGATAAAACTCCACAAAATAATGGCGTGCTCACCCATTCCAAAAGTGTCCGTGCCTGGGGCTTTTACTGTGAAAGGGCAGCAGGTGGAGGAGGCAGAGGTCGGCTCACCGCTTCACACAATACACACAAGTCCAGTGTGGTGACGGTGCAAAGACTGATATCTAGGTAAATGAAAATGACTTAAAGGCTCATTGTGGAACTTTTCTGGTGGAGAAATAAAACACAACTTAAGGTGTGTTTTGGATGAGGTAACAGCATTCTAACATGGCATAAAGGGGCAATTTTAATACATTTGTCCTGCCTGGATTTTTTTCTTAATTTTGCGATTAAAACTCCCCCTTTTACCCCGTAAAGAAGTGTTCTACATTCTTTTTTCAGTACAACCTGTTTATTTCACAATCTGCTGCTGTAGTTGTGTCATATGGCTTTAATAAAAGCTACAGGACCAGAAATACAAATGAAAATAAAATTCACACTCTGTCATACAAAACACACAGCAAATATGTATAAACAAATGCTTAAATTAGGCCCTTAGCTACAGAAGTGCAAAATATCAAGTCTGTAAATAAACTAAAAATCTCCTTATTGCCTCTAAACACTCAAAAAGTGTAATCGCCCCATGACTTTACTGGTGTCAGTAATGGAAACAGCTCCTATCAGGTCCAGGGCCAGAGCCACATCACTTCCTGCATTTCCAGGGCGTTTATTACATTTGGATTTGTACATTTTGACTGAAATAAACCTTTCAAATAAAAATAGCAAAGGATGCACAATTACGCACACCAAGATGTGTGATTTGCCATTTATTTGAGAAATAACTGCACTTAGAGCGGATTTTACAATTGTTACAAACGTAGACGCTCAGAGCATCGACCATCTTGACTCACTTCACTCTTTGGCAAAGTTTGGTTCAGTCAGAATGTCAGAGTGCATGAGTTTGGCAACATAGTTCCCATTGGACACTCGTTTTCACTAAACGATATTGCCAATGTAAAGGATATTGCCACTCTCAGCTTATGAAGGGGAAAAAAGTGTTTCTTTTATGTTTGGAAAGTTATGCGTGGTTATTAAAACATATTCCCCGGTATCATATGCAATACTATTGGTCTGAAAGGGTTAAATCTCACAAGAGTCAATGTACAGTGGTTCCATTTTGTTCCAAGTTTTGTTCCAGTGGTAATAATATTACATGTCAAGTGAAATTTGCTTACTTGATAAAACTTTCTTTCTTAAAGGTCTCTCTGCTGTGCCACCTACAGGCCCAGATATAGACTTAGTCCTGGTTTATGGGCCCAAAATTAGCAAAGGACCTTCTTATCTTTGTTATTCTAATGGGAAACTTCTACACCCAAATACCTGTGTCTGATTCTCATTCATATCAAAAAACATGTTCAAGCACAGGGGTGGTCTATCAGTGCACACCCTAGGGGATATTAGTGCACACCCTAGAGTTCATCAATGCACACCCTAGGGCATATTAGTGCGCAACCTAGAGACCATCAGTGCACACCTTAGGCTCCATCAGTGTGTTCCCTAGGGTTCATTGGTGCACACACTAGGGGCTATCAGTGCACACCCTACGGTCTATTAATACACACCCTAGGGTCCATCAGTGCACATCCTAAGGTCTATTAGTGCACACCCTAGGGTCCATTAGTAGCATCCCTAGGGTCCCTCAGTGCACACCCTAGAGTCCACCAGTATACACCCTAGGATCCATCGGTGCACACTCTAGAGTCCATCAGTGCACACCATAGAGTGCAACAGTGCACACCCTAGGGCCCATCAGTGCACACCCTAGAGTCCATCAGTGCACACCCTAGAGTCCAACAGTGCACACCCTAGAGTGCAACGGTGCACACCCTAGAGTCCATTAGTGCACACCCTTGAGTCCATCAGTGCACACCCTAGAGTCCATCAGTGCACACCCTAGAGTCCATCAGTGCACACCCTAGAGTCCATCAGTGCACACCCTAGAGTCCATCAGTGCACACCCTAGAGTCCATCAGTGCACACCCTAGAGTCCATTAGTGCACACCCTAGAGTCCATCAGTGCACACCCTAGAGTCCATTAGTGCACACCCTAGAGTCCATTAGTGCACAGAGGCTCCAAGAACACCATGAGAAAGTTAAAATATCTAATAAAAACTTCCCACATTTGTCTATTCAGCAAATCAGCGTCTTTAAAGAGTCCAGACCAGGTGCCAGGAGGGTCCCAGCTGCTCCCGTGACCTGGACTAGACCTGGACTAGACCTGGACCAAGGACAGCCCCAAAAGGGAACCCAAGCTGAACCACACAGACTGTCCAATTATGCCGTTACATACCCCTGTGACCCTATGTGTCAGATGCCCTCCCGTCCTCCTATATCCCTTCACTTTACTCAACGATGCTCAAATTAGCTTGAAAAACATGTATTCTTATGAGCAGGCTCGCTTCTCTAGAATGTAAAAGAATATCGCCATGGAGATGAAAAGGCGGGGACAAAGAAAAGTTACACAGTGTGTAATAGGTCTGTGTGTGTTGTGTGGATAAACATTTCAGGAGTGTGTCCAGGCGTCAAGGCTCCTGTCTCTTGTCTCCTCTGCCCCTGTCTCCTCTGTCTGTATCTCCTCTGTCCCTGTCTCCTCTGTTCTCTACACTGTCTCCTCTGGGCTTGTGTCCTCTGTCCCAATCTCCTCTATCCTTGTCTCCTATGTCCTCTGTCCCTGTCTCCTCTGTCCCCATCTCCTCTGTCCCTGCCTCCACTTTCCATTGTCCCTGTCTCCTCTGTCCCCGTTTCCTCTGTCCCTGTCTCCTCTGTCCCCATTTTCTCTGTCCCCATTTCCTCTGTCCCTGTTTCCTCTGTCCCTGCCTCCTCTGTCCCTGCCTCCTCTGTCCTCCTCTGTCCCTGCTTCCTCTTTCACTTGTCCCTGCCTCCTCTGTCCTCCTCTGTCCCTGCTTCCTCTTTCACTTGTCCCTGTTTCCTCTCTCCTCCTCTGTCCCTGCTTCCTCTTTCACTTGTCCCTGCCTCCTCTGTCCTCCTCTGTCCCTGCTTCCTCTTTCACTTGTCCCTGTTTCCTCTCTCCTCCTCTGTCCCTGCTTCCTCTTTCACTTGTCCCTGTTTCCTCTCTCCTCCTCTGTCCCTGCTTCCTCTTTCACTTGTCCCTGCCTCCTCTGTCCTCCTCTGTCCCTGCTTCCTCTTTCACTTGTCCCTGTTTCCTCTCTCCTCCTCTGTCCCTGCTTCCTCTTTCACTTGTCCCTGTTTCCTCTCTCCTCCTCTGTCCCTGCTTCCTCTTTCACTTGTCCCTGTTTCCTCTCTCCTCCTCTGTCCCTGCTTCCTCTTTCACTTGTCCCTGCCTCCTCTGTCCTCCTCTGTCCCTGCTTCCTCTTTCACTTGTCCCTGTTTCCTCTGTCCTCCTCTGTCCCTGCTTCCTCTTTCACTTGTCCCTGTTTCCTCTCTCCTCCTCTGTCCCTGCTTCCTCTTTCACTTGTCCCTGCCTCCTCTGTCCTCCTCTGTCCCTGCTTCCTCTTTCACTTGTCCCTGTTTCCTCTCTCCTCCTCTGTCCCTGCTTCCTCTTTCACTTGTCCCTGTTTCCTCTCTCCTCCTCTGTCCCTGCTTCCTCTTTCACTTGTCCCTGTCTCCTCTCTCCTCCTCTGTCCCTGTCTCCTCTGTCCCTGTCTCCTCTGTCCCTGTCTCCTCTGTCCCCCACAGCTCAGACAGATTCTGAGCTGTGGGGGACACAGACTCTGCGCTCAGACTGAGCAGCAGCAGGACGTCCCAGAGTCAGTGAAGCAGACGCAGGCCTGTGGTGCGTTCAGGTGCCAGGAGACAGTACGGTCAGGGACACTCAGATCTCAAAGTACTAAGTAAGTGTCTGTCTACTGTCTACTAAGAATACTACTACTAGTACTACTGCTACTACTACTACTGCTGCAGGTGCTATTACAACTAACACTAGTACTTCTAACTACTACCACCATCACTACTTTAATGATTTTTCCATAATTAGTTTGACTTGACTTTTTTATTTATTTTTGTTTTTAGTTTAGTTGAATTGTATTTTAAGGGTTTATATGAGACCAAACTGTTCTAAGGTTGATTTAACATTTCTGGAAATGTTAATTAAGTAACACTGGACCCAAGTTCCAGTTCAACCCCTAAAACAAGGGTTATATTAATGTTTTGAGAGTAAACGGATAACACTTTGTAGGGTTATCCTGATTTAGCTAAACAACACACAGAGGTGTTTTATTTTTACACTTTATTTTAGTGAATTTAAAATGGAATTCTGTACAAAACTGGTTCAGACTGGTCTTCTCTCGCAGGAGTTTGAAGTGGTGGCTTGGAGCTGCCAAATTAACACTAGGGGAAGTTGAATTAACTTCGACCATATCAACTTTCAAATAGTTAAAATCACACAAGAATGAAGCAAGCATTGATTCCGACCAGAGAAGCATTTGTAGCATTGAAATGATTATCGAGTTTGAGTGTGGAAGACGTACGGACTCACCACAGTGATAAGTTTACAGATCCACCTACTCCAGACAAAAGTAGTGTTTATATCACATGTGGTGAGGTCACTGTGAGATCAGAGCCTGGCACTTTGACACTGTCACAGTCACTCACAGCGAGTCTGTATAAACTGTTGAAGTGCAGAGTCTGGTATCCAGTATGGGGAGTGATGCCATTGAAGTCTATGGAAAAATGTATTTGATTTTAAAGGTGCACTCACTTTTGGAGGCTCTGTCACCAGCTTCTCTCCACAGTGTGTCATTAGACTTATTTATGCCTATGGAGACAGCAGGTGATGCCACAGATGCCCTCCCATCCTCCTGGATCCCTTTGGTACACTCATTAGTACTCACATTCTAAAATAAAGTCATTTGCTGATCTTCAAAAACTATAAAAGAGACGTGTGTGAACAGTAACAGCAGGAAAGAGACAAATCTGCCACGTTTGATCAGAGTGTGAAGGATCTGAAAGGTGCTAATAGTGACATGATGTCATCACACTGTCACTCAGAGAAACTATCTCTGTTTAGGTAGAAGTCTAAACCTGTCATCTGCTCTTTAAACCTGCAGACTTACAGAGGATCTGAGGACATCCTCATAGCAGGTTTGGGAGCTCTGAGTGGGGCACAGTCTGTCCGGTCCATGGGGGTCCCCATGTCTCCATGTGAAGTCTGCACAAGTCCATAACCTCCAGATAGCTGTAGCTGTCCAACTACAGTAAGTGCAGCAGCTCAGGACTGAAATTAAAGAGAAATTACACACATTTTCTCTTAGAAATGAGTCAATAGTTGCTCCATTAGGTGCCCTGTGAAAGCAGCACTTTGTTACAAACTTAGACCACTATGAGGTTACGTCCCCACGACACAATTTTTTATTTTTTTTTATATTCAGGTTGAAAAAAATGTACGTCCACAAATGTATTGGATCAATAAATATTCACATCCAGATGACAAAGGAACACTGGGAGAAAATGTATTAATACATATGCCACACCTATATGTGGTGCTGTAAACAGGATACAGGATGCTGGTGGCCCTTCTAGTACATGGTAGTGGGTTTAAAAGAAAAGAAACACGTGTGATTGTGTATGTGTCTCCGTTGGCGTTGTACTACACTAGATTAAGAGATTTTGATGCAACAGTGCAAACAAACTTAGAAGCATCCACAGCATAAACTCAACTCCATTCTCCGCCATGGTTGTTATGGTTGTTACCGGTTGTTGTGCGAGGTTCTTTTCTAGTCATGTGGTGATGACTGGGTTGTGACGTCATAGTTTTCCAAAAGCTACAGTTTACTTGTCCACATGAAAGCAAACGCTTGTGTCCTCAGATTTCTCCACTTGTTTTCAAAAAACACTGTTTTCGCCCACTCGAAATGCTGGCTCCGTGTGGACGAAATAAAAACTTCACGACCAAAAAACGTGTGGACACCACCTAAGTCCACATCTAATCCGAGAGCATGTTGGCTGTCACTTTGTGATCTCTGTGTTCTGTTCTAAAGCTGTGCACAAGTCTGTAGATCCCTGCAGTGAACACTAGTGATGACTGAGCCACTGGGTGTGTGAGAGCTGTGGACCAATCCAGAGGGCTCCACTCTTTCTCCACCGTGGGCCTCATATCTAAACATGAAGCAGATAAGCACAGAGTTATTCACATTACACACTACAGAAGCACTGTACCTAATACCTAATAAGGCAACAAACAATAATGTTTGGAGTCTCCATACAGTATGATGTAGTCATGTAGTGGCAGAATCTGCTCTACATTTGCCATATTCCAAATCTAAAATATGTTTGAAGTTATTTCACCCTTTTTTGTTTTGTTTATTCCACATGTTCAGCTGTTCTCATGTGGAAAAGATGAGTATTTTAAACCAGGTCTAACCCAGTCCTCCCTCTCTGCTCCCACTAATGAATAACTCTGGACTTGAAGTTGACTAATGCCTTCATAAATCAACTCTGACTCACTTGAATGAGCCTGACTTTGAGATAAGCCTTTTAACTTAAGCCTGAGCAGATAGTGTCACTCAGACTCAGGATGCTCAGACAAATGAACGTCAAAAAATGTGCTGTAATATTAAACAGAGCTGATCGTCCATAACCACGTGTGACACTTCACCATTCATCTTCATCCACCTGGAACCGTCATGAAGGAGGCAGGATTCCCCTTAAAGACCTGACCCAATTAAACCCGAGTCTGTGTCTGAACCGGAGACTGTAAATGGGCATGGCTAACCTGTTTTTATTTACTATTTTTGCGCTAGCCTTGACTGGAGCCAAACACAATGGGTTATGTAAGTCTCCCTATCTAACCAAGGACTTACCCAGGTCTAAACCAAGAGTCTAAATGAAAAACCAGGACTGAAACAGGACTGAACCGGGTCTGAACCTCTAGAACTAAACCAGGACTAACCAAAATCTTACCCAGGTCTAAACCAAGAGTCTAACTGAAAAACTAGGACTAAATCATGACTGAACCAGGACTGAACCAGGTCTGAACCAGGTCTGAACCTCCAGAAGTAAATCAGAACTAAATTTACCCAGGTCTAAACGAAGAGTCTAATAGAAAAAACAGGGCTAAATCAGGACTAAACCAGGACTGAACCAGATCTGAACCAGGCCTGAACCCTCAGGACTAAATCCCGACTAAACCAGGTCTAAACCAAGTAGACTGAGACCAAGTCTAAATCTAAACCAGGACTGAACCAGGTCTGAACCCACAGGACTAGATCAGGACTAACCTGGGATTTAACCAGGTCTAAAACAGAACTAATCTGGTCTTTACACAGGCCTAAACCAGGATTAAGCCAGGACTAAACCAGGATTTAACCAGGTCTAAACCAAGACATTTAAGCAGGTGTAAAACCAGTTCTGAACCAAAACACTGCTTTATAAAGTTTCTGAAACTTCTGTTGTACAGATAAACGCGGGGCTCTTTGTGAAACTGACTGATGCTGCATTACAAGGCTTAGATCATAGATTGTACAAGGTATGAAATGGAAAATTATAATGAAAAAGTCCTGTTCTGTCCTGCTCTCTGTTAGTTTGTCTGAGTTCTTGAGCAGAATTCGACACTCACAACATGTCTGCTGCAAATGGACATACGTCACGATAGGTTACCATGGCGACAATCTCTATAGTGCCTTATTATAGCTGACTGAGGCTGGTACTGTGTAGTTTGGGCCTGTCTGATCTAACCTCATTATAAACTCTACACAGAGCACACCTACATTATTTTTGGTAGATATAAGTCTGGCTGGTGTCTGGAGGGATGGACTGATAGACTCTAGATTGAACATTTGTTGAGAGAAAGTACTTTAGTTTACTATAGGGGCTTCTTATAAAGTCATGGTTCAGTTTGTTGTCAATAAACGTCCTCAGATATTTGTAAGACTCCAGTGCCCCCCTGGACCTCGACTGTTGTCGGTGCAGGTGTCAGTGATGATCTTCTGAAGGCAGAGGTCCTTTGGTTTTTCATATAGAGTTTCAGAGTAACAGCACTCCACAAGCCTGTGACGATAGGTACTACACCAGACTACTACTATTGCTACTACTACTACTACTGCTATGGCTACTACTACTACTACTACTGCTGCTGCTGCTACTACTACTACTACTACTACTGCTACTGCTACTGCTACTACTACTACTACTACTACTACTACTACTGCTACTGCTACTGCTGCTGCTACTACTACTACTACTGCTACTGCTGCTGCTGCTGCAACAACTGCAACAACTATTTGCGTTGCTGCTGCTGCAGCAACAACTGCTGCTGCTGCTGCTGCTGAATGCTGCTGCTGCTGCAACAGCTGCAACCAGCTGCTGCTGCGGCAAGCAGCGCTGCCGTTGCTGGTTGCTCAACAGCTTAGCAACAGCAACAGCGGCGGCGGCAGCGCTGCAGCGCAACAGCAGCAGCAACAGCAACAGCAACAGCAAGCAGCAGCTGCTGCGCGGCGGCAGCGGCAGCAGCGAGCGAACAGCAGCAGCAAGCTGCTGTTGCAACAACAGCAACAGCAGCAACAGCAGCGGCAGCGGCAGCAGCAGCAACAGCAGCAAGCAGCAACAGCAGCGGCGGCGGCGGCCAGCGGCAGCAACTTTGGCAGCAGCAGCAGCAACAGCAACGCTTTAGCAACAGCAGCAGCAACGCAGCAGCAACAGCGGCAGCTGGCAGCAGCAGCAACCAACAAGCAGCAACAGCAACAGCAGCAGCGGCGGCGGCGGCAGCAACAGCGGCGAACAAGCAGCAGCTAGCAAGCAGCAACAGCAGCAACAACAGCTGCGACAGCGGCAGCAGCAGCAGCAACCAACAGCAGCAACAACCAGCAGCAGCAGCGGCAGCAAGCGGCAGCGAACATGATTTGGCAAACGCTGCGGAACAGCAGCAGCAGCAACAGCAGCAGCAGCAGCAACAGCAGCAGCTGCGGCAACAGCGGCAGCAGCAACAGCAGCAACAGCGCAACGCTGCTGTTGCGCATTTAACCAGCAACAACAGCAGCAGCAACAGCAGCAGCGGCAGCGGCAGCAAGCAACAAGCAACAGCAGCGGCGGCGGCGGCGAACAACAGCGGCAGCAGCAGCGGTGCAGCAACCTTGCGGAACAGCAGCGGCAACAGCAGCAGCAGCAACAGCAGCAGCAGCAGCAGCAGCGGCAGCGGCGCAGCAACGCAACAGCAGCAGCAACAGCAGCAGCAGCAACAGCAGCAGCAACAGCGGCTGCGGCAGCGGCAGCGGCAGCAGCGCTGCAGCAACAGCAGCTGCTGCGGCTGCTGCAGCAACGCAGCAGCAGCAGCTGCTGCTGCTGCTACTACTGCTACTGCTACTGCTACTGCTACTACTACTACTACTGCTACTACTACTACTACTGCTACTGCTACTGCTACTGCTACTACTACTACTACTACTACTACTAATTCTAAAGCTGCTGATACTACTGCTGCTACTGCTGACTACCACTACGGTTACTGCTACCTACTGAGGTTAAGGTAGACTTTATATTACACTACTACTACTTCTGCTGCTACTACTACTACTGCTGATTCTATTACTACAAATTTCAGAGAGATGAGTAAAAATCATCATACACATTGCATGACTTATCAACATTTGTCAACTACTACTAACACAACTACTACTACTACCACTACTACTACTACTACTACTATTACCACGACTACTACTACCACCACAACTACTACTACTACTACTACTACCACAACTTCTACTCCTGCTATTACTTTTGCATTGCATTACTAATAAGTATCAACTTTTTCATCTTTCAAACTTTACTCATAAAATTATTCTTTTACTCTTTGTCCCCGCTGTTTCAAAAATAAATAAATAAAATAAAACCCAAAATGTCTCAAGCGCTGCAGCTTCTCTCTATGCACCACAGTGACTCCATTTTGAAAGTTGGTCGACGTGTCTCCTCTTCAGTCGCTCCTTTTGTTTACATTTGGAGCTGTCAGTCAAACTGCGCTGGGGTGAGAGGGCGGGGCATGTCTCTTCTTCTGTGGTCCATAAACAAGCGGCGCGAGCAGTGTTTTATTCTGAAGAATTCCCAAAGGACAGTCCTCCAGCTCTCTGCGGCGTCTGGGGACAGAGTGGGACCATTTGAGGATTTATACGTAAGGAAAAATATCAGGTTTGTGAAAAGTTTAGACTGGATTGACTTTTGCTTAAAGGCAGGCTTCAAATCAGAACTAAACCAGTACCAAACCAGGACTAAACCAGGACTGAACCAGGACTAAATCAGGACTGAACCAGGACTAGATCAGGACTGAACCAGGACTAGATCAGGACCAAACCCAGTCTGAACCTCCAGAAACAAATCAGGACTAACCAAAGACTTACTCAGGTCTAAACCAAGACTCTAATAAAAAAAGGACTAAATCAGGAATGAATCGGGACTAAATCAGGACTCACCAAGAACTTACCCAGGTCTAAACCAAGAGTGTAATTGAAAAAAACAGGACTAGTTCAGGACTGAACCAGGACCAAACCAGAAGTGATCCCCCAGGACTAAATCAGGACTAACCAAGGAATTACCCAAGTCTACAATCCTAGTCTAATCCTAATCAATGACTGTGCCAGGCCTGAATCAGGTCTAAACTGATTAGATTAAAACCAAGTCTTAATCTAAAACAGGATTGAACCAGGTCTGAACCAGATCTGAACCCCCAGGACTAAATCAGGACTAATCTGGGATTTAACCAGGTTCAAACCAGAACTCATCTGGGCCTTAAAAGGTCTGAACCAGGATTAAACCAGAACTATCCCGGATTTTAACCAAGTCTAAATCAGGATTAATCTAAGACTAAACCAGGATTTAACCAAATCTAAACTGGGACTAACCCGGGATTTAACCAGGTCTAAAAGCAGGTCTAGACCCTCGGCTTTCCCCTGGTGCTTTAGAATTAGGTGTTATGTATAATAGAAAAGGCCTATCAGAGAACCTAACCTGGACGAAACCAGGTCTAAACCCAGACTAAAGCAGGTCTGAACCCTCTGCCCTCTTGTGTGGTGAAATGATTTATGTGTGATCTATAATAGAACAGACCCGTCAGAGAACCTAACCAGGACTAAACTAGGTCTGAATCCAAACTAAACCAAGCCTACACCCAAACCTAACCAGAACTGAGCTTGGACAGGAACAGATCAAAAAAGGACTAAACCAGGATTTAACAAATTGTAACCCAGGATTACACCAGATCTAAACAGGACTAAACTTGGATTTAAGTTTTAAATTCTAAGACAGGATTAAACCGGGACTAAACCAGGATTTAAACAGGATTTAGAAGGTCTAAACCAGGACTGGCCCAGTACTTAACCAGGTCTAATTCAAGTCTGAACACGAACTAAACCAGGACAAAGCCAGGAGAGAGCCAAATCTAAATTAAGATTACGCTAAAAGCAAGTCTAATCCAAAATGAAGCCTAAACCAGAATTTAACCAGGTCCAAACCCAGACTAAACCAGGCCTAAATCAGAAGTAAACCAGGTCCAAACCCAGACTAAACCGGGTCTATAGCAGATCTGGCTCCTCCGCTCTTGGTGCAGTAGATTTATGTGTGATCCATAATAGAACAGACCTATCAGAGAACTTAAATAATGCACTGGCCCCATCAAACATTCATCTCTTATTGAACATAGCGCTGCTTTTTCCCACCTTCAGGCACGACTCTGAACACACCACAGCCTCCACAGAACTCTACAAGACTTCGACTGTACAAACAAAACTAACCACTGACTTCTGGGGTTTGTACTTCTGTACTGGTTTGTGGAAAAAAATTTAAAAAAATATGGAGCCTACGGTAAAAGGACATTTAGGCTATTCATTACGTTTTGAATTTTAAGTAGTTTTGACTTTTACGGATCGCCTGGTTTCAACCATTTGTATTCCTAAAATAAAAGAAGGATATTATTCAATCTGGAAAATAAAAGTAAATCAAAATAACCAGAATTAAACTATGAAATAAAAACATGCAGATTTAAATAAAACTAATAAAAATGTAGTCAAAAGTACTTCAAATAAAACATAAGATGATGTTGGTTTAATTCTTTATTTACCAGGCAAAGCATTGACAACCCTTACTACCTTAAAGCTTCACAATGTAACTTTTCTGAGGGAGAATCTTTACTTAAACTTGTGCAGGAAAATGAATTCTCGCAGTGTATTATTTTTGCAAGAAATAGCAAACAAAATAAATGTATCTGCCCATGGATGTTATTGCTTCGTCTAAAAAGGTCCTACAGATTAAACGTATCTATGACAAGGGAGACGAGCAGGTCACAGCACTAAGCTACATTACAGGTCAGATCTGTGGAGAGGCAAAAACACCGGTAATGAGCAGCAAAAACACCCGTAATGAATAAATACAAGATAGAAATAGTCAATGTCATACCATGGAACATTCCAGATAAAGCCATAACATCTCCATGGAGACAAGCAGGTAGCGTACTCTCCACCAGAAAAGTTATGTGGTGCATGCATTTCTTCTCTTCCGCTCTCTTCTTCGCTGTTTCAGATGTTTCAGATGTCCTCCCATGAGCAGGCACTGACTAGACCTTAGCTCTGCCCCTCTCCACTCACCTGTCCGGATGGAGCCCCCACCTGCCTGGATGGAGCCCTCACCTGTCTGGATGGAGCCCTCAACCCAAATAAGCCGATGTCCAGTCCCCCACACGTCTGCCTGTCCATCTGAACCCTGCTCTCTACAAAGTGACTGGTTCCTCAAAGCTCTTACGAAAGAGAATTTTCCCATACTGCACCTGCCGGTGGGTTTTTTGCTCTGGCACCAAGTATCATGTGTTCATTGAGAGACTGAGGATGGGACAATGTGTTTGCTGATGTCTGTCAGATGATGTTTCCATGTTTTTCTCTGTGAAGCCCATTGGGGAAACTCTTGTTGTGATTCTGGGCTATAGAAAAAAAAAATTAATTGAATCGCATCTTTAAATGAACTGGATTTACTGGAATTATTTTAGATTTCTCAACTTGTTCTGCTGTTGTGACACTTCCTCCAGTCAGCTTGGAGGATTTGTTAGAACATTTGCAAAAAAAAATAAAAATAAAAATTCCATTAACTGAATTTTTCTGTTACGATGGACTCCACCTGGACCTTGTCTCTAATAATAATAATAAGATATTTTGGAGATATATGAGCAGAATATCATCTTAGAAATCAACTCAAATAACAACAACTACTACTACTATTACTGCTACTACCTCTACTACTATTACTACTACATACCGGCTTGTCAAAGCCTGATCCCATCAGATCTCAGAAGCTCAGCAGGGCCAGGCCTGGTAAGTACTTGGATGGGAGACCACCACTACTACTACTATTATTATTACTACTACTACTTCTTTTATTATCACTACTACTGCTACTATTACTACCACCACCCCTACTACTACTACTACTGCTGCTACATTTGCTACTACTACTAGTATTGCTACTACTGCTGCTGCTTCTGTTCCTACCCTCCAGATGATCCATCACCCTCTTGTCTGTTATTATTGCTCTGCCTGGTATGTTGCACAGTACGGTATTAATCTTGTCTATCTCCATGGAGACGAAAAACTGCAGCCCCCACAAATACATTACACGAAAAATATGATTACTAACAAGCATCTTTTTTTACGCGTACTCCAATTTTGTTCCTCTCGTTGCTTTAGTCCTTTTGGTAACTTTTTTTCCCGAAAACATTGACACTGGTTTAGTCTCGGTTCATTCCCTTTCCGTATATTTCCTCCTCCTCCCTGCGGTGCATTGTAATATCTGCTCCTGTTTGAACCCTGTCTTAAACCGCGCATAAACTCGATTACCCATGATTCATTTGTGCGCGCCACTCGCCTCTGTGACTCCGGGCCCTGCACCTCTCTCCTCCATTTTGTTTTATCACATTATTGTTCTCTTTGGGCGACAGTGATCAAAACGAATGCGCCATGCTGCCACCTGACGATTAGCCCGTGCCTTGTTAGGGGGGGCAATGTGCTTGTCGCTAACCGCATTAGCGTAGCGCCTGATTGGGTTAGCGCCAACCCACAGGACACTTCCAATAAGCACGGATCCGGCAGGGGCAAAAACAGAGACGCAAGGTACACGCACTACACGGCATTGTACTGTGCTCGGACCATGTACCTATAAGGACTGCAGTACGTTTAAACGGCTCAGATTACACTGTTTGCTGATCTCTGGAAAGTTAATGCACACATAAATACGCACAATAAATACACACACTTTGTTTCATAAAAAATAAGATAGAGATTTGACAAGGATTTCATCAAATGATAAAAAACTCATCCTTGTGAATTGATTCTACTGTTCAGGATTTGGTTTAAGGGCCCTATTTCCTGATCTCCTCATAAAAACAGACCTGGAGTTGTGTTTTGTTTCATTCACGCATGTTTAACACAAACCCTGCATATTTAGGCTGAGTTATTCACTCAAACTGAAAGCTCCCTGTTCCACCTTATGATGTCAGGTCGTAATACAGGAAAAGCTCCACTGTGTTTTTAAACTTTACACACCTTCACTAGAATCATTTAGATCATTTCAGTCCTGCCATTCTCTGCTGAACTAAAGGTAAAAAGGAGCTGTTAACATGAAAACTACCACTTTATGACATCACAAGGTGAAACAGAGCATTTGAAGTGGTGGAGATTTAGACAGACCAATAATAATAATAATAATAATAATAATAATGCATCAGTTTTATATAGCGCTTTTCTGGACACTCAAAGACGCTTTACAGAGCATTATTCATTTACTCCATACCCGGTGGTGGTAAGCTACTATTGTAGCTACAGCTGCCCTGGGGCAGACTGACGGAAGCGAGGCTGCCAATCTGCGCCATCAGCCCCTCCGACCACCACCAACACTCACACACACACCACTTTCATACTAGGCAATGTGGGTGATGTGCCTTGCCTAAGGACACAACGACAGTTTTTGCAACTGGCGCCCCACTGTGGCACCTGGAATTCCTTGTGGTCTCCCATCCAAGTACTAACCAGGCCCGGCCCTGCTTAGCTTCTGAGATCTGACGGGTTCAGGCTTTGACAAGCCGGTATGGCCATAAAGGATTACTCAAATGTGTGTTATGTGCCATAGGGTCTAGGGGAGTGGCATAGTAACTAAACGATGTAAATAAACGGGCGTGGAACAAAAACTGGAGCATGGAGAGGTGTCAACAAAGACACAATATTTACAAAAATGACTGAAAAATGTGAACAAATCAAATAGCTAAGTAAGACAAAAATGAACCAAAATCAACTAAGGTCGCTGCAGCGGTGGACCCACTGGTCGCTGGTCTGGTGGAGGCTTTTATGTCGCCGGTTGATTAGCAGCCGGCCTTTTGAGGTCGATCAGCTGGTGGGCAGATCTGGGCAGGTGGAGGCAAAGCCATATAGAAAAACTAAGATGTAGTCCAAAACAATGTGTGAATTAACAAAGCACAACTCCAGGTATGATTTTGAGGAGGTAACATTATAACATGGCTTAAAACTCACAAAAGTCCATTTTTGGTAAAGTAGGACCTTTAAAGAACACAGAAGTATAACTAGGCTTTTTCAAGTCTGACTTAAAATGAACTGTTAATTATACATTTTAAAGAAGGGGTATTGTGGAAAATCGACTTTTTGACGTTTTCTATCATGTTATAATGTTTAATACCATACCGTGAAGCATTCCAGACAAAGCATCTCCATGGAGAAAATGATTTGACGGAACCTCCACCAGAAGTGCACCTTTTATTTGACCAAAAATGACTTGGACTATGATGCTGTTGAGTCCAGTGATATTATCTTTTTTGCAGGGTCAGTTTGGTAATATTCTCCAATAAATTTTTTAATATTTTGTCAGTATTTTCAGTGCAGTTTTACTTTGACCAAACATTATAACCTGATCTGGATTTCCTGTTTGTGGCGTCATTCTAAAGCCGAGTTTACTCAGCCTGACTTTGTTGATGTGACCTCACAGATCTCGCTCAGCTCTGTCTGCTCCTGTGCTTTATAATGTCACAGTGTCACCCGCGGACGCCAGTTTGAGCCAGACCACGAGGAAAACACTAAAAAACTGTGTGGTGTAAAATGTTTTTGTTTGGGGGAGTGGAGGAGCTCACAGAAGCCTTTCACAGACAAAATAAGCAAAGAGAAGAGGATTACGTCATTATTTATGCTAATACTGATAGTTAGCAATAGGGGGATTTTAGCTGGTCTACAGCTGGTTTAAACCTGGTTTAGGCCTGGTTTAGTTCTGGTTTACTTCTGGTTTAGACTTGGTTTACTTTAGGATTTTGTTCTGGTTTAGACATGGTTCATATCTGTCGGTATTCTTGATGTAGACCTGGCATACTCTTAGTTGGACCTGGTTCAGTCTTGATTTAGTTCTCTTTAAGATCTCGTTTTATCTTGGTTTATTCCTGGTTTTAGACCTGGTTTAGTACTGGTTTATACCTGATTTAGGTACTGGTTTATACCTCATTTAGGTATAAACCAGTACTAAACTCTGACCTGGTTTAACCCTGGTTTTGTCTTGCTTTAGCCCGGTTTTAGACTTGTTCAATCTTGCTTTAGTTCTATTTTGGACCTAGTTTAATCTTGGTTTAGACCTGGTTTAGTCTTAGTTTAGTTCTCATTATCTAGTCTTATTTTGGTTTAGTCCAGTTTTGAACCTGGTTTAGTCCTGTTTTGGATTCACATGGATTCAGACCTGGTTTGTCTCACTTTAGTTCTATTTTGGACCTGGGTTAATCGTGGTTTAGACTTCCTTTAGTCGTGTTTTAGAGCTGGTTTAGTTCTGTTTAGATCTGATTTCAGACCTGGTTTCTCTCGCTTTAGTTCTATTTTGCACCTGGTTTAGTCCTGTTTTAGAACTGGTTTAGCCATGGTTTAGACCTGGTTTAATCCTGATTTATACCTAGTTTAGTCCTGGTTTAGGCCTAGTTTAGTTCTGGTTTAGGCCTGGTTTAGTCCTGGTTTCAGACATGTTTTTTTTCCTTGCTTTTGTTCTATTTTAGACCTGACATAATCTTAGTTTACAGCCTGTTTTGTCAGGGTTGGTACTGATTTAGACCTGATTTAGACCTAGTTTGGACTGGTTTAGGCCTGGTTTTGTCCCCTCTCCACAGATTTGACCTGTGACTTGTCCTGGTTGCTGACTCTGACTTTGTTGATGTGACCTCACAGATCTCGCTCAGCTCTGTCTCAGCTCTGTCTGCTCCTGTGCTTTATAATGTCACAGTGTCACCCGCGGACGCCAGTTTGAGCCAGACCACGAGGAAAACACTAAAAAACTGTGTGGTGTAAAATGTTTTGTGTTTGGGGAAGTGGAGGAGCTCACAGAAGCCTGTCACAGACACACAGGGCTCATGAAGAGGGTTGCAGAGATGGAACGATATGTAAAAATAAGGAAAAGGACAAGGATTACATCATTCTGAGTTTATGCTAATAATGAGTATCAGCAATATGAGGATTTAAACTTGTCTAAACCAGACCTGGTTTAGACCACTTTTAGACCTGGTTTAGTTTTGGGGTAGTCCTAAAGCAGGACTTCTGCTTTAGGTTTACTCATACAGTAGTTTCAAACTGGTTTAGACCCGGTTTACTCCAGGGTTAGACATGGATCTGTCTTTGTTTAGTCTTGTTTTGTTTAGATTTGGTTTTGTCTTGGTTTAGTTCTCTTTTGGACCTGATTTAATCTTGGTTTAGACCTGGTTTAGTTCTGGTTTAGTTTTGGTTTAGCCCTGGCTTTGTCCTGTTTTTGACCTGGTTTCATCCTGCTTTAGTTTTGGTTTCAGAACTGGTTTAAACCTGGTTTAGACCTGTTTCAGAATTGGTTTAGACCTGTTTCAGAACTGTTTTAGACCAGGTTTTGTCCTGGTTTCAGTTTAGACATCGTTTTGTCTTGGTTTAGTTCTGTTTTGGACCTGATATAATCTTTATTTAATCTTGGTTTAGACCAGGTTTAGTTCTGGAATCGTTTTGGTTTAGCCCTGGCTTTGTCCTGTTTTTGACCTGGTTTCATCCTGGTTTCAGAACTGGTTTAGTTCTGATTTAGTCTTGGTTTACTTCTGATTTAGTCTTGGTTTAGCCTTGGCTTTATCTTGGTTTAGACCTCGTTTAGTTCTGGTTTAGACTTCGTTTAGTTCTGGTTTAGACCTTGTTTACTCTTGGGTTAGACCTGGTTTCATCCTGGTTTAGTCCTGGTTTAGTCCTGGTTTAGACCTGGTTTAGACATGTTTTTTATCTTGGTTTAGTTCTGTTTTGGACCAATTACTTTTAACTTTGGTTTAGCCCTGGCTTTGTCCTGGTTTAGATCTTGTTTAGCCATTGGTTAGACCTGGTTTAGTCTTGGTTTAGTTCTGTTTAAGATCTGGTTTTATCTTTATTTTGGTCCTGTTTTCAATCTGTTTCTGTCCTGGTTTAGACCTTGTTTACCTTGGGTTAGACCTGGTTTAGTCCTAGTTTAAGGCCTGGTTTAGATCTTGTTTAGACCTGGTTTGACTTGTTTAAGTCTCGATTTATTCTTGCTTTAGGACTTTCTGTTTTTTGCTCAAACCTGTATTTCTTGCAGTGAGCTGGATCGCCTCTCCACAGATTTGACCTGTAGGTTGTCTACAGATAGATATGTTTAATGCCATACTGTGGAACATTCTAGGCAAAGTGAAAACACCTCCATGTAGCGAGGTGAACCCGTAAACAAAATGAAAAGTCAAATAAAATTCAATCACATTTATAGACACAAAAACGCCCTGATAACTGAAATCCAAACTTGTTTTTATTTTGATTCTCTCTTGTTCTGTGACTGTTTCCTGGTGACACCGGCTCTCGTCTGTGAATATTTCATGGTTTGATCAGAGTTTCACCTGCAGCGTCTCAATAAGTCTGCTCCAAGATCAGACTCATATCAGGACTCAACCTGGGGACAAAAGGACTGAACAAGGACCAGACCAGGACTGAACCAGGACCAGACCAGGACTGAACCAGGACTGAATCAGGACTAAACCAGGACTGAACTAGGACTAAACCAGGACTGAACTAGGACTGAATCAGGACTAAACCAGGACTGAATCAGGACTAAACCAGGACTGGACCAGGACTGAACCAGAACTAAACTAAACCAGGACTGAACCAGGACTAAATTAAACCACAACTGAATTGGGACTTAAACAGGACTAAACCAGGACTGGGCCAGGATTAAACCCAGACTGAACTAGGACTGAACCAACACTGAATTAGGACTGAACCAGGACTGAATCAGGACTAAACCGCGACTGAACAGGTCCAAACTAAACCAGGACTCAACTAGGACTGAATCAAGACTAAACCAGGACTGAACCAGGACTAAACCAGGACTGGACCAGGACTGGACCAGGACTAAACTAAACCACAACTGAACTGGGACTTAATCAGGATTAGACCAGGACTAAACTAAACCAGGACTCAACTAGGACTGAATCAGGACTAAACCAGGACTGGACCAAGACTAAACCAAGACTGAACAGGAACTGAACAGGACTAAACTAAACCAGGCCTAAATCAGGATTAAACTAGGACTGGACCAGGACTGACCCAGAACTAAACAAAACCACAACTGAACTGGGACTTAATCAGGACAGGACCAGGACTAAACTAAACCAGGACTCAGCTAGGACTGAATCAGGTCTAAACCAGGACTGGACCAGGACTAAATCAGGACTGAACTAAGACTGAACCAGGACTAAACTAAACCAGGACTGAACCAGGACTGAACCAGGCATGTGGGCCAAAATTTCCAAATCCTGAATCCTTAAATTTTTTTGTCTTGAGCAGGTAGAAATATAAGTCAATTAAAAAAATGTATTTAAAAGTTTTTTATCTTAGCTTTTGATTTTACATTCCATAAACATGATGTAAACAAACCCCAGCTCCAGGTCAGTTTGTGATGAGGAAACCACTTTATATCATTGTTCAGAAAACGGTGTAGTATTTGCCCTTTAAACCTGCACATTTAACATCCCCCTAAATGCTCTTTGGTCAAACATCTGCTCCTCTGCTTCAGCCCCGTCTCGTGATGGCACAGGGTATGCCGGTGTGTTGGCACAGTTTAGCACCCTTTGGCACACTTTGGCAGCGTTTGGGCACATTTCGGGCACATTTCGGGCACATTTCGGGGATGTTTTTGACAGAGAACAGGTGGGCGATAATCTCTCTAATTACTCATAAGGCTGTGAGCAGATGGAGCGCTGGGAAGTGATACGGGGAAAGTGAACACACAAACCAACACGCACGCTTTGTTTTGTCAAAATAAGATACAGAGAAATTCACCGCATTTGATTTGACAAGGATTTGATGAAGTGATAAAAACTCATCTTCGTGAATCGATTCTACCGTTTAGGATTTGGTTAAAGGGCTTATATTACGCTGTTTTCCCATCTGTGTTATAATGTGGTTTCCTCATCACAAACACACCTGGAGTTGCATGTTTAACACACAAATCCTGCATATTTAGGCTATTTAGGAGTTCTCCTCACTCTTTTCCACCTTGTGATGTCATGTGGTCGTACAGGAAGTGCTCCCCTGTACAGTTGTGCTCATATGTTTACAGACCCCGACAGAATTTGATTGATTTCTTGTCCATCTTTCAGAGAATATGAATGATAACACAAAAACTTTTCTTTCACTCATGGTTAGTGCTTGGGTGAAGCCGTTTATTATCAAACAACTGTGTTTCCTCGTTTTAAATCATAATGAAACAGAAACTACACAAATGACCCAGTGAAGCTTGGAGTCTTTTGTGATAGTTGTGGATGAGGCTCTTTATTTTCTCTGATGGTAAATCTGCCCATTCTTCTTGGCAAAAGGCTCCAGTTCCTGTAAATTCTTGGGCTCTTGTCTGAACTGCAGCTTGAATCTGCCCAGAGGCTCAGTGATACTGAGGTCAGAAGAGACGAACACTCCAGAACCTTCACTTTATTCTGCTGGAGCCAGTGACAGGTCCACTGGCCTTTGTGTTTTGGATCATTATCATGTTGGAATATCCAAGTACGTCCCATGTGCAGCTTCTGGACCAAGAAATCATCAATTCTGCCAGAGTATGGAAACTTATGAGCACAACTGTATTTTGTTTTTACTCCAAACACCTTCACTAGAATCATTTGGATGATTTCTGCCCTGGAATTGATGATCTCTTCTAAATTCTCTACTAAAGGTAAAACAAGCTGCTAACTTGAAAACCACTTGAGGACATCACAAGGTGGAACAACAGACTAATAATAATAAAGGGTCACTCAAATATGAAACTCCAGGTATGTTTTTGTGGAGGTAACAACATTATAACACGGCTTAAAGTGTAAAGAGTCAATTTTGTGTAATATACAGAGCTTAACAAATGTATTAGAGCACCTGTCATGAACAACAAGAAAATATAAATAACTTCATAGTATATCCAAATGTTGTTTCAAATTAACAAATTTGTTGTTATTCATTAAGAAAATGACCAATTGGAATAACAAAATAGTCCTTAATAACCAAAAATGTGAATATTTTGTGTGCCTTTGGCACAGGTAACAGCTGCATTCTTGTTCCTTTGTTTTCATGTTGTTTTGCGAACTGTCTTTTGTTATTGGGTTCCAAATAGTTTCTAAATGTTCCCAGAGACTTGCTTTGGATGAGACTTTGGTGTTGCTTTTGGAAAACATTAAACTTGAAAATTTATGGTTAGCAACAACACACACAGCTGCTAAACTCATCGGACTCCCCACACCCAACTTTGCAGATCTTAACAGCGCCATCGGACATATCGCACTCTCCACAGAACAGGACCCCACTCACCCACTACAGGATCACTTCACCCCTCGGCCCTCAGGACAGAGGTACAGGGCGCTCAGGTGCAGGAGGGCCTCGCTTTGGCAGAAGCCCCATCCCCACGGCCATCACGTTTTTGAACGGTCGACCCTGATGAGTGCACTGTAAGGCCTATTGTAATGTGTCTGTCTGTTGTGTTGTGTTGTCACTGTGTGTCAAATGAGCTCTGTGTGCGTGAAAATGTATGTCCCCACGGGGACAATAAAGTCTAAAGTCTAAATGAATTCGACAGTGATAGTAATGTCATCTATAGTGGTTAATTATGGAACATATGAATATGTAATGAATATACAACCATATTGATTGAATTAAGGAAGGCAACCTTATGGCTTGCATAAAGAAAGAAATTAGGGGTGGGAGTCAATAAGTTTTACTTCTTCCCACTCCCTTTCGAGCGTACCACACTTTATTATTTATTATAAGAATTGTATTATGTATATGTATATATAGATGTTTATTTGTGTTTATATATATCTGTATATGTATATATGTGTATATAAACATGTTTTCTTTCATGCTCGAAATAAAGCAGCAAACAAAACAAAAATAAATGGTTATATTTTAGCATTAAAGACATGGTTTTGATAAAAAAAAAGATCTTGCATATACTGGCGGACTAACATGTGGATGATGACTGTTGGTGCAGCAGAGTCTTCACAACCTGCCAAAGCTTTCCATGGAGGACGGGAGTCTGATCACAGCTTCAGTGTTACTCACAGGCAGCTGGTCGTAACTGTTGATCTGCAGAACATAACAGAACACTACAGTGACATAGTTTTTATTGTTTTATTCTTATTTATTAAGTTATAATGCACAAATGAATATGTAATTTATTAAAGGAAAAAAAAAGAATACAATGACATCTAGCTAAAGAAAAGCACTTTTTTTCAGTTTTCCCAGATTTTGTCAGTTACTATCACCAACAGAACCCAAATGAAGTCATCATCCGCATGTTTCTTTACTGTGCTTAATTCCTACTCAAGTAAAAGTAAAAGTAACCATCTAATAAAAATCCACTCGGGTAAAAGTAAAAAAAGTACATCATTTCAAATTATTTTGATGTAAAAAGGATGAGTCATAAACCTAATCCAGCACCTAATCCAGTTGTTTTAATCGACTTTTAGGTGATACAGTTAAACTTTGTTTAGTGCAAACTTTCACATTTTAAAGATACTGAGCGACTAACACTTACCAACACTGTGCTCTGCCTTCTTTTTATACAACTTTATCGAACTTAGAACTTTAATTGCATAACAAATGCAATAAATTAAACAGCTCTGTCCGGCGGGGCACATTTCGCTTTGCATTATTATGTTATTTCCTATTTTCTGTTTGAAAGTAAATAGCTGTCCAAGGTTTCCTTCACTTTCCTCTTGAGAATTGAGAACTTTCTTCTTCAGTATCGTCCATGATGACCTCGATATCTGGCTTGGAACCAGCATCATCCAAGTTGATCCAGGATAGACTGACGGTTCTGTACAATGACTGAACATTATAGAGTGAAAATTCTGCCTGCACAATTTCCTTTCATTTCCGGCAATTTTTTATTTATTTTTTTCGCATTTATTTATTTTTTTCCCTCTATCAACCTGATTTTACTGAGTAATGAGGGCGGGTCCCAATGTCATGAAGTAAAATACTTGGATCAAAATGTACACAAGTAAAAGTAAAAATTTTAAAAAACAACTTTAAAAAATTACAAATTACTCATAAAAACTTCTAAATTACAGTAATGTGAGTAAATTTAATTCATTACTTTCCACCCTTGTTAACGTCAAATAACAAAACTGAGTACTTCCACCACTGCCGAAAACTACACCTTCTTCGTAAAGTAACTGATGAGTCCCAGTAGTAGCAGTAGCAGTAGTCGTAGTAGTTCCTCTGTGTAGCGTGATGAGTCTGAGCTGTGGTGGATAAATGAACTGGTGAATTATAAATACAGGGACATGTCTGGACACTGTAATTACACTGAGCAGCTCCATAATTCTACTGTTCATTTTGTAACTGTCCCGTTCACTCACGGGGGGAGGACGACATGTGCGGCTATTGGACTTTGGAGTTAAAGAAATTGTTAAAATAAAAATTAAAAAGTACATTTGAAACTTAAAAGTGGATTGCGTAGAACTTTTGTGGGGGAGGGTGGATCAAATCCTTTTCTCCATGGAGGTGTTTTTTATTGCTTTGTCTGAGATGTTCCGCAGTGTGACATTAAACTGATCTAACTCCATGGAGACAAACAGGTGGCACAATTGAGCACATTACAGGTCAGATCTGTGGAGATGTGGGTGCACTCACAACACAATTTTCATGTTTTGTTTTTTTTGTAGCTTTTTTTTTGCAGCTTTTTTTTCAATAAAACACATGTAACTGTGGATGAAAAATGAAATACATAGGATGAAAAGTAAAATACATAGTCATCGGGGAGAAATAAATAACTAAAATACATCAAATATAATAATAACAATAATAATAATAATAATAATTATTATTATTATTATTATTATTATTATTATTATTATTTCAGTTTTTTATTGCACAAAAAAAGAACAACGAAAGACATGCACCCTTAATGTCCAAATCCACTTTATTTCTATGGCACATTTTACAAAAAAAAAAAGCAGTTTCCAAAGTGCTGCTTTGAGATCATTAAATGAAGACAACAAAAAGGTAAATTGCAATAAATGTGGTCATGCCAGTCCAAAAGCAATAAAACCAGTAAAAATTAAATAAAAGCAAAACCATAAAAATCATCAAATAGCAGCAAATAAGTAAAATAAATAAAAGACACAGAGGACCACACAACTCACGCGGTGTTAAAAGCCAGAGAGTAAAAGTGGGTCTTAAGACGAGACTTAAAACACTCCACTGTGGGAGCTTCCAGAGTTTGGGGCCACAGAGAAGGCCCCGTCCCCCCAGTTTTAAGTCTCGTCTTAGAGCTGGAGCCCTCAGACCTCAGAGTGTGCAGGGGGGAGTAAATCTGAATGAGGTCCGAGACGCTCTGTGGGGCCGGTCCAATCAATTCTTTAAAAACAAACAATAAAACGAACGAAACAGGATGCTAAAATTGTGTTCAGGTTTATTTATTTATTTATTTTTATGTGAGTGTTTGCTTTTAAATGTAAATTATAAAAACAGTATATCGATAGTATGTCAGGTTCTTTGTTAATTTATCTACCCAAACTGCTTGGAAAGGAGGCAAGGGCATACAGTAAGTTAAAAAATCTAATTATAGGAACCAAGCACACAGTTTACAATATCCAGATAAAAATAAGTATGTAAAAGTAAAAAAAAAAAAAAAGGCCCACCTTTGGTAAAATAAAGGATAAAATGACCCACGTGTTCCAGTTGCCGCCGAGCACCCCCACTCACGTTGGGCGACTCTCCAGCCTACCGTGGCTCTGCTTTCCATTTCCCGGTTCGTGCCCCCTTGCCGTAGGTCTTCCCCCTCTCTCGTGCCCTCAATGTTCAGTTAGTTCAGTTTGCTCCTCCTTATTTTTACCCCCAGGCAGCACAGCAATATAAAACAATAAGAAAGCACAGCAACATAAGCCAATAGACCCAGAGTAAACAGGGCTAATCCTGAGGAACATGAACAATCATCCTCTCATATCTGACAATTACCATCACATTATCGAAATCAGTGGACAGCTAGCCTAGCATTTGTCCCATTATCCTTCAGTGATTTGTGTGTTGTTGTTTTTTTTTTTTTTATTATTTCTCTTATGAGTTCCTACAGTGGCCGACGGTTTAAACAAGGCAAAGTTTAAACGAGGTACAAACGAAGAACATGATGCAAATGAAAAAAAAAAAGCTGCAAGAAACAAAGACAAATGTATCATCATCAAATGCGCCGCGAATAGAGAAACCAGAAAAAGCACAAAACGATGAAAACCAAGAAAACAATGAAAATGCTTCATAGACTCTCCACGACAGAAGTCCTCCAAACCTGCAGGGGGCACTCTCAGTGTGGAGAGACACACCAGTTGCAGAGGGAGACAGTCAGCTAAAATAAAATAAACTACAGAGCAAATAAATTAGCGGTAATGTGGCTTTTCTTTGATTCTATTCATATACTGTGTTTATAAATTATATAAATATTCCGGTACATCACGTGACATTTATTTTATTGTATATTATTCATAATTTATCTATTTGTGGTGCATTTTATGATGATACATTTGTCTTCGTTTCTTGCAGCACTTTTTTTTCCATTTGCAGCACGTTCTTTGTTTGTACCTCGTTTAAACTTGTGTTTGAGTTTGTGAATTTGCATCGTTTCTGTACTTGAAGCTGTTTTCTCTAAATGAGATGCATTGGGCCGTTGCAGTGCGTTTGGCCCCCGTCGGCCACCGTAAGTTCCTCCTTTGTGGCTGACGGAAGAGGGACAGTCAGATGTAAATGAACAGGGGAAATAGAATTGCTTTAAACAGTCTCATAATTACACTAAAGCCTCGTCTCGGACTCTTCCACTGCTGCAGGACACAAAACTCATCACGTTTTTATAATCTGTCTCTAAATGTAGAACTGGGCTCATACATCTCAGTATTTTTACCACATAACACCACCGCGAGTAAAGAAAGGCCATTAAAGTAGACGAGAGCCTGACAGACAAAACTCAGGGCAAAGACAGTCAGATGGTCAGAAACTTCATCAAACACAGACCTGGAGTGGTGTATTGTTTCATTCGCACATGTTTGAGTAATTGTGGTTTAGTCTGTCTAGCTCAAATGCTCTCTTCCACCTTGTGATGTCATTTAGTAGTAGTTTTCAAGTTAACAGCTACATTTTCTCCATTTGTTTAGTAGAGAATAGAGAATTTCCAGGGCTGAAATTGTCCAAATGAGTGAAGTAGTGAAGGTGTTTGGAGTTTAAAAACACAGCAGAGCGCTTCCTTTGTTACTATGTGACATCACAAGGTAGAACAGAGTGTTTTCTGTGAAGCTTGTGAAGCTTAAATATGCAGGATTTGTGCGTTAAACATGTGTGAAAGATGAGGAAACATTCAAACATAGATCAGAAAATAGCAAAATATGGGCCCTTTAAAGTAGAAAAAGGCCTTACAGACAAAACTCAGAGCAAAAACACTACTACTACTACTACTACTACTACTACTACTACTACTACTATTACTGCTACTACTACTACTACTACTGCTACTACTACTACTACTGCTACTACTACTACTACTACTACTACTACTACTATTACTGCTACTACTACTACTACTACTACTACTACTACTACTACTACTACTACTACTACTACTACTACTACTGCTGCTACTACTACTACTACTACTACTACTACTACTACTACTACTACTACTACTACTACTACTACTACTACTACTATTACTGCTGCTACTACTACTACTACTACTACTACTACTACTACTACTATTACTGCTACTACTACTACTACTACTACTGCTACTGCTACTACTACTACTACTTAATACTCAAGACCCAAGCTGGTCATTATAATCTGTCTGTGTTGTGATAGTGCTCTGAAGGGGGAGTAACTTTGCAACGGCAAAAACTAAAATCAAGTTAAGATGACTTAATTTATGAAAGATTTATCATGATTTGAGTAAATTTCACTTGACAAATGATCTACCAATAGAACAAGCCTTTCTACGCAACAAAAACAACTCTGCACTGAAACAAAATCTAATGATGCTTATATTAAGGAAAACACACTTGTTCCATTGGTAGATCATTTTACTTGTTAAATCTACTTAAATAGATTATAATAATAATTTTTACTAATTTGACTTACCTAGACTGTGTCCAAATGTCCATCCAAGCCCCTAACCCCTCATTCACTACATAGGCCTGTTTTCTTTGCCTTTAGCGCCCTCTACAGGACACTCAATCACAAAGACATTCAGACATGCACATGGTCATAGTGAAAATGAGTCTAAAGGCTAAACTCCGGACTGGCACACACGTGTTTATGGACTAATAATAATCCAGGGTTCCTACAGGTTTCTTCAAGTTAAATTCAATACATTTTAAGACCTTTTTAAGACCAGTCACCATAAAATACGAAATAAGAGCCGGGGTGTTTATTTGTTTCAGTCACTTAACAGATCAGGTGTTTATTTGAGACCAGGCGGCAATTTGGGGCAGGAGATTAATTCCTTCCTCATAAAAATTTTTCTCAGCAAAACTGGGAAAATTTGGCCCTCAAATTCTTTTAACCAGTATGACTATAATTTAAGCGACTTTCTATACAGACGTAGGCGAGTTAATTTGAAATAAATAAACAACAATAAAATATCTAAGGAGTGGAGAGTTTCTCACATTTTAAAGTGTTTATGCAAATGAGCCGGGTGGTTTTAAGTTTGGTTTGTGTACAGACGACTCGAGCATCAGTCCTGCTCCTGTTGTTGCAGCTCGATTTCTGTCTTCAGCACCAACATTAGACTTGTGGTTATTTATCAAAATATTCACCTGCCCCCAGCGTTTAAAGGGAACCCAGTGGTTAATTGGAACCCGGCTCTTATTTGGTATTTTACAGAATATAAAATCTTAATACCTATTTCACTGCCTATTTCATAGACCTACCGGCAAAGAAAAACTAAATTCTCGAATTTGTGTTCATTTATTTCTTATACAAAGGAATATGGGAGTCTTCCTCATAACCCCAGCATGAAATGGATAGGTAGGAAATGTAAAACCAACGTTCAAAAACAACATAATGCCTTTAATCAAACTTTGTGTTCTGCTGAGGTTTTCTTTGATTTTACGCACTTCTGCTCATCTTGTTTCTTGTGGAGCTGTAGTGCAGGATCTTCATGATATTAACCCGGGGCTGCGTTTATTGGTTCTGCCGCTCTTTATTTAGGCAATGTTACTTAGCCAAATAATGATGGTTGACAAATTAAACTTTTGAGGAAAAATGCGATACAGAGGAGTTATGTACTGCACAATTTTTAAGACCCAGATATAAAAATTCAAGGCTTTAGATAATAATTTTAGATCATTTTAGAAGTCAAACCTACCTTGCATTTGAATGATTTAGGATCTGAGCAGCAGCAGAAAATAGTCCCTCAACATGTGTCGATTCATGAGATGCAAGGTTTTATTTCACTTTATTGTTCTATCGACACAAACATTCACGTGGACAGTCTGGAGTTCTAACAGTTTACCTCGGGTCTGTGGAGTGGGTCAGACTGTTTTTAGTGGCAGGACAACTATGCCCATTGACATGCACTAGCCTAGCCACATATGAATGCTGGACAGATGTTTAATGCCATACTGTGGAACCCTCAAGGCAAAACTATCATTTGTATGAAGATAAGCAGGTGGCAGACCCTACTAGAGGGTTAGGGTCTGCTTGGGACAGGATTTTCATTCCCGCTCCCACGCACCTACAATATTTTGTCCTGCTCCCGCCCGCAAAAATGTTGATGTTCACTTTCTTTCTCATAAAAGGTCTTAATTTCTTCCATTTTTTCACCAGGTTTCTTGATTTTTTGATGGTAACTGTTCCTGTCTTTAAAGTAGAATTTACTTCTGAAGCTCTGTGAGATTCACTAGAGCTGCTCTGTTCTTCTGCCAGGTCTTTGAAGCTCCATCAAACACGGACAAGCAGAAAGGAATTGTCTAAAATGTGCGAGAGATTAGAGCACATCCGCAAGTTTAGGCGGCTTCAAATGTTTTTATTAAAGCCAAATAAAATATCCAGCACAAATGATGTATGATAGACACACATTAATCTTTTGTATATTTTACTTTACACTTGTATTTAGTTTGTGGGACTGCAGTTTATCATCCCACCGCCCTCTCCCACATTGTGCATCTCGCTCCCGTTCACTCCTGCAGTGAGCTTTCAAAATATGTCCTGCACCCCACTGCTTTGCGTCAGGTCAAAGGGCTCTCGACCTTACGTCAGAAATGTTACACAGTGCCTCTTTAAACTGCATAGTCATTTCAAAGGAGAGAAATAAATAAATCATAAGTTTCATTGCTTTTGTAACATCGGTGTAGTATTATATGGTGTTCATTCAGCAAACATCCGGAGACAATACAATTTCGATGTCTTTTTTTCAATGAACCAGATGTCCTACTTTCTCCCACACTTTCAAAAGCAAAGTGCCTTCTAGTTCTTTTCTTTGCAGTAATTTGTCCTTCTGGGCCTCTGTACTTCTGAGTCTTATTTAGCGTTTTGTGGCCTCAGCCTTTTCCACTTTGTTCTTTAAAAAAAGAGAGAGAGAGAAAACTACACTCCCCTGCGCAGTGCCTCGGGAGACCCCTCAGGACCGCAGCTCCCATCATGCTTTGCAGCAACCATTAGGACAGACCCGAGCGGGACAGGAAGTGTTTTTGGATTGTAATGATGCTAACTGCTCTCTGTGGCTTTAGCCCTGCTGCCTCCAGTGTGCTTTGCTCGTGGGAAATCAGTCCGGAACTCAAACCCACAAACAACAACAGAATACTCACAGTAAACTAAAGATAAACTAGGACTAAACCAGGACTAAACCAGGTCTGAACCACAGTAAACTAGCACTTAAGAACTAAACCTAAACTTATTATTATGCTTTGTTCTGATCTGTTCATTCAAAACAAACCTGGAGGTGTGTTTTGTTTCATTCACACATATTTGAAGAACATTTTATTCTGTCTAACATATTAGTCTGTCTACATCTCCAAAGCTCAAAACACTGGTGGAGGTTTTCAAGTTAACAGCCCCTTTTACCTTTTGTTCAGAGATTGGCAATTTCAGGACTGAAATGATCCAAATGATCTAGTGAAGCTGTGTGGAGTTTAAAAACACAGTGGAGCTTCAAGTATGTTCCACTGGTGAAATGCGGCTGTGGCGTTTGGATTTGAATGTTTTGGTTTGAATGTGAGCTATAAGTCTGCCTCTGGTTGTACTTTTCAGGCTGAAGAAGGAGGGAGTGCTGATGTCGTGAGTTTCTGCTGTAGAAGAAAAAGAGGTGAGACCACAAAATCTTTTTCTGAAGGTTTAATGCAAACACACACAGAGCTCTGGCTCTATGGCCTACATGCAGCGAAAGAGACGCAGAAACAGTTTTTATACACTGGTGGATGACAACAGGTCTGAGGCTCATGTCAAACAAAATGATCAGTACAAGGTCAGGCCCCAGCTGTAGTCGTACACGTGTGTGGTGAGAACTCAACTTCAGCTACAGCCAGTGGTCTGTTGGGGTCCATAAACATTTTAACACCATTTTAAGAAATAACAAACACCAGGACCTGGAGCTGAGTGCACCAGACGACTCTATGACCAATTAGTTCATTTAAAGGTTATTTTTATTGAGCATACAGGCCTTCTTTTTAATATTCCATTTTGCAGTAAATCTAAATGAAATAGTTATAAGTTTATTAATCAGGCACTCTCCGACGGATGAGTCCCTACCACAGACCATATATATGAAGGGACAAAGCTAACCCGCTAGTTGCCGCGTGCCAAACAGGAAGTGCTCCAGGAGGCTCTTCCGGCTCCTTCTCTCCCATTGACTTACATTGGGATCTTATCGCCCCTCTCTCTGTAACTCCTGCACTGAGCCTCGTCATTTTGGTCTTAAAATGTTTGCATTAACCTGCTCTACACAATCCTGATTTTTTTTTTTCTTCGCTATTTTGTCTGTCAAAAAAATCCTATTCATAACATAGAGCCTGGCTCCAGATTTGCTCCTGTAACCGTGGCATCGCGAGTCTCATTTGAGCGCTTAGTCCTCCCATATATACGGTCTATGAGCCCTACTGAAGGGTCGGGGCCCCTCCGTCCTGTGGCACTGGCCTCTGTGCTCTTACACTTGTACTGATACAGCTCAAGATCATTCAAACAGATTTAGTATCACTTAGTCTGATTTCCAATACCCCACTCAGTAAGATGATTTTAGAGTATTTTTGAGTGTAAGAGCTGTAATTAAATAAATGCTTTATAGATGCAGTTAATGCCATACAGTGTAACATTCCAGGCTAAGCAATAAGATCTCAGAAACAAACAGATTTGCATTTCAAAAAAACAACACAAAAACATGATATGAGACTTTGAATAAATTATGAATATAAAAACATTTAGTGTAAAACAAAAGATTTCCTGCAGTGTACAAAGCATATCCACAAATCATCCCACAAAAATGTACATTTTTCAGGCTGGAGTCTCCAGGAGAGCCTGCAGCAGATAAATGGTGCACTGAACAGGTTGATTCATATTTAATTCTTCATGAATAAAAGCCCTCCTCTCCTCCTTCACTTTACATTGTATTTTTAATGACAGTCACATGACCTCACTCCATCCCTGCTCTAATCTGAGAATATTCAAATGGAACAAAAAGTACAGCTCTACCACCCAAAGTCCATCAAGTTTTGTCCATTTTTTAAAAATCTTTTACCAAGTTATAATGTTCCCTCATCAAAAACATGCCTGAAGAGGTTTTAGATATCGTCCATGCATGAGTAATTTAGCGATCTCTCCTGGGCCCTATTCAAACCCTTTTTACGTTTAGCTGTAAGAGTCTGTACAAAGCTCCGCCCACAAACCTACATTACCCATGCTGCCACACGACGATTCTCCATAAATATACAAAAATATGATGTGATGTGCAGTAATTTTATTAGTGGGCTACACACTGATTGTGTTGTGATAGTGCTCTGAAGGGGGAGTGACTTAGCACAGAGAGACTCAAAGTGTCAAAAATGAAAGTGTGTTACCAGTTAATACCCCACAGAAGTAAAATACCCCCTCTTCAATGTATGATCAGTGCTTTCAAAAGACTTTACCACTTTGGAAAATGAAATGCAGTCCCATCTTGATTGAACAGGTAGTGTGCGCAGTCTTGTTTTTTGAGTCATGAATTTCTAAAATGTGCAAATAAAAATAATTTACAGTTAAGGTTTGATATTTTTGGTGGATTTCTATTTGGAACATTATTTTACAGGACTCTGGCGGACTAAAGGGGAGAGTGAGGGGGGTCAAAAGGACTAAAGGGGAGAGTGAGGGGGTCTAAAGGGGAGAGTGAGGGGGGTCTAAAGGACTAAAGGGGAGAGTGAGGGGGGTCAAAAGGACTAAAGGGGAGAGTGAGGGGGGTCTAAAGGACTAAAGGGGAGAGTGAGGGGGGTCAAAAGGACTAAAGGGGAGAGTGAGGAGGGTCTAAAGGACTACAGGGGAGAGTTAGGGGGGTCAAAAGGACTAAAGGGGAGAGTGAGGAGGGTCTAAAGGACTAAAGGGGAGAGTGAGGGGGTCTAAAGGGGAGAGTGAGGGGGGTCTAAAGGACTAAAGGGGAGAGTGAGGGGGAGTCAAAAGCACTAAAGGGGAGAGTGAGGAGGGTCTAAAGGACTAAAAGGGAGAATGAGGGGGGTCTAAAGGACTAAAGGAGAGAGTGAGGGGGGTCTAAAGGACTAAAGGGGAGAGTGAGGGGGGTCAAAAGCACTAAAGGGGAGAGTGAGGAGGGTCTAAAGGACTAAAAGGGAGAGTGAGGGGGGTCTAAAGGACTAAAGGAGAGAGTGAGGGGGGTCTAAAGGACTAAAGGGGAGAGTTAGGGGGGTCTAAAGGACTAAAGGGGAGAGTGAGGGGGTCTAAAGGACTAAAGGGGAGAGTGAGGGGTCTAAAGGGGAGAGTTAGGGGATCTAAAGGACTAAAGGGGAGAGTGAGGGGGTCTAAAGGACTAAACGGGAAAGTGAGGAGGGGTCTAAAGGACAAAAGGGGAGAGTGAGGGGTCTAAAGGACTAAAGGGGAGAGTTAGAGGGGTCTAAAGGACTAAAGGGGAGTGTTAGGGGGGTCTAAAGGACTAAAATGGAGAGTGAGGGGGGTCTAAAGGACTAAAGAGGAGAGTGAGGGTGGAGAAGGTAATTAGCCATAATGTTTTACATGTCAGAGTGATAACAGTGTGTACTTACTGTTCCTGATCTGGAGTTCTCTTAATTTTTTTGCATATTAGCATGAGTATCTGTTGAAAACAAAAAAAGAAATTATTTTAAAATTCATTTTTAGAAAGAAAATGTATTCCAGTCAAGCTAAAAGCTCACAATCATGTATTGTGTGGTAAAAACTGCTAAATAACAAATACAGTGAAATAAAAAAGTAAAATATAATCACTGGTGTTGTCAGTCAATTAAAATATTTAATCTCATGAACATCATAGTTAGACCCCCCTCACTGTGTGGAGTTTGCATGTTCTCCCTGTGTCTGGATGGGTTTCCTCCTGTTTATCCAGCTGGGTCGCGTGGGCAGCTTTTGGGAGAAGATGGATGGATGGATGGATGGACATCATAGTTTGCTTGCAAATTAATCACACATTTTTTTCATCCCTTGAATCAGCATTTTAATACTCTTATTCCACAAAGAAAACAGGCTACGTGCATTTAAAAAAAAAAAAATAAAATAATTGCAAACCAGAACAATCATCAATGAGACAACTGTGTGTAACAGTGTGAGCGAAGTGCCTCTTTTCTGTCTTCAGAACAGTCAAATAATGGATGAAATAATGTGACCCTGCGGTAGTTCTCATGACTGAGGGATGTCCAGTGAGGTCCAGTTAGTGCGACTGTTGTACAAGGGGTGCACTAGCACTGGAACTTGTGGCCATGCCATGCTCAGGCAATGTTGCCTGGGGTTCTGTGGACCGCGTTCACACACACAGGGCTGTGCCGGGCTGCGGCCATGGGTCTCTTGAGTGGTGGGGCAGGTGTGGATTCTGCTGCAGTGCTCGCTCCTCCGTGGGTTGGATAATGTGGTGGCGCGGGGCAGTGGGGGCAGCCAGGGGAGAGAGGGCTAGGGCTTCTGTCGCTGTCCGCGGTCCTTGTTGCGAATTCGCCATATGATTTGAAGCAGGCTTTGTTTCATGTTTTCCTCATGCGGGTGGAATCGGCGTGTGCCCAGGTGTGCTGTGCTTCGGTCCACCTCCTCCAACCAGGACTTCTCTGTTTCGTATAAATTGTTTTCCTTTCTGTTTACAGCCAAATCCTGTAGTTTTTATAATGTTGCAGCAGTGGCCAGAGCTTATGAAAAAACTAGTTCACTGGGTCACAAAAAGCATTAATCTTGCGATAAAAACATTAACACTGTTAAAATTGCTTTGAGTTAACATGTTAATACTGGAGTATTTTTGACAACACTAATGATAATCTTCAGATATTGTTGTTGTTTTAGCTGGAGGATTATAATTACTGTGCATGCTCTGGGTTGATGGGGGGAACTGCAGTGTTTGAAAGTACTAAGGCACAGGCAGAACATGCAAACACCACCAAATCAGGCACATTGTTAAAAAGAATCATGAGAAACAAACTCCCTGAGACTTTCCCAGACACTTGATTCTCTGTCATGGTGCATTTACAAGAGGGACAATAAAGCAAATAGTGGAGGAATTGGAGAAGTACAGTATAACACCTGAAACACACCACAAACACACATTTTGTAGCACAACATCAGGGACAGTGCCCTGCGCAGGAAGTGTCCAGTCTCCCTTTACATTGGCATCTGGTTTAGGAGATTGGAAGGTGCAGACGGCTGCTGCCACACACCGTGGGTCATAACTGAAGCTGCTCATCCAAAACACAAAATATGCCCCATGCATATTTTTCTGCTCTGGGCTTGTGTAGTGAAGTGCTTTTAAAATCAACTAGTTGAAAACGCAGAGTAAATATACTTTTCTTGATGCTTTTTGAGAATTAGATGAACAGTACATGCCCATCATGCACTGATTACACATCAGCATTATATAATGCCACTAGGGTTTACAACTTCTTCAACTCCAAATGTAGGACACTTTTTTTCCAGGTGTGCGTATGTGCATGTGCCTCTGTGCACTGACCAACAATAACGAAAATCACAAGGTTTCATTTGCCGGACAAAAATCCTACTAATTTCAGTATAATTTTGGTAAATTACTACTGTACTTGCTTGGATGTATTGTGTTTAAGTAATAATCAAAACAATCATTACAAGTTTCTCTCAAATTTCGTGTTTTCTTGAAACAGCATTAGACTATAACTATATGCCACAGACTCTGAAAATCTTCAGACCTAAACCAGCACATTGAGCAAACGCGAGAATGCGCTGTGGACTACAGGTCCGGGCTGGTTGCTCCAGTTTGCGCCCGAGGACTGCGGCTGCTCCCGGGGAAAGCGCTTCTCAGGCCGAGGCACCAAACACCACTCCCCGCTCCAGCTCATCTGAGCGCAGAGGACGGCGCAGAGCCAATCGGACCCAGTCCATTACGCACTGGTCTTTCTCACGCCTGTCTGGAACCAGCACATGGAGAACGGAGCCTCTGAATCTATCTGACCAACACGCACGGAGGACGGAGCCAAAACCAAGGACCGGACCCTCAGTCCCGTCCTGAGGGCTGTGCGCTCCGGTGCTCCTGTGTTTTTTCTGCTGTGGCTGTGACCACAACCTCAGGTTGAAACTGTAAAGGCTGAAGATGGCAAATCCAAGCAACCATGTGATGCTACCCAGAATGCGTTGCGACAAAAACAAATATGGCGACCTATTAGCGTGTGTATTTTCGCCTTGTTATATAAAACCAAATACTACAAACATATTTGAGCTTTTTGGTATTACATATTTATAATGGACTCCAGTGTCCATATAAGACCAGCATGTTAAAGTAGCCAGGGATCTTTTTCACATACCCTAGAATCGTAGAGTGGTCCGAACATTAGAATCCAGAATCCCTGGAAAAAAAGAATGCATGCATTTACTACAGAAAGGGGCTGTGGTATGTAGACCTGCATACATGTTACTATCATTCCATTATTAAAGATTTAGACTGTGGCTCTTGTGGGGTTCAAAAGGACTTGTTTTTCTTTTATGTCGCTTTAGATCATTATTGTGGTTCATCAACACAGGTTATAGTTTGTAACTAAACATTACACAAGGATTGTTCCAAACTTACTTACAGGGCTGCTTTCTATACTTTTTGATTGATTTATTTATATTGTAACATTGCCCCATCATATGGCATAAAACATATCCATGGAGACAAGCAGGTGACACAAAGAGGCCAAGTCAAAGATCAAATGTGGAGAAGTGACCAGACGAACTGCACTTCTGTGTGTCAAACAGGTCTGTTTCACATGTAGTTTACATACATTTTGTTAAGTCTATGTAACACACATCTCAAGAGTTTGGAGCAGCGTCCTGAGCGTTCAGGCTTCATCACACATCAGTGTTAGAGAAACTTTGCGTTGCATCAGTATATTTCAAACATCTGCCCTCAAATGCAAAACCACTGAATAGAGGCGTTGACCCTATTTCGACACCAGTCTGAACGTAGCACAAGTATGCATTCTTCAAATATGTTGGAAGCAATTGAAGAATTGCAAGATAAATACATTTAAGGGGACTGAGACATGTGTATGTTTTTCTCAAGAGATTCAAATGGTTTTATAGTGTGATATTTTGTGAATTTACTGTTTTGCATTGATTGTGTTGCTGCCACTGTAGCCAGATCTCTCTTGAAAAGGAGATTCTATATCTCAGTGGGAGCTCCTGGTTAAATAAAGGTAAAATCTAATAACATGCCATATTAGAATAAGATGTATTATAGTGTGGACCTGTTCACCAGGGTAGCACACAGGCGTCTGTAGGTATTATCTACATACCTGAAGAGAATTGAAGACTCCAAAGGCATGATAGAATCCAGAGCGCATAGTGCCAAGCTTTGCTCCCACTGCAAGTGCATTAGTCAGGCCAAACAACAGGAAGAAGACCAGAAGAAAGACCAGGCGCATCAGCATCTTGCCATTTGTCTCCCTGTTAACCACTCTGCTACTGCGGACCAGCCTGTACAGAACCACACTGAGCAGCCCTAGGTTGGCCTGCACTATGGCCCCCACTGGTACACCAAAGCAAAGAAGAGCCATTTTGTTATTGAAATTTGGTAAACACAAACCGATATCATTGATAACCGCATATTCCCCTTGTGGTGCTGTGAGGACTACTGTGATGGTGACTATCAGTAGTGGAACTCCGTACCCCACAGCAAAACCAATGATGAGCATTTTAACACTGGACATGTTGGAGAAGGTCAAGGAAGTTCTGAAGAAAAGCAGCAGGGATGAGACAAGCATCCAGGAGATAAGGGAAACACAAAACAGTTGCAAGAAAACAATTAAGTAAACACATTTCCAAAGGGTTGAAAAGATGTCACGTAAGTGAAATGAAAAGCCAATCGTGCAGTCTTCCACCAGCACAGATATGGCCATGTTTATGATGGTCATATGTCTCATCAGAGACGTGGGGTTTGCACTTATGGATTTCCAAAAACATCCCTCCAGTATGAGGCATATCAGAACGCAGAATGTATTCACTCCAGCTCCAAAATAAAGAGATATATAAACAGGCTTATGTACAAGCTCATACTCATATGTAGGTGTATGAGTGTTGAGAAGTGAGAAAGTGCTGGGGCGACTGAAGTAACAATCCACAGTCTCGTTCATTTGATAAGTGTAACATCCCTCATTGGTCCAACTCCCCATTCCCTCCCTCAGCTCATGGTCCCAGAGCACACAGAAGTGTCGGTTTGGGGAGAAGGTCTTCATATTGAACTTCACATGCACTTCATGGATCTGCACCTGGGGAACTGTGACCAGGACCACGTCTGCGTTGATGGTATCATTGTCTGAGTATGGGAGGACAGGAGAGGGCATCAGATCGCCCAGCGTGGAGAAGGTCAGGGTGGTGACGAAGGCATTGTTCCTCTGTGTGTCTGGGATCTCAATATAAACAGTGGAGGTCAGGTTTGCTCTGTAAGATCTGTTGAAGCTGCTTGTGGTCAGCTGTATGTGTGGAGTGGAGATAGAGATCTCTCCTTCTAATGGTGCTGACAGGCCCTCCAGCGCCCTCAGGAGGTTGGCGGTGGCACTGAAGCCACTGTTTGGAGACAGAGAGTGCCAGGAGCTGTATGCCTCCTCAGAAACAAGGACATCCACTGTCTTCAAAACATTCTACAGACAAAAGAGGAACATCATTCAGTGATATTGTTTAAATGTAACTGTGGTGGAAAACTTTTACTTTGTTTTCTGTTGGGATCTATTTAAGCTAAAGAATGTATTTTATGGGTTTAGATACTGTTAACTAACAACTGCTAAAGCGTTTCTGTATTCTTGCTACATGTGATGGTGTAATCTGCTGTTCCTGGAGTATCTCAGGACAGGACACTCTGCTCGGTCTTTATCCAATGTTTTTAAAAAACAACAAGCTGTTGCTTTGCTTATTCTCATCATTTAGAATAGTGACATCCTTGGGGGCAATCTGCTCGATGCCTTAGCTCAACCAGACAAGTAGTCTCTGTTTGGAGGTTGTTTAGATCTACTATAGCATGTTTTACCTCATGTTGATGTTATGACATTTGTCAACTGTATAAGAGCCTGTTTTTGTTTTGCCAGGATTCAGATTAGGGAGAGACAGACTTTGCATGAGGGAAAGATAGGTTTCATTTTCATTTTCTCTGTAATTGTGGCACAGTTGCTTTAATAAATCCAGACTCTTTGATTTAAGACTTCTCTCCAGTTTTATTCTTCTCAGATTTAAAAATCCACAACAGTAACTATATCTGATGTCAAATCTGATCAAACCAGGCATCAGCACCTCCATGATTGGAGCCGTGACCTCAGTGCTGTTGGCAGAGATCGCTTTAAGGATGTCAACAACTGCCAAGATGGTGGGAGCTGAATTCTGAACTTCTTTTTGAAGAGATGTAACATTTTGATAGAGATTATCGACAAACATCTTCAGTTCTGCAGAGTTCAAATCCTGACGACACAATACAAAACATACAGTGTTAAACTTGTAATAGTTTGAGTGCAGTGTTCTGACTGCATCAGATCCAACTTCAACTTCTTCAGTAACTCGTAACTGCTATGTAAAATATAGAATTGCTCCATAATTGGAAAACAAAATCCTTGTCCGTATTGAAGTGATATCTTCAGAGTGAAAGTTCTGATAGTACTGGCATCTAACTTTATTAACCAAAGCAGCACAATGGGAAAAATGAAGGTGTGTAGAAATGCTAATTTAGCTGTTTATAGCGCCATCTACTGACCTGTGACTGGATCAGCAGTTGGTGGATCTGGGGTAAAATGCCGGAGGTGACGTTAGTGTAGTTAGACTCTTGAGGAGACACATGAAACTTAGTGGGAAACACAGATGGTTTTACTTGTGCCTGTGCACCTGAGAGTGAATAATAGTCAAGCGTAGTAATAGTAGCAGTATTAGCATTATGAAATGTACTTTCCATCAAGTAGTTTTAAGAGTACTTTATTGGGTATGTGTTAACCTGGTCTGAACAAAACCAGAATCAAAGAGAATATTTTTCACTTGAATAATGCTGCTCCTGATGAAGTACTTTACTGTGAGTTACCTGTCAGAGTGGCTGGCTGGGAGGTGCTGCTATTCACTCCAGTCTGGTAGCTGTTGTTATACTGTAAACAGTACATGTGTTATTAACAATAGAATTTTTATCAGAAGATAAAGAGTGAGTGTTAAAGCTCTGGGGACTCTAGGAAGAAATGGATTTGTGGGTGATACACAGCACAGGTCATTTATGCAAAGTGTTTCTTCCTATTTGGACATGTGCTGGTATATTCAAATACTGTGCCTTATTTTATTATTTGGCATACCTCTGAAGGCCCTGCACATCACACCTTTGTATCCACTGCATCCGCTTTTGTAAAATCACACCCCTCTTTACTAGGATTTAAAAGCACAGTCTCGTGACAATTTGATCTGGCGAGATTGTCCCATCCTTAGAAGTTCTACAGAGTGAATATGTTTTGTCAGACTGAATATAATGTATGTAGACTGTAGTGAGTTACACATTCAGCCGAACATGAGGAGTTACATTGTTTTGTGTGGGAAAAATCCTTTCTGGGGAGGAGGGATTTTCGCTGAAGGTCCAGTGAGTGGCCACTATGCCATGATCGATTTTGGACAACGGGTAGTCGTCAGGAACTTTGCAAGGACTCAGACCGCCATTACCATCACACGAGGTCCTGGACTCTGCACCTGCTTTAAGACAGGTAATTTCATTTTTTATACTTTGAAACTCATTATATATTGTGAAACGCTTGTTTTTTAGTTATTTCAATGAATAGTTCAACCAAACCTCATTTGGGAAAACAGTTATATTGTTCCTTACATTATTCTTACTAGTTAATGTATTTGTTTATTTGTTGTATTTGTAACTGTTTAATCTAATCAGCAACATTTTTTTTAATTATTTACATATGTATTTACTTCAATCTATAACTGTTAAATAATGGTCACCAATTTTAGCCCATTTGTTCAGTCATTTGGGCGAATGGTTTAGTAATGCGCAACAGCAAACAAAGCTGTCTACATGAAAGTGCTCTGATTGGAGCTAGCTGTGGTGTTGTTGCGGTTGGCTGCAGAGTAAGTATCCATGTTTCATACTACACTTGTCCCGATGCTATTTTACCAGTGGTATGGGTTAGTGAGCACCTGGACATCTCAGTGATCAAATCGGCAGTAGTGTACAGTAAATGCTGTGCTAGAGCACATAGCACATTAGTCTGTCAGAGACAAACGTCTGCACAGATGGTTTGGTTCTGGTTGTTGTCACTGACAGTGGCGACTGGTGGTATAATTTTTTGGGGGACGCATAAGTCAAAATTATAAATATATGTATTTTGCATAGGCTATATAAAATTATAACAAATGCCAGAAACAGTCATTTTAGTCACTATTTGCTGAAGTTTATCAGGAGCACAACGCACAGCCAAGTTTACGCAGCAACACAGCCTGATGCACCTGCTCACACCCAACCCAAACAACACAAAGTAACACACCGTAACATAACATAACACAATGTAACACAACGTAACAAACCTAACACACCGCTCACAAACAGCCCCCACAACCAGCCCACGTAACGTCATGAAAATGCACCAAAAATGATGCTCCGGCCACATCACGGCATCAGCGCCGCTCCTACAGCACAGACAGAACACCGGAACGGCTCCGTCGCTCATTCATTTACGCATTTACCTATTAACACTATAACAGTTTACCTGTGAGGCTCCGTCCTCAGATTTGCTCAAAACGTTCTACTAAGGCATCATCCACTTGGACACAGAAGATGATTTGACTGACTGTATTCACTGTGTTTGCACATTCAAGACAAGAGATGCATTAAGATCTCACCTCAGCAGATCGCACAAGAGGACGGTGAAAAGGTAGGACATATTAACCATCTTTTGTGATTTAAGGATATTTGCTCACAAAATGCCTATATTTTGTGATTTAAGGATATTTGCTCACAAAACGCCTATATTTCCCATCTCCTGAGAAACTGAAAACGAGACTGTGCTGTCCATTCCAACACTGTGATTTCTCCACTATCCAAGAACATTTAATGTGCACATAAGCAAGAAGCACGGAAACTCAAAGGATATAAAAACTGTCTTAGAGGACTATCTTATGATTGTAATCCTGAATCCTCTGAGCAGCCAGCAACTATGCCTGAGGAGGCAGAGACTTTACAAAATGGTTCAGGTACTTTCAAATGAAGACAATGACTGTGTAGATTATGAGTCCTTTGAACACAAAGTAGTTTGCCTCTTTTTGTGTATGCAAACATTGTTGCATATTTCAAAAAGTACATTGCTAAAAATTATTGAAGAAATTAATGACATTTTAAACCTCTAGATTTTATTCAGTTCAAAGACTCAATGAGGTGCTTGCTCCGCAGAATATAGAAGTAGATGGTGGTGTAGTTAAAAATACCATTGATGTATTTTTAAAACCAATCCACTAACTGTATCCACTGATCCAAAAGGTACCTTATCTTCAGATTACAAGAGAAATGTCTACTTTAGGAATCACTTTCCTATAATTGAAGGAATACATTTGTGTATGTCTCATTTATCAGCTCTCTTCTTTGAAGAACAGGTATTTTTCACATTCACACAATCTGTGCTTATGAGTGTAGATCTTACTGCTGTGTGTTTTCTGTGTGTGTGTAAGATTTGTGCAAAGTTTATGCACATTACCACTAAGGACCTGTTTGAGACCTTCTTGGCTGCACTTTATGCTTATTCTATTCGGCTGATTAAACTGTTCCAGGTCTGAACAGGAGCTTTCAACAATGAAATGGATCTCCTCCTACAGAGGTTTCATAATCAGGTAAATAAAACCTTTTATCCATGCTAAGACATTTTTGAAATATAGTTATTTATAGTTCTACATGACCTTTCATAAGTAGTAAATGATAAACTAATCTGAATAAGGGTGTGCACATTTCTCCAGAAATATGTCATGTTTAGATTATTTGGTTTATTGATAATCATGGTTGTCCAGGTCCCAAAACTATAATGGCAATTTAAAAAATCCAAATCCAATTTTTAATTTGATTTAAATTACTTAAAGACTACATTTTTTAAATCAATTTATTAAAAAATGTAATTGTTCACATAATAGGAATAATGAGATGTGGCCCTGCTTCTGAACTTAAGATAACATACGGTTATTTATTGTAAGAAATAGATTGAGAATTGGGACTGACTGGGTCTTTTTTATTATTCATTTGTGTTTTAGGTGTGAAACATGGTCCAGCATCGGCAAACCATTTGTCTTGAAGGATTACCCGTATTTGTGGGACACTGAGAGCAAACTGTTTTTGACCTGCCTGGTGAGTTAAAGTTCACACAAATTATGCCTAAAAGATTTAATGATTTAACTATTTACTGAGTTGCTAAAATTATTACTGAGATATAGATAGGTAGGTAGATAGATAAATAGGTGGGTAAATATTATAGGTAGGTCAATCTCTATCCGCCTGCCTGTCTCTACCTGCCTATATCTCTCTATTTGCCTATATCTCCAGTGGCGGCTGGTGGTATAATTTTTTGGGGGGGTGCATAAGTCAAAATTATAAATACATATTATAAATATATGTATTATGTATTGGCTATATAATATTATAACAAATACCAGAAAAAGTCATTTTAGTCACTATTGGCTGAACTATCTAGAGCACAACGCACAGTCAAGTTTACGCAGCAGCACAACCTGATGCAGAGTGTGTCCTCTATCCACTCTCCTGTTGGTTCTGTCTCCAATGTGTCCCAGTCCAGTCCGGTCCACGAGTCGAGTGCACGAGCTGGTTCTAAAACTCATCTTAATCCCACTTCCCACTTAGTTACGCCAGTCTATATTAGCACCAGGACACCGTGTGGATTTAAGACCTCTGCACTATGCCCAGATCAAACTTTTACACCCAGAAATGACAGGGCAATGAGCGACTTCCCCAGCTCCAGCAGCAACAGCCCATCGGCAGCAGCGGGTGCCATGGTCCCGGCAGCAAGAACCCCAGGGCCTGGTCTGTGTTAGTGTGTCCCGTGCTTTAGGTCTGTCCTCCCGCTCTCCTGTGTGGAGGTTTAGGCAAAAGTAGCTAGTGGCCATAACCCACAGCTCTGTAGTTCTCCATTCATTATCCTGTATGAGTAGCATTAGCCTGTAGCAGTAGCATTAGCCTGTTGGGGTGAGGCGGAACAGAGCAGCTGAATCCTCATAGATCAGAATTGTGATAATGTTTCTAAAGACCAATCAAGTGATTTTGTGTCGCTCCCACCCTGCGCACCAGGACGTATTTTAGGGCTCTAATGTAAAGTAATGGGCAGAAGCAACATAATGACGTCAAATTGTCTGAATGTTTCAGCCTGCTCCATTGGGGCGCACTGACTTAGCCCACTCAAATGGAAAACACGCGACTCAAATACAGCGATATGAGCACATTTAACATGATAAAAAAATATGTCTATGCAGATACACATTCAGTTTTAAACAAAATATTAAACATATAGCCTAATACAAAATAACTTTATTATTTATTTATTTATTTTATCGAGGTTAAGTTAGGGAGTGCGGCCTCTATTCACCAGCCGCCACTGTGTATCTGTCTATTTTCCTATATTTATCTTATAACCATTTTGTTTTAACAGGACACAGACCCAGTTGAGAGGGCCACCAGAGGTGTAAATCTGGGCATTCTTGATCTTCTGGAAGACTACACTGGATCTGCTTTAGAGCCCACTGTCGTTGACATTGGCATTGTGTTGAAAAAGGACATCATTCTTGGTGATTTGCCAGACCTTCCCACTGCCTGTGCCTACCTTTTCGGGCTTTTTATGGACCTAATATGGAACTGCATATTGCTTCTCATTCTTGGACTGAAATTTTACATGTTGAGGGCACAAAAATGTGTGAATTAAAGTAGGACACACTCTTACAACCCTCATTGTTTATATTCATACATTTGTATTGCTTTGTTCATAGACTGAACCTTCTATTAGTTTGGTAGGTCAAAGGGCGTAGACATTGCTGTCCAATATTGGGTTTAGCTTGGACAGTGTAAAGTTTCCATAGCATATGCACAAATATTAGGCATTTATATTGTTCAAATATGCAGTTGGATGTGCATTTCATTGTACAATAATTGTATAGATGTCAAGTAACAGTTTTACATTAAGGTGTTATTACCTTTTTTTAAGGTAAGGTAACTTATTATTATTATTATTTATATAGCACTTTACACAGACACATGTCCCCAAAGACGCTTTACACAGCATTTACAGCATTCTTCACTCACTCCAGACCCGGTGGTGTAAGCTACTGTTGTGCCAAGAAAACCGGCACCAACGGTCCCTCCAACCATCACCAACACTCCCACAACTGTCACACCTACAGTGCATGTTTTGGGTTAATTTATGTTTTTTTTTTTTTTTTTTTTTTAAAGCTGTTGAAAATGTGATTATTTTTTCCATAATGACCCAAAATTTGAGAAATTCTGGTTGGATGTATTTATGATAGCAATTGCACACACCTCTTGTATCATGATCAATTAAACAGTTACAGTTAACAATAGTGAAGAAATTTCATCCATCTTTTTCACACATGCAATTTGTCTTTTGACTCTCCATCTTAATCCACCTTTTTAAATGTGTGATAGGTAGATGGGTGCAAACATGGGCAAAATGTGTTTACTTACAACTTAAAATTGCAGTTGTGCAATTATTAATAAAGTTTCTGTTACTTGAACTGGTTATATGTCTTTATTGATACTCAATTAATAAAAACAATTGCAGATTATCGAAAATGCATTCTGCAAACATTAGAAAATACATTGGGTGAACAAAAGAAAATGCATTGTGCTTGTGATGGTGAATGTGTTGAGCTAATGATAAAATGTAAGAGAGAGAAGCAAAAGAAAATACATTGTGCTCATAATAATTTATGCAAGCAAAAATAAATTATTTGTTCTAACAAATAAAAATAAATTCAGGAAAACATCTAAGGTGAATTTTGTGAACAAAATAATTTAAATTGGAGCAACTTTAATCCATAACTTGAATAAGTTAGTTCAGAGGTTTTCAACTGGTGAGGCCTGCCTCGCCTGAGGGACGCCAAAGAGCCACTGGGGAGGCATGCACATACGCAGAAAAAATAATGGTCCACATGTGTACACATCTGCAGCAGTATTGATATCAATAATTGTGAGTCCATTAGCAGCAGCAAGGGAGGAAACAGGACCCAGCAAAAAACATAGGAAATATGATCCTGATTATTTAAAGTTCGGTTTCACCTGATCGGGTTTTGAGACTGCACCTCTGCCACAACATCAGGTAACCAGCGGGAGCAGCTCTGGCTCAGGTCGTGCTCAAACATAGACCGTCAGCGCCGCTCAAATGAGGCTCGCGAATCGATGGTTACAGGAGCGAATCTGGAGCCAGGCACTGTATTATGAATAGGATTATTTTGACAGACAAAATAGAGGGAAAAAAATTCAGGATCATGTAGAGCGGGTTCATACGAACATTTTAAGACCAAAATGATGAGGCCACAGTCACAGGTACAAAGAGAGGGGCAATAAGATGTCAATGTAAGTCAATGGGAAAAAGGGAGAAAAGGAGCTGGAAGAGCCTCCTGGAGCACTTCCTGTTTGGCATGCGGTGGCTAACAGGTTAGCTTATATATGCGGTCTATGGGCTCAGATGAGCTGGAATGGGGAGTAGTTCGGTGGCTTTCCCCGGGAAGAACTGGCGCACAGAGGACGGACCGCTCCGAACAAGATATAACGAACCAAACTGGGTTCAAGCTTCTGTCTGGATGCTTTGCACCACCTCAGAACCAGCTGCAGTCCTCAAGCACGGAGGACCGGAGCAACCCGCATGGACCTGTAGTCCACTGCACATTCTCACTTTTACCAGTGCGAGGAGGGACGGAACAGACCTGCACAGACCCAGTCCACTGTGTCTTGCTCGTCCCTGTCTGGATCCAGCACATGGAGGACAGAGCCTAGGACCGATCTGTCCAACGTGCTTGGAAGATGGTACAAGGCCAAGGAATGGACCCCTGAGGGGCAGCGCGCTGCACTGAAGCTCCTGAGACTTTACCGCTTCTAATGTGCAGTGAGTCGTGTACAAAGAGTTTTGTCACCGATGACAAATGTTAAGCATGTTCTGTTGATTTGGAGGTCTACTGATAGGTCTACTGATAGGTCTACTGATGTTCAGCGATGTTAAAAGTAGCTTCAATTAGGCCTGCATGAGGTTGGAAATTATTTGCTGTTGCAAAAATCGTATATGAATGTACGTTTTTAAAAATATGAAAATTTAATATTAAAAAGATTTTTTTTTTTCAGTTGTTATTGAAACTCATCATTGCAGGAACACAAAAGATGCATTTATTTCAAAGGTCTGTGTGGGGTAGGGCAGGCGGATGGGATTTGGGCGAAAGGGGGTGGCTCAGCTGTCTTTACCTACTCTAAAGGGAGGCGAAACCTTCACACAATTTGAAAACCCCTGACTTATTCTTTTCAACAAAAAAGTAAAGGGAACCTGTGGAGTGGTGAGGTGTATCTCCAACATCCAAACCATCACTAAGACCACCAAGATGATCCCGCTGCGGGCCATGACCTTCAGAAAACACAGAAAAGGTAGAAACTTATTTTAAAGAGTCTATACCCAATTTTCTCCCATGTATTTGAGCCAGATGTGTCTTACCCCAGTTTAGATATATTGTATAAGCAGCTCTTGAGGTGTAAATAATTCTAATCACATACATGTTGGGGAGTTGAACCTGAGACCTTCTTGGTGTGAGGCATCACCTGTCCAGCAAAGGCCACCTGCTTTTACAACACTTTACAAAAACATTATGGTCTGGAGCAGTGTCCTCTTTTATGTACTCCTACTTTTGTTACTGGAGTTTTACTCTGGACAGCAGAGGTGACATACAGAGGTTCCTTTAACTGTTACAGAGGAACTATACTTTGAACATAGGCTAAAGTAGCAGTGGTGGGTTTGGATTTCTTATTTATATTTGAGTAAAATTTCCCTCATTTTTAGAGGTTCAGGGTTGGAGGAACTTCAGGATTGGAATTAAATTTTTAAAAATCTATATGTATGTTTCGTCAAAATCTTTTAATCTTTTATAAGATTGGAAAGTCTGTTGTGCGAGTGGTAATTTAAGGAGTGACCCTTATGTCCCTATGGGAGCAAAATGCATTTTAAGAGAATGGCCGCTGAAGACACAATGGCCCATATGACCCTATGGAGGCAGGCAGATTAAACTAAATATAAATAAGATACTTGAATGTCTTTCGGTGCAGACTAGACAGTTAAATTGATTCCACATGAAAGCGTAGATGCTACGAAACCAAACTGACCAAAAAACAGAAAATTGAAAGATGTGTTTTGCCTGTAGCATCTTCAATAACTGATATAAAACTATGGTAAATATTTAGCACAGGTTTAATCCACCAAACCAAGTCATAAAAACACCAGCCTCTCCTTAAACAGTGAGTTAAGTGGACACTTACTTTTTCACTGGTGTCTGGAGCATCAGGAGAAGCAGCAGAAGTGCAGAGGGGAGTTCACCACTCACATATTATAGAGTCAGGTCACATGACCCAGTGATGACCAAACTGGATCTGCAGGTTCTGATGGGATGGTACTATGGGATGGAAGAGATAACCCAGGTCACCATGACAACCAGTGTGGAAATGTCATGTGCCCAAATATAATTGTATAATATAACATAGACTTTACAGACTATGACTGTGACTCAACACAGAGGATCTTCTGAATCTGTAGCTGGATTTAAGAATGATAAGACCTGAGACTCATCCCTAAGACCTGTAATTAAATCAGTATTTTATAGCTGCAGTTAATGCCAGACTGTGTAACATTCCAGGCTAAGCAATAAGATCTTAGACACAAGCAGAAAAAGTTTAATAGTGTATTAAACACACACACACACACACACAAACAAATGACATTGATGAATACAAAAACAATTCTCTAAAATTCTTTAAACAATGCTCTAAAATGACTATAACACAAAAAAAATAAAAGGCCCCTCCAGTAGTGATGCGCAAGTCAGCTTTCAAATATTGGGTTCAAATATTGGGACGAGACCCAAACCGCACCACTGCAGCTGGCCATCGTATCTGCGGGGTGTGCCTTGCAAACGTGCGGTTTTGTTTGCATAATGGGTTTTAATATCACGCTTCGATTTACTCTTTACACTCAACTGCACCATTTTGGAGCTGTTTGAAATGACCTACACACTCAGAATATAGTGCACATCGAGGAGCACCTGATCAGCGTGTACTGAATATGAATCTGTGGAGCTTTGTCTTTGCACCGTGCGTGTGATTCGTGACCTGTCTCATTCACACTGGAGCATCGTTTGTGTGTTCCAGTGCGTAGCTATAAAACTCTACTCATAACATGTCTGCTCCGTGCGCTCAGGACGCCATGCGTCTTTTTCTCGTCTCTCGCTGTTTTTATTTGTCTTTAATTCCATAAGCATAAAACTTGTCCTCTTTGTGCAGGTTACACATGCAAATAGAAAAATCCTGTGCCCTCGTTTGTTAATCAAAGCTACAGGACACGCTTTAGGCGAGACTACGAAGGGACCTGACCTACCTGCACCCACTTTAATCTTCTCATCGAGTTTTCCGATACACGCATCACTAATATCCAGATATTGTCCCACAAACATGTAAATATTTTGGGTGTCAGGTCTCCTACAGAGCCTGGAGCAGATAAATGATGTGTTGATTCATATTTAAAAGGACAGTTTTTTTGTTTTTTGTTTTTTTACATAGGGCCTCATTTCCTAATGAGCCAGAGTGTTGAAGACGTTTGGAGAGACTTTTTTATATACTAGACTAGTGCATGCCACTTCACAGAGCACCCGAGGCAAAACTATTAGAACTCCAGACTGTCCACGTCTGTGTCCAGAGAATAACTTTAGAAGTAAAACCAACTTTGCATTTGAAGGATTTCTGTCTGAGCAGCAGCAGCAGTGAGTTGTACTTCCTGATAGAAAGCTCAGCACAAGTGTACAAAAACATGATACAAAATTACACAATAACTTCACGAACTTGAAAAACAAACCTGGTGCTCTAAATATATTAGTGTTCGCAGTTAATAGCCCATGGATGTGAAGTAGCCTCTCTTTATGATCAGAGCATCAGAGCTTTACAAAACTTTATCATTTTGGCAAAATGTAAATAAACTGTAATCCCGTCTTGATCCTCCAGGTAGTGTACATGTCTTTGTTTTTGCATTTTAGTTTTGAGTCATGGCTTTCTATAATCTGCAAAGAAAAAAGAATTTAAGGTTAGCTTTTTTGGTACATTTCTATTCAGATAATTATTTTACTACGCTCTGGAGGACTAAAGGGGGGAGTGAGGAGGAGGAGGAGGGTCTGGAGGCCTAAAGGGGAGATTGAGGGAGGAGGAAAGTCTGGAGGGCTAAAGGGGAGAGTGAGGGAGCAGGAGGGTCTGGAGGATTAAAGGGGAGAGGGAGCAGGAGGGTCTGGAGGACTAAAGGGGAGAGGGGGAAGGAGGGTCTGGAGGACTAAAGGGGAGAGGGGGAAGGAGGGTCTGGAGGGCTAAAGGGGAGAGGGAGAAGGAGGGTCTGGAGGGCTAAAGGGGAGAGGGAGAAGGAGGGTCTGGAGGGCTAAAGGGGAGAGGGAGCAGCGGAGGAGGGGTTGGGTCCTGAGCATTAAAGGATAGAGTGAGGTGGAGGATTTTGATTTTTTACAAGTCAAAGTAAGTCATAACCGTGTGTACTTACTGTTCCTGATCTGGAGTTCTCTGACATATTTTGCACATGATCATTCTTATCTATTGGTAAAAATAAATAATTGTACATGTATATAAAAAAAATATGATGAGACTGAAGAAAGAATCAATGTTACATAGCATTTTCTCAGGTAATAACTAACATATCGCTCATGGTGCAATGTCACAGCAGCAGAAAGGACAAAGTGGGCGGGGTTAAAGGTTCAATCTACAACATGATCCTGACTCATGGTCTGAAATCAGGTACAGGCCATTTAATGAAGAAAATGAAGGGAAAAAAATAAGGTCTTAAACATACCTTAGAATCGTAGAGTGGTCCAAACACTAGAATCCCTGGAAAAAAGAATGCATGCATTTACTATAGAAAGGGGCTGTGGTAACCCTGGTGTCATTTTAGACTGATTTCTGCATGTTTAAGTAACCCTGTATTGTCCTGCATTTAAGACTTGAGTGCTCTGAAAACCTCTGTGTGCAGCTACCCCCTAACTACACTTGCTTTTCTCCACCTTTAATTACTGTAGGGGTTTTCGGTTAGAACCCTACGCGTATTCATGTGTCGAGGAGGAATGACCAGGATTCATTAGAATAAAGTCCAAATGAGTTTATTACCCTAACAGAGGAATCTAGTCAAAAATGTGATACAGACGTCCGGACACTGTAAAAAGTTGTGACAGCACTCTTCCGGTAACCAGGGTTTTTATAAAGCGTGGTATAGATGCATCCAGTTCTCCGCCCCAGACGTTTGACACAGATGGGGCTTCCTGCATCTGATGGCCCCATTTCTCGGAGCTGCTGTGCGTCCGCCATTTCAAGATCTAAATCCTCCATTCTGAGACCCGAGTGCTGGCATGTTCTCTGTCTGTCGCGCCGACCACAAGTTCAGGTGTTTCCTGCACAGAGAGAGACCTGCAGCCTGCACAATTTCCTGTCTGCATGTAGATGTGACATTTATTATAGAAAGTTGTGGGCGTTTAGACTTAGTTTTATTCTGTAAGAATGTTTTATAGTTTTTATTGTCTCATATGAAATACACGCTGAAATATAAGTAAAATGTTGTCTATATTCTTCATTACCCAGAAGCACTATTTATACAAGCCTACCTGAATTATGCCCTCTGTCTGTAGTTCATCCTCCAACTTGAAGACCATCTACAAATGTTGAAATGTTCCACAAATATAGTCTGTATCATGGAACATTTCAAGAAAAGAAGTAGGTCCCTCACCAGAAAAGTGCATATTAGTGCTTTTAAGTGCATATGAAGATACTACGGTGAGGACCATAGTTTAAAGGTCCTGTAGTACACAAGTTTGACTCTTGTGACCTTAACGCTGTGTTACAATGTTGTTACCACCTCAAAAACATGGAGATGAGTTTTGTTTCATTCAGACTTTTGAATAACCCTGCATTATTAGGTTGCCTACAAGTAGTGGTAATTTTAAAGTTAGCAGCTATTAAATGATTGTAGTGAAGGAGTAATGAGTTTAAAAACAGTGGAGCAGTTCATGTAATAAGCTACCATATGACATCACAAGGTGAAACAGAATGTTTTCTGAACCCAACCTAAATATACAGGATTTGAGTATTAAACATGTGTGACTGAAACAAAACTCAACTCCAGGTATGTTTTTGATGAAAACATTTTTTTCTTTTTTTGAGCTCAGTTTTTAACATCATATAACCAACTAAGAAGTGCAGTATGTGCAGTTCAAAGGACACAAGTAAGGGACTGGATTGGATTGTGAAATTAGATGTTTGTTTTTCCTGTATCCATGGAGACTGTGCAAGAGACTAGCTAAGGAGCTAACTATGAACATTTGAAATGCTACAGGCTTTTTACACTAAATGTGGCAGAAGATCTTCCAGAGAAAATACTGGAAATGAACCAATTCATCACCGGCTGAAACACCAAAGCAAAGTAAGAGTGAGGCCTTTCCTGATTTGTTCACCTGACCCCTCCTGGAGGCTACTGTGATGCTGCAGGACACAGAGGAGGGACACTTTTGGCTCTTTTAAACAAAACAAGCCTGTTAGCTACACACCTGAAGTGAATTGAAGACATCAAAGGTGATGTACAATCCATCAGATGTAATTGATTCAGGAGACAAATACATGAGCAGGAAGATTACACAAGGCAGCCCAAACAATAGGATGGAGATCAGAAGAAAGACCAGGAGTACAAGTAGCTTGCCATTTGCCACCTTGTTAACATTGCTACTGAGGATGATTCTGTACAGAACCACACTAAGCAGCACTATGCTGGTCAGCACTATGGCCAGCACTGGTAAAGGCAAGTACAAAAAGGTCTTGGAGCTTCCTTTGGTCAGTAAACACCAGCCATCCTCAGTGACATACAGGCCTAGTGCTACTGCGGAGGCTACTGTGATGGTGGCTATCAGCAGTGGAACTCCATAACCCACAGCAAATCCAATGATGAGCATTTTAGCATTAGACATGTTGAAGAAAGTCATGGAAGTTCTGCAGAAAAGCAGCAGGCATGAGACGAGCATCCAGAAGAAAAAGGAAAACCCCAAAAAGGTCCCGAAAAATATTAAGGAGCCACATTCCCAGCGATTGGAAAAGGTGACAGGATCACATAATAAAGAGATGAAGATGCAGTCTTCCAGCAGCAGGCAGATGGCCATGTTTATGATGGTCACATGTCTCATCAGAGAGTTGGGGTTTGCAGTTATGTAATTCCAAAAACATCCTTCCAGTATGAGGCATATCAGAATGCAGAATACACTGACTCCGTGTCCTAATAAAACAAATATATAATGTCTATTTACTCTGAAAGGTATATGAGTATGAGTGTCCAAAACTGAGAAAGTGCCTGGGCGACTGCAGTTACAAACCACAGTCTTGTCTTTTCTTTTAGTGTAACATCCATCACTGGCCCATCCCTTCAGCTCATGGTCCCAGTGCACACAGCGGTGCAAGCTTGAAGAGTGAGTCTTCATCTTGAACTTCACATGCACTTCATGGATCTGCACCTGGGGGACTGTGACCAGGACCACGTCTGCTTTAATGGTATCATTGTCTGAGTATGGGAGGACAGGAGAGGGCATCAGATCGCCCAGCGTGGAGAAGGTCAGGGTGGTGACGAGGGCATTGTTCCTCTGTGTGTCTGGGATCTCAATATAAACAGTGGAGGTCAGGTTTGCTCTGTAAGATCTGTTGAAGCTGCTTGTGGTCAGCTGTATGTGTGGAGTGGAGATGGAGATCTCTCCTTCTAATGGTGCTGACAGGCCCTCCAGCGCCCTCAGGAGGTTGGCGGTGGCACTGAAGCCACTGTTTGGAGACAGAGAGTGCCAGGAGCTGTATGCCTCCTCAGAAACAAGGACATCCACTGTCTTCAGAACATTCTACAGACAAAAGAGGAACATCATTCAGTGATATTGTTTAAATGTAATAATACTTGATGTAATATCTGATTAAACCAGGCATCAGCACCTCCATGATTGGAGCCATGATCTCAGTGCTGATGGCAGAGATCGCTTTAAGGATGTCAACAACTGCCAAGATGGTGGGAGCTGAATTCTGAACTTCTTTTTGAAGAGATGCAACATTTTGATAGAGATTATCAACAAACATCTTCAGTTCTGCAGAGTTCAAATCCTGGTGACACAATACAAAACATATAGGGTCCTATCTTACCACCAGTCTTTGTGCGAGCTTAAGTGTTCAGGAGGGGGCGGGTCGGGCTGTACCACTGGGGGTTGGAGTGGGACGGTACAGGTAAATATATGATGATGAACCTGGCTGTGACCACTATGGCATTTAAAATCACTGCCAGCATTGGTAATGTCTGCAGTCTTTGCCTCATTACCAAAGAGGGGTGTGGGGAAAAAGGGAAAAAAGTTTAAAATATATATGGGTACAAGAAACAGCTCTGGAGCCCCATAACGCAAGAACCAGGATTATAGAATTTTGATTAGGCCATGACAGAACTGGCTGGGCTTGTGTTCGTGTGCCCAGATCGTAAATGTAGAGCAGCGTTGAGCCGATACAGGAAGTGAGCTCTGCTACAGAAGGGCATCTGGACAGCGCATGAACATCCCGGACACAAACGCACGACACCACGCCCTCAGTCTGTTTCACTCCACCCAATATTTATGCACGGTACACCTCCTGTTTAGAAGTCCATGCCCCACACTTGCATTCTCACAAAGACCAGAGGCAAAATATGGCCCATAGTGTTAATATTGTAATAGTTTGAGTGCTTTGTTCTGACTGCATCAGATCCAACTTCAACTTCAGTAACTAAGGTTGCCAACTACTACGTAAATTATTGAATCCCTCCATAATTGGAAAACAAAATCCTTGTCCATATTGTAGTGATATGGAACACAATTTGTTCATTTTCAGAGTGAGTGTTCTGATATTACTGGTGATTAACTTTATATATATACAATTTTAAGTAACCAAAGCAGCACAATGGGAATAATTTGGTCACAAAAGGAAATGGAGGTGTGTAGAAGTCCTGCTTTAGGCTGAGTTCATACAGGGAGCAGGGGAGAGGCGGAGAGTGCAGAGAGCAAGTGGGAGGACATTTGGGTAGTTTTAATATACTGTATATACCATTAGATCATAAACAATATACTATACAATTCATTCAACACAATAAAAATTGAAAATATAATAAAAGGCTATTATAGGCCCTAATTAGGGTTAGAAATATACCGGCTATGTGTGTATGTTTTATCTAGGATAGTTGACAACCCTATCAGTAACATGAAGGGATATGAAGAGAAGTGTTTGCACCCCCTGCCTCTGCAACTCCTGAAAACTCTGCTGCTGCTAGAAGAATTTCCTACTAGTACCTGTGCTGCTGTTAATAGCGCCCTCTACTGACCTGTGACTGGATCAGCAGTTGGTGGATCTGGCGTAAAATGGTGACGTTAGTGTAGTTAGACCCTTGAGGAGACACATGAAACTTAGTGGGAATGTTAAAATGTACTTTCCATCAAGTAGTTTGAGGAGTACTTTATTGGGTATGTGTTGGTCTTAATGTGGTCTGAACAAAACCAGAATCAAAGAGAGTATTTTTGTTTGAATAATGCTCATGAAATACTTTACTGTGAGTTACCTGTCGGAGTGGCTGGTTGGGAGGTGCTGCTATTCACTCCAGTGGTTGTCAGTGGCGATTGGCTAGGAGGGGGTGTAGTTGTATACCACCTCACTTGACCTAGATAAAAATGTGTAAAGTAAAATTAGACTATATGTTTCATATTCTGTTTAAAATTTAACGTGTATCTGCATAGACATGTTTTTATCATGTGAATTTGCTCATATCACGTGATTTGTCTCATGTGTTTGCCCTTTGAGTTCGGTGAGTAGGAGCGAAACCAATGGAGTTCTATGGGAGAGCCAGATGTTTGGAGAAAATTTGACGTCAGTATGTTTCTTTGGGGGTGATCTCAAATCAAGTGATTGGTCTTTATAAACTTTATGACACACTTGACCTATTGTGATCCTGCCTGGATGGAGTCCCACCTGCCTGGATGGAGTCCCATCTGCCTGGATGGAGTCCCACCTGCCTGGATGGAGTCCCACCTGCCTGGATGGAGTCCCATCTGCCTGGATGGAGTCCCACCTGCCTGGATGGAGTCCCACCTGCCTGGATGGAGTCCCATCTGCCTGGATGGAGCCCCACCTGCCTCAACCCAAATAAGCTGATGTCCAGTCCCCCACACATCTGCCTGTCCATCTGAACCCTGCTCTCTACAGAGTGACTGGTTCCTCAAAGCTCTCAGGTCCCAAGGTGCCGCATGGCGACAGCTGGTTGGCAACAGTGTCTGGAGAGAATTTTCCCATACTGCACCTGCCGGTGGGTTTTTTGCTCTCTGGCACCAAGGATCGTGTGTTCATCAAGAGACTGAGGTGCTGATGTCTGTGTTAGACAATGTTACCATGTTTTTCACTGTGAAGCCCATTGGGGCAACTCTTGTTGTGATTCTGGGCTATAGAAATAAATTGAAAATTCAGCTGCTCGCTCTCTCCCACCCAGCCCCAACTCTCCACTGGTTGCATGTTCCTACTATAGGCTAATGAATGGATAACAACAGAGCTGTGTGTTATACAGGTTCTAGAGAGTTGAACTTCAAGTCAAAGTGTGTCCTAGGAACCGTTTTTAGGGAGCAATATGTCTTCCCTTAAGCGGGACCCTTCTGCCAAGTAAGAAAACTGGCATTAAGTTGAAATTCGTGCATCTGGCTGCGGTGATATCTATCTTTCATTTCACATACCGGTTAGCTAGCTAGTTACTTTCCCCTAAACCTCCACACAGGAGAGCACGAGGAGAGACACTGCTACAAGTTTCACCTGGGCATAGTGCACAGAGGGCTTAAGTCTACCTGGTGCCCTAGTCATAATAAGGACTGGCTGTAGCTTTCAGAATTAAGTGGGATGTAGGATTAAGACTAGTTTTACAAACAGCTTGTGTACTTAGCTCCTAGACCTCATGTCAAGGACTTGACTGGACCGGGATTTGGACCAGTTTGATCTTTTCATATTGGACAATAATACACTTTTAAAGACAGCAGAGGATACACTGCATTGGTCCTCTGGAGAAGGTAAGAGACTTGTTTTAGTTAGTTTGGGGAAAATCTGAGGATGGAGCCTCAAAGGTAAATAGTGTTATAGTGGTAGAAGGAGAAGACTTCAAACTGACCAAATGTTGATCTAAGACGGACATGTTGATCTAAGACAGACACCCCAAGGAGAAAGCAAAAGGGGGGGAGACACTTTATCAGGAAGACCGAAGCTTCACCCCTCTTTGATTTACTACTTAACCACCCTTTGTGACATTTCGGACAGATAAACGGCCATACTGTAAACAAAGGAATACGCAATCCACAGCTGTGTGGTAATTTCCATTGACTTAAGATTTATCTTGATTCACACCTATCATCTTTCATTGCCAAAAGCCAGACTGGATGGCGTCAAGGACTGTTCCCGCTCAGTAAAAGGACTGAATATAACGTGTAACATTGTGTAATCTTTGTTCCTGATGTTTCATGTATTGCCAAATTAATGCTTTCAAACTGATATCATGTCACGTTCCCTGTTCGAATCTGAAAAAGGAAAATGTAACCATGACACTGATCGGGTCTGTTACATTTTTCTATGTATTTTTGATTAACTGTTCTGTTCACATGTCATGATGGACTGGATAAGGTTATACAATCTTTCATGTGTGAAAAGGGTAGCGCAAGCTTAAAACTTAATAAGAGTAAAGTTGGTTAAGTTTCATAAAGCTTGATAAAAGCCAGTGGAGAGATATCTACCTCATTTGCATGTGTTAACGCCCTCCCATTCGGAGAAGGAAAACTTCTCTGCGTGCACAAGTCAGTTAGCCATAACGCCGCGCACGAGAGAGGAACTCCTGGAGGACAGTGCTGGGTCTTACCGCTGGATTCTACCACCCGCCGGACCAGAGGGCCACGCGTGATCTATTGGGCTGCCACCTGACCGGACCCGCCATCGCTGCTGTTGCCGCTACCGCAGGTGTCGCCGCTGTCACCACACCTGTGGCCTGCCTCACGGCGTCCCACATTGCCACCGCTGCCATCGCTACTGCCCTGCCATCTACACTGTTGGACCCTGTCCATTGCTTTCCAGGCCTGATAAATCCGGGAATTGTGCCACCCAAGTAAGATCTGATCCATACAGTGTTTACAGAGGTTGGCATTATTTTATTGGTCTTTCAGCGATAACGCTACTTTATGGTCTGCTATACAGCGACTCAGAGTTAACCTCCACTGGCTAAATCCTAAGACTGAACCCCGATTAATGGCTAAAATACCTGTATAATTGGTGCTTTATTGTTGTGACCCAAACCAGTTTGAAAGTGAATGTTCATGCTTCGATGTTTGATGAAAATAAACCATCCATCCATCCATCTTCTCCCGCTTAATCCGGCTGGGTCGCGGGGACAGCTTGCTGCCCAATACTCATGAAAAGAAACCACACAAAGTAATTTTTGGCTCTGTGTTTTATAAGAGTTATGTTCAGATCCCTGATCGGCTCAGAACCTTTAACCTTCAGATAGAGAATAGTGTAAATTGGATAGTGTCAATAATGTTATTGTGATTTATAATCTGGTGCCCCATTCTTCTGGTATAAGGTGTATGCTAGAAGCCCTCATACATACATACATATCATTTACACCATTCAGACAAATTTAACACAAGTTAAATTTCATATTCTCCCTACATAGTGTTAATAGTTAAATAGTGTGCAAATGAGCCCATAAGTCCAAGGGAGCAGCTTCGGTGTTCTGCCGTGAGCTGTAGGAGCGGCACTGATGTCATGTGTTTGTGTTGTGACCGTAGCCTCTTTTTGTGTTTTTACTGGTGTTGTCAGGGCTGGGTGTGAGCGGTGTGTTACGTTGTGTTGTTGCGGATGGAGGTGAGCGGTGATCTTCAGTAAACGCAGTTTGACCCATTTGTTCAAGGAGGCTGTTTGGGTCAACTTAAAATCAGTGGCACATCTGCTCCTGCCTCTGTCTGCGCAGGTGAGTCCGGGTCTGTCTGTGCAGGTGAGTCTGGGTCTGTCTGCAGATGAGTCTGGGTCTGTCTGTGCAGGTGAGTCTGGGTCTGTCTGCAGATGAGTCTGGGTCTGTCTGTGCAGGTGAGTCTGGGTCTGTCTGTGCAGGTGAGTCTGGGTCTTTCTGTGCAGGTGAGTCTGGGTCTGTCTGCAGGTGAGTCTGGGTCTGTCTGCAGATGAGTCTGGGTCTGTCTGTGCAGGTGAGTCTGGGTCTGTCTGTGCAGGTGAGTCTGGGTCTTTGTGCAGGTGAGTCTGGGTCTGTCTGTGCAGGTGAGTCTGGGTCTTTCTGTGCAGGTGAGTCTGGGTCTGTCTGCAGGTGAGTCTGGGTCTGTCTGCAGATGAGTCTGGGTCTGTCTGTGCAGGTGAGTCTGGGTCTGTCTGTGCAGGTGAGTCTGGGTCTGTCTGTGCAGGTGAGTCTGGGTCTGTCTGCAGATGAGTCTGGGTCTGTCTGTGCAGGTGAGTCTGGGTCTGTCTGCAGATGAGTCTGGGTCTGTCTGTGCAGGTGAGTCTGGGTCTGTCTGCAGATGAGTCTGGGTCTGTCTGCAGGTGAGTCTGGGTCAGTCTATGTGTCATTCAGAACACTTTTTCTGTGCTGTCACCGCGGTGTACAGCCCTGATGGTGTTTAACCACTGGTGAACACAGAGGCTGAATCACCACACTCACCAAAGACCTGCAACAGCTTCCTGTTCTGTCCATTCCCAGGTAAGTCCTAAAAAGGTCAAAAGAATTCAGGAGAAGTCAGACCTACAGCATTTTACATAAGATAGACCAGATTTCCATTTTCCCCTGGACATGTCCTCCTTTTGGGACCCAAAAAAACACCAGCACGAATTTTTTTAATTATCCCAAAATGTCCAAGATTTTGAGTCTGTCAGTTGACAGCTTTGTGTGGGACAGTTTTCTTAGTGTTGGCGCCGGTCTTGGCTCATCTGATAAAATACAGTCATTGATCTACTATAAGATCTTATTATACTTCAATGGACACAATCACCTGCGCTTCTCCAGCACGATGTGTTTAAACTCTGCCTTCACCTCCTCACTCCCATGTGCTCTTGCCACGAGGGGACAGTTCCTTTGATCACCTGAATGCACCTACATTTATTAAGTGTATTATGAAAGTTATATTAGCGACTGTGAAGATATTCAATGTTATTCTTTTATTTGATGAAAATTGACTTCATATTAGCAGAGTTATGTTCATTAATCTCAACTGTCGAAGTTTGTGCATGTAATCGGGCACGGGTATAGTCTGACATCTCAACACTATCTTACGATAAATAAAGGATAAAATGTGTGTTCAGTGCCCTAGTCTAAGGGGTCGGTCACACTTTGGTAACCTGCTTTTGTTTTCTGTGCATGAAGCAGCTGAGTTTGGACAGCAGACTTTTGCCGTTTATAAGTTGAAATTGTAGGGGTTTTTTTTGTTTGTTTGTTTTTTGGAACATCATCTGTCCTGATAGAGACATCCCATCCAAATCGGGTCAGACCCTTCTCGTTTACTTTACAAAAGACAAAACTCTTTGCTCTGCGTTCCCGAGCCATGCTCTCAGGTCACACTCCCTAAGTCCACTTCGTTATAGAGTCTATTGGTGTGAGGCAGCAGTTACCTGTGGAGTGGTGAGGCGTATCTTCAGCATCCAGACTATCACTAAGAAAACCAAGATGATCCCTCTGCTGGCCATGACCTTCAGAAAACACAGAAGAGGTAGAACTTTATTTTAAAGGGTCTAGATAGGATTTTCTTACAGTTCTGATATATGGTATAAGCAGCTCTTGAGGTGTAAATAACAAAATGTCTAATGTCATAGTCTAATCACATACATGTTGGGGAGTTAAACCTGAAACCTTCTTGTGATGGTGATGGATTATGGTCTGGAGCAGTGTCCTCTTTTATGTACTCCTACTTTTGTTACTGGAGGACAGCAGATGTAACATACAGATGCTCCTTTAACTGTTACAGAGAAACTATACTTTAAACCAGTGATTCTTATCCATAGGGCTGTGGCCCAAACTTAGGCCTCAAGCACTACCTAGAGGGCTGAAAAAAACTTTTGGTTTTGCACCGGTGGGCCGTGAGGGCCGTGGGATTGTGTAGGTCAGGGGTCACTAACTGGCGGACCAAGGTCCGAGTCCGGACCCCGATGCCATCCCATACAGACCCAGGCCGATACACCCCTGTCTCTCCATGCGCTGTGCTCTCATTTATTTTGGTCCTAAAGGAAAACAATTATCGTTGCATCCTCCTCAGATGCAGCAAAAAAACAGCTCCATAGGGACTTACAGCTGAAATATTCTAACAGAGGAGGGTTATATCTTTCACTCACTTTTTATTTTATGTTGATAGGAATGAAAAAGATATTAACTTTTAAATAGAATCGCTGTTGGGGTACGCTCATAAATGCACAGGTGACACGACTTGCGATATATGTGATCTTTTTCTTAGACGCTGTCTCAAAACTTTTACTCAGAAAATGGTCCGTTGAGACATTTCTGTGTAATATAATCTAGTTTTAGTGTCCAGAAAGAGGATGGAAGAGCACGGTGTGTCTGTAAGAGTGCAGACTGTAGCAGGGCAGGAGCTACTTACTGTCTCTGCTGGAGGAGGACACAGGCATGAGGCATGTGCCCTCCTCCTGAGTGGAGGAAAAGAAATCATCAAATCATCATCTTCAAAGAAGGAAAAGTCTGATAGTGTAACTCTCCTACCACTCTATATTAAGAGTAGGCTATATTATAAATTATAAAATAGTCTGAGAAATCTCTGTGAGCTGTGAATCATTGAACCAAATGAACTAAAACACTTCACATATGAACTACAGCTGTATAGTAGTTATACTGTAATGTATGTCATGTTTAATATCGCATTATACTCAGTATCAGAAAAAAGGTACATGAGAGTTTTGTTTTGTGTATTAAAATGTATAGAAATTGAATCGATATTGTGGCCCATGTATCAAGATACGTATCAAATCATGGGAAAACTGTATCGTTGCATCCCTAATGATGTGCCGGACCTCTGCTTGAGGAGATTTTCTCTAACTGGACCTTCTCAAATTTGCGTTGAATACCCTTGTTATACAGTGTTAATATTTAATGGGCCCCAGGCCACTCTGCACTGGTAAAATTGGGCCTCAGTCTCGAAGAGGTTAAGAAGCCCTGCTTTAAACAAAGGCTAAAGTAGCAGTGTTTCCCATTAATACAGGAGATTGTGGTGGCCCCATAGTCTAAAATCCTCCTGAATGTCTAAAAACAATCTTGTGGGACATATGAATCACAGGAGCCAGGTTTAAATTTTTTTGTTAGACATGAAAAAAAAACCATACATATGGGGTTTTGGATATCTTATTTATATTTGAGTAAACCGAATCACACTTACATCTCAAAGTCTGAATAACTTCAGGATTAAAATTAGATATCAAAAAATCAATATGTACGTTTCATCAAATCTTATTAATTATAAGATTGAAAAATCTGCTGCTAATTTAAGAAGTGACCCATATGTCTCTATGGGAGAAAAATGCATTTTAAGAGAATGGCCCATATGACCCTATGGAGGCAGGCAGATTAAACTAAATATAAATAAGATACTTGAATGTCTTTCGGTGCAGACTAGACAGTTAAGTTGATTCCACATGGAAGCGTAGATGCTACGAAACCAAACTGACCAAAAAACTGAAAATTGAAAGATGTGTTTTGCCTGTAGCATCTTCAATAACTGATATAAAACTATGGTAAATATTTAGCACAGGTTTAATCCACCAAACCAAGTCATAAAAACACCAGCCTCTCCTTAAACAGTGAGTTAAGTGGACACTTACTTTTTCACTGGTGTCTGGAGCATCAGAAGAAGCAGCAGAAGTGCAGAGGGGAGTTCACCATTCACATATTATAGAGTCAGGTCACATGACCCAGTGATGACCAAACTGGATCTGCAGGTTCTGATGGGATGGTACTATGGGATGGAAGAGATAACCCAGGTCACCATGACAACCAGTGTGGAAATGTCATGTGCCCAAATATAACTTCTTCTGCAGTGACATCACACTGACATCACACTGGGGGTGTTGCTGTGTATCTATGGCGCAATGTTCAGCAGTTACAATGCACACATTAGCAAACACTGCCTTTTTTTTTGGATTTTATGGATTTTAACAGCTCATTTTCAGGAGATCAGTCTGGTGTTCATTGTCCTGTTTAGGAGTTTGGTTTGACTGTAATGTTATCTGAGAAGCAGTTGTTTAACTGTACACATCAGCTCACTTTGTAGTTGTGGCTGCAGCTACTGTAAATCAGCTCTTTCTGGTCAGATTGTGTTAAAGGTCACGTACTGTGCTTGAGCCAGCTATAGAGTTATATCATTTTGTTATTATTTTAAATCACAATATTCATCTAAAACTATTTAATTACAGAAATAGTTTGCAGACTCCCACTTTGGAAAACTCTTTTCTCCAACGTTTGCAATAAAGAATAGAATAGAATATTAGAATATGTCTTTATTGTCATTGCAACATGCCACATGTACAATGAAATTTAAAAAAAGTGTTGAGCAGTTTAAGGTGCTAGGGAAACTAGTAGACCACCCTCATACATACATCATACTGTACATACATACATCCCACCTATTTCACAATCTCATATGATTAATAAATATATAAATATCTACATATATTTAGTAATTGCGGGTATGTTTATTAAGCGTGGTTATGATTGTGGGATAAAAACTGTCCTTCAACCTATTTGTCCTTGCTCTGATTGATCTGTATCTCTGACCCGATGGTAACAGTTCAAACAGAGAGTGCCCGGGGTGTGAGGTGTCCCTGAGTATGTGTTGGAGTTTGTCAACAATTCCATCTGTTTTTTGGGGGTTTTTTTATAATAGAAATGTACCGTCCGGTTGACCCAGAGCACTTTCATTCTCTACTACTGTAGTGGGAACTGTGTGCGTCAGTATATTCGGCGTACCATGACATGGTGGACTGAAAAACGTTCCGCATTATCTGGAAAACTGGGATAAAATGTGTAAATATTTTAATGTTTTAATTTCTTTGTAATTAATTAATCGTAATTAATGCGTTAATGTCCCACCCCCACATTAAGTGCATCTATCCAGCATGTATTTCATTGAGTGATTTTGATGCTGAGTTCCAGGAAGGGTTTGATGCGAGAAATTATCAGGAATGAGATATAAATATACGCAGATGTTGGGATAAACAAAGAGAAGGGCTGTTTGTTTGTCACTATACTGGATATGTGCATTCAAAGTTTGACAGGTTGAGTTTGAGGAAGTGTCTTATCCAAGAAATTCTCAGGAAATAGATTGTATGAAATAATTCAAATGTAAGCAAATATTATATAAGGAGAAGGGCTGTTTATTCCACTAAACCAGGTCTAAAGCGGGACTAAAGCAGGACTAAACCAGGACTAAAGCAAGACTAAACCAGGACTAAACCAGGACTGAACTAGGTCTAAAGCAGGACTAAACTAAGCCTAAAGCAGGACTAAACCAGGACTAAACCAGGACTAAAGCAGGACTAAACTAAGCCGAAAGCAGGACTAAAGCAGGACTAAACCAGGACTAAAGCAGAACTAAACAAGGCCTAAAACAGGACTAAACCAGGACTGAACCAGGTCTAAACCAGGACTAAACCAGGACTAAACCAGGACTAAAGCAGAACTAAACAAGGCCTAAAACAGGACTAAACCAGGACTGAACGAGGTCTAAACCAGGACTAAACCAGGACTAAAGCAGAACTAAACAAGGCCTAAAACAGGACTAAACCAGCACTGAACCAGGTCTAAAGTAGGACTAAACCAAGCCTAAACCAGGACTAAAGCAGGACTAAACTAAGCCTAAAGCAGGACTAAACCAGATCTAAAACAGGACTAAACCAGGCCTAAAGCAGAACTAAACCAGGACTAAAGCAGAACTAAACCAGGCCTAAAGCAGGACTAAACCAGGACTGAACTAGGTCTAAAGCAGGACTAAACCAAGCCTAAACCAGGACTAAACAAGGCCTAAAGCAGGACTAAACAATGTCTAAAGCAAAACTAAACCAGGTCTAAAGGAGGACTAAATTGGTTCTAAAGGAGGACTAATCCAGGTCTAAAGCAGGACTAAATCAGGTCCAAAACAGAACTTTAAGATGAAACCAGGTGTAAAATTGGGCAACAGTAAAATTAAATAAATAAATAAAAGAATTACACCAGAATTACAGCAGGACCAAACTAAACTCAACCTATGCAGTTCACCTTCGTCCTGGTCTAGACCCTGTCCTGGTCTAAAGCAGTCTGGACCAGTGGATCTGACACAGGACAGGCTCTGGTCTCATGAATAATGAAGTCCAGTGTGAATAATTGATGTGGATTTTTGCTCCAATCTGCACTGCTCTGTCTGAAGGCTCCCGGTGTGATGGAGGGTCTACAGCTGATCCACATCTGCACCAGGTCACAGAGGCCTGGAGCGGGACTAGACCAGGACTAGAGACTAGACCAGGACTAAATCAGGATAAACTAGGACTAAACTAAGACTAGACCAGGACTAAACCAGGAGTAGACCAGGACTAAACTGCTGAGTGCTTTCACACCGACAGCAGTTGGTGCGCACCAAACAGCCCGTTTGGACCAGAAACACTTAGTTGGGTTCATTTTCAAGGCAAACAGGTCCAGAGGGATGGGTCAGATGAAGAGTGGTTCAGAAGCCCCAAATGATGAGTAGAATTCAGAGGCAAGACACGTCACCTGGATCAGCGTCACCGGGGCCCCACCCTGGAGCCAGGCCTGGGGTGGGTGCATGTTGGCGAGCGCCTGGTGGCCGGGCCTTCTCCCGCAGGGGCCCGGCGGGGCACAGCCCGAAGTTACGACATGGGACCGCCCTCCCCTGGACCCACCATTAGTGGGAGGAGCTGTAGGGGCCGGGTGCAGAGAGATCTGGGCAGCAGTCGAAGGCGGGGGCCTCGGCAACCGGATCTCCAGACATGGAGACTAGCTCTGGGGACATGGAATGTCACCTCGCTGGGGGGGAAGGAGCCTGAGCTTGTGCGGGAGCTTGTGCGGGAGGTCGAGCGTTACTGGCTAGATATAGTCGGCCTCACCTCCACACACAACATGAGCTCTGGAACCCATGAGCTCTGGGGGAGCGGCGGCGAGCTGATGTGGGCTCATAGCCCCACAGCTCAGCCGCTGCGTGTTGGAGTTCACCCCGGTGAACGAGAGGGTCGCGTCCCTGCACCTTCGGGTCGGGGACAGGTCTCTCACTGTGGTGATGGCCTACGGGCCGAACAGCAGTGCAGAGTACCCGGCCTTCTTGGAGTCTCTGGGAGGGGTACTGGATAGTGCACTGACCGGGGACTCCGTTGTTCTACTGGGGGACTTCAACGCCCATGTGGGCAACGACAGTGACACCTGGAGAGGGGTGATTGGGAGGAACAGCCTCCCTGATCTGAACCAGAGCGGTGTTCTGTTATTGGACTTCTGTGCTAGTCACAGTTTGTCCATAACGAACACCATGTTCGAGCACAAGGGGGCCCATCGGTGCACGTGGCACCAGGACTCCCTAGGCCGGAGGTCGATGATCGACTTTGTTGTCATGTCATCTGACCTCCGGCCGTGTATCTTGGAAGAGAGGGGCAGAGCTGTCAACTGATCACCACCTGGTGGTGAGTTGGGTCCACTGGCGGAGGAGGAAGCCGGAAAGACCTGGCAGGCCCAAGCGTATCATGAGGGTCTGTTGGGAACATCTTGCAGAATCCTCTGTCGGTGCGGCCTTCAACTCACACCTCCGGGAGAGCTTCTCCCGGATCCCGGGGGAGACTGGGGACATGGAGTCCGAGTGGGCTTCGTTCTCGGCCTCCATTGTCAATGCGGCCGCTCGTAGCTGTGGCCGTGAGGTCTGTGGTGCCTGTCGCGGCGGCAACCCAAAGCATTAAACCAAGACCTCTGGCTCCATGTATACTCCAGAACTGCGATCACTCAAACAACACGTAAGACACACAGAGAAGCTCTGGCGCCACTCGCACTCCGAGCAGTCTCTGAAGGCATGAAAGCTCTGCCTGCTCTCTTATAAGGCCGCTCTGCGAAAAGCACAAACCAGATACTATTCAAACCTAATAGAAGTAAACAAAAGCAACCCCAGATTTCTGTTCAGCACTGTAGCCAGGCTGACAAACTCGCACACTGACCCTGAGTCTCCTCTCCCCTCGAAGTTCAGTTGTGATGACTTCCTTGAATTCTTCGATTACAAAATTACAACCATTACAGACAAGATCAACGAAGCCACTCCAAAAATCAGCACCGAGCAAATCCAGCAAATCCAGTCCGTAACACCAATATCCCACATGAATCCTCTAACAGCATTAGACAAATTTACTCCTGTCGATGAGGTGGAGATTACCTCAGTCATCATGTCGTCCAAACCATCAACTTGTTTGCTCGACCCTATTCCAGTCAAACTCCTCAAAGAGGCTCTCCACCTAATAATAGGTTCCATCCATAACATAATAAATATGTCATTAGAAAATGGCTATGTTCCTCAGTCCTTTAAATATGCTGTAATTAAACCGCTTTCGAAAAAACCTATCTTAAATCCTGATGGACTAGCCAACTACAGACCTATCTCAAATCTTCCATTTCTCTCAAAGATTCTGGAACGAGTTGTGGTGAAACAGCTTTGTCACCATCTACAGGACAATAATTTATTTGAAAAATTTCAGTCTGGTTTCAGAGCTCACCACAGCACAGAAACTGCTCTGCTTAAAGTGACAAATGATTTGCTACTAGCTGCTGATAACGGGCTGGCTTCAGTCCTGGTCCTACTGGACCTCAGTGCAGCGTTTGACACCATTGATCACAACATTCTACTGCAGAGGTTAGAATGTGACATAGGTGTCAGAGGGACCGCCCTCAAATGGTTTAAATCCTATCTATCAGATAGGTACCAGTTTGTTAGTGTAAACCAGTGCACCTCTCCCTGCTCTAAAGTAGCTTGCGGTGTTCCACAAGGATCTGTGCTTGTTCCAATCCTGTTTACTCTGTATATGTTGCCATTAGGTAACATTATCAGAAAACATGGCATTAATTTCCACTGCTATGCTGATGACACTCAGCTGTACTTATCAATGAAACCTAATCAGACCGATCAAATCGATAAACTCAGTGCCTGTGTGAAGGACATCAAAACCTGGATGACCCTGAATTACCTGCTCTTAAACCCTGAAAAAACAGACGTCATTGTTGTCGGTCCTAAAGGTCAGAGAGATTCTCTTTCCGACTAGATAATCTCACTTGACAATGTGAGTATAGCCTCTAGCTCTACTGTAAAAAACCTTGGAGTCGTATTTGACCAAAATCTCTCATTCACAGCTCATATAAAACAAGCTTGCAAAACTGCATATTTTCACCTGAAACATAACTAAAATCAGAAATATTTTGCCTAAAAATTATGATGAAAAACTTATCCATGCATTTGTTACATCCAGACTAGATTACTGTAATTCTCTGATCGCCGTCTGCGCTAAAGGTACTTTAAGAATCTTCCAGTTGGTCCAAAATGCAGCGGGCAGAGTCCTAACAGGAACTAAAAGACATGATCACATCAGTCCTGTGTTAAAATCACTTCACTGGCTTCCTGTCGAGTTTAGAATTAAATTCAAAGTTCTCCTCCTGACATACAAAGCCTTAAACAATATGGCCCCATCATATCTTCAGGATGCCATTGTCCCCTATCAACCAAATAGAGCACTTCGCTCTCAGAATGCAGGATTATTAGTGGTTCCTAGAGTGTCTAAAAGTACAGTGGGGGGGAGAGCCTTCAGTTACCAAGCTCCTGTGTTACGGAATCAACTCCCTGTTGATGTTAAACAGGCACCCACAGTCTCTTTATTTAAGACCAGGCTTAAAACCTTCCTCTTCGGAATAGCTTATGACCAGGTTACTTAGTTGATGTTACTAACATAAGATGCCGCAGGAGATAACAAGCTGGGGGAAGTGTGGCAACCTGAGCACTGTCCTCTGTTTCCTCCTATTTTCTCATCAGCATCACTTACTATGTTCTCATCTGTAGTTTGTTCATTGCTATTCACATGTTGTCCCCTGTCCCACTCCCCCTGTGGAGTGTAACTCTTTCAGACGCCTGATGGCAGCTGGACCCCTCTCCTCCTCCTCGCCCGGCTCCTCCTCCTTGCCCGGCTCCTCCTCCTCGCCTGGCTCCTCCTCCTCGCCCGGCTCTTTCCCTGGCTCCTTCCCCACCTGGGTAGATGTGGCCATACCGAAATGGCCCATGGGCCTGGACATCTATAGCCTGTCCGTCCATGGGAGTGGATCTCTCCTTCACTGTAGTTCTCCCCAAGGTTTCTTCTTTTTCCCAGGACCCTGGGTTTTTTGGAGTTTTTCCTTGCTGAGAAGGAGGGTCTAAGGACAGGGGATGACTGGACAATGTTTCATTTGCTGCCTTACATGAATGTTGTTTATTCTTGTTTTGATATGTCTGTGTGTATGTTTTACTCATCCAAATCTTGGAACGCCCTTAGAGGCAACTGTTGTTGCGATTTTGGGCGCTACAAAAATAAATTGAATTGAATTGAATTGAACCCCCGAACCCGGTGGTTGACACCGGAAGTAAGGGATGCCATCAGGCTGAAGAAGGAGTCCTACCAGGCCTTGCTGGCTCAGGGGACTCCTGAGGCAGCTGACAGGTACCGGCAGGCCAAGTGTGCTGCAGCCCGGGAGGTTGCAGAGGTAAAAACTCAAGTTTGGGAGGAGTTCTGGGAGGCCACGGAGGAGGACTATTGGACGGCCCCAAGGAAATTCTGGCAAACCATTCGGCGCCCCAGGAGGGGGAAGACGTGCTTCACCAACACTGTTTACAGTGCGGGGGGAGAATTGCTGACCTCAAATGGGGATGTTGTCGGCCAGGGGAAGGAATACTTTGGGGATCTCCTCAATCCCACCGTCACGTCCTCCGAAGAGGAGGCCGGGGCTGGGGACCCAGAAGTGGACTCATCCATCACCCTGGCTGAAGTCACTGAGGTGGTTGGAAAGCTCCTTGGTGGCAAGGCTCCAGGAGTGGATGAGATCCGTCCTGAGTACCTTATGTATCTGGATGTTGTGGGGCTGTCTTGGCTGACATGCCTCTGCAATATGGCATGGCGGTCGGGAACAGTACCTCTGGACTGGCAGACCGGGTTGGTGGTCCCTCTGTATAAAAAGGGGGACCGGAGGGTGTGTTATTACAGGGGCATCACACTCCTCACCCTTCCCGGTAAAGTCTATGCCAGGGTAGTGGAGAGGAGAGTCCGACCGATAGTCGAACCTCAGATCCAAGAGGAGCAGTGTGGTTTTTGGCCTGGTCGTGGAACACTGGACCAGCTCTACACCCTCCATCGAGTGCTCGAGGGTTCATAGGAGTTTGCCCAACCAGTCCACATGTGTTTTGTGGCCCTGGAGAAGGCATTCGACCGTGTCCCTCGTGGTGCCCTGTGGAGGGTGCTCTGGGAGTATGGGGTCCGGGGCCCTTTGCTAAGGGCTGTCCGATCCCTGTATGACCGGAGCAGGAGCTGTGTTCGCATTGCCGGCAGTAAGCCCTGTTGCCTGCTTCTGAAGTGTGCGGACGCTATCCTTGCTTGCTTCTGAAGTTTCCTTCTTTACTTTGCATTTTAATCAGTTTACCTCCTCTAACACTGGATAATGTGTCTATTTTTTATTTTCTTTCAAGTAAACAAATACATTTAAACCATTTTTACAATTTTTAACAATTCATCTGATGAGCCAGCAACATGTCGGGGGAGAGAAGCCAAGGGAATCCTATCTGTGAGCGCTGTCGGAAATATCAACAAGAAATGAATGAGCTACAAGCACGGATATTTGCTTTAGAAACTGAATAAGGACTTCAGACAATGCTACCAATGACTTTTAGTGGTGAGCAGCGCACAATTTCTTCCAGAGAAGAGGGTGAAAAAACGTTAAACTTAAACTTGAGTGATACTGTGTCTTTTCCAAAACTTGGTACAGACCAAAATGCTAAGCCAATGCGGCAAGTGATAAAAGACAATGCTAATATCGTTATATCACCCACAATAAAGCTAACTAACAGATTTTTACCACTGTCACAGACTGATTTTGATGAACAAACAGAAAATCAATTGTCACAAAACAGGAACAATAAAGTTGGCAAAAGAGTGCAGGCAGACGGCAAATCTGTGCCAAACGTCAAGGTCAGAGATACACTGTTGCTCGGAGATGGGGCTATCAGTGGTGTGAGTCACAAGGGAATCCTAACATCCTGTTATCCAAATTACACTGTTTCTGAGATGACAACACTCCTGCCAAAAGTTTTATCAACACACAAAGAGATTAAGCAGCTGATTATGCACGTGGTTGCAGTGGACATCAGAATGTAACAGAGTGAAGTCTTGAAAAGGGATTTCACTAAATTACTCGAGGAGCTTAATAAGGTGAAGGTTAAGACATTTATCAGTGGACCTCTCCCTAACATAGACCTAAGGAGAGGGAACAAATTTACCCGACTGCTTCAGCTGAAAATGTGGCTGTTGAATGCGTGTGCACTCAGAGGATTGCACTACATTGAGCACTTTGATCTTTTCTGGAAACGAAAGGACCTGTTCGAGGGAAATGGCCCACACGTAAGCAGAGGTGGAGTACGAGTGTTCACGGGAAACCTCCACGCTCTGAGGCATCGGCCTGGACAGGGTCCTGTGCAGCCAGTGAGAGAAAATAGGAATGGGAGAAGCATTCCTGCAGCGCCAACCAGACATGTCAGCACCACCACTGCTACAACAACAACCACCTCCCAATCCCCCAGAGAACGAGTTAATAGCGCCATCCCCTCCAGAGAACAAGTTAATAGCATCACTTCTCCCTCCCTCAGAGAATGAGTCAACAGTACCACCTCCCCCTGCCCCAGAGAATGAGCCAGCAGCAGATCAATCACCTCCCCTGCCCACAGACAAACCTGGGGTTCTGTTTGCTACATCTACTCCATCAATGGACTCTTCACTCTCCTTCTCCTCTCCACCTTCACCCATGGCCCTTCCCAACCATCAAGAAAGCATCATCAGATGAACCTTTCACCCAAACCCAAACTCTCTCCTGCTCCACCTCCTCGGCCTTCACCTGGTCCCTCACCCGAACCCAAACTTCCCCCTGCTCCTCCTCCTCAGCCCTCACCTGGTCCTTCACCCAAACCCCCTCCCACTCCACCTCCTTGCCCCTCACTTGGTCCCTCACATAGACTCTCCCCTGCTCACCCTCCCCCGCCTCCTCCCAGAGCTGTTATCACCAAGAGCTAGGACGCAGTGTGCCTCTGCTGTCCCAGGACATACAGTCATGATAAAGGTAATATCAGGCTGGGGCCCTGCGATGGAGCTATATCTTCAGTTACACCACGCAGACGGATAAACAGAAGGACAGTTAGACTGTCTAATCAGAGAAATTTAGTTCACATTCCCTGTAAGAAGATAACCCTACTGAGTCCTACTGAAACTAATCTGAAACATGCTGTGCTCAATGTCAGATCTTTATGTAACAAATCATTTTTAATTAAAGATTTTATTTCTTCTTTTAATCTTGACTTTATGTTTTTAACTGAAACATGGCTTGACAAAAACACAGGTAATGCAGTGCTAGTAGAATCAACTCCTCCCAACTTCAATTTTGAATCAGAAATACGGGTAAACAAAAAGGAGGTGGAGGTGTGTGTGCATTTTTTAGAAATCATTTGGTTACACACAGGTTGTTATTTGGGGTGTTTTCATAATTTGAGTCTGTTTCCTTCAAAATGGAGCTCAAACACGCCCTCCATACTCTACATAGTCATATACAAACCTCAGCACTGTCCAAGTTTTATTGATGATTTTACTGTGATGCTTTCAGTCGTTTGCACAGACTTTGATGGTTTAGTCTTTACAGGTGATTTTAATGTACATGTGGATAATGTGTGCGACAAAAATGCCAAAGAGCTCAGCGCTGTCCTTGAAACTTTTGGTCTGACTCAGCTGGTCAGTGAGCCCACACACAACAGGGGCCACACTCTGGACCTGCTCATTACAAAGGGTGTAAATATTTCAAACGTCAGTGTGGTTAATGTTGCTCTGTCTGATCATTTCTGTGTCTTCTTTGACCTTCTGTTATTCCCAAACCACCGGCTCCTCCTACAGTAGGAGGAGCCAGTGCACTCAAGTGCACTCTTCATAGAAATGATACACTTTGAAATTGCCTCATGTTCTAATGTTGATGATATGTTGAGTTCTGTGACTTCGAGTGTCTTGAATGTTCTGGACACTATTGCCCCGATGAAGGCTAAAATGATTAAAAATAGGCAAAAAGCACCAAGGAGAAACAATGACTCTCTCAGGACACAAAAAAGGTGTGCAGAAGAGCCGAGCGGAAATGGCGAAAGTCAAACCTCCAGGTTCATTACAAGATTTACAGAGAAACGATGCACATGTACAGCCACAGTTTGGCTCGAACAAGAGAGAGGTACTTTTCAGACATTATTGGAAATTATTATTATTGGAAATGGAACAGCTCTTGTGTCCTGTTTGCAACAGTGAACAGATTAACAAACCCTCCAGCCCCACTGCCGTTAGAACTGATTTCCACATCGAAATGCTATGAGTTTGCAGTATTCTTTAATGACAAGGTTCAGGGCATCAAAAATGCCATCAATTCCACAACGCAAATAACAATCACGCAGCCACAGAGACACTTAGAGCTGAGTCACTTTGCTCCTGTAACTGACAAAACTGTCTTACAGATTGTCACCAGTCTGAGTTCATCCACATGCTGCCTCGATGTGTTACCCACTAGATTTCTAAAGTCTGTCCTCCACAGTTTACTTTCACCACTCGCTCACATAGTTAACATGTCACTTCAATCTGGAACATTCCCAAGAGGATCGAACCCTGGGGCACCCCACAGGTCAGGGCCATGTGATCTGAGACACAGTTTCCAATTTCAACAAAATACTTCTAGATAGGATTTGAACCAGTTTAGTGCAGTACCAGAGATGCGCACCCAGTCCTCTGGTCTCTGTAAGAGGATCCATGATTGACAGTGTCAAAAGCAGCACTCAGATCTAACAGGATCAACACTGAGACTTTTCCTGCGTCAGTGTTCAGGCGGATGTCGTTTGTCACCTTGATCAGAGCAGTCTCAGTGCTGTGGTGGGCTCTAAAACCTGACTGGAGACATCAAAGGAGTTGTTCATTTGGAGAAAGGTGGTAAGCTTTTGGTAAACAGCTTTTACAAGGACTTTACCAAAAGACAGCAGATTTGAGATGGGACGGAAATTGTTCCGTACTGTGGCATCAGGACTGCTCTTCTTTAGGAGAGGCTCAATGAACGCAGTTTTCAAAGCCCTTGGGAATGGTCCAGACATGACATGTTAACTATGTGAGCAAGTGGTGAAAGTAAAGTAAACAGACTTTAGAAATCTAGTTAACCAATTATATGCACTAGGGATGCAACGATACAGCTTTCCCAGGATTCGATACATATCTCAATACACGGGTCACGATATCGATTCAGTATACGTTTTAAGATGCCAAAAAAAAATCTCAGGTAATTTTTTTCTGCTAATGAGTATAATATAATAATAACACTGCGAACACATACATTACACACAATATATTACAGTACAACAACTATGTGAAGTGTTTTAGTTCATTTGGTTCAATGATTTACAGCATTTTTATTCAGTGAAAATAAGAACAAAATATAGGGGAGTCAAACTATCAGATTCAGACTTTTTTTATGATGATTTGATGATTTTCTTTCCTCCTGAGTCCTCTCACTGATTTCACAGGCCTCACGCCTGTGTCCACGCTGCTCTGCCTCCTCCAGAGAAAGTACGTAGCTCCTCCCACACTGCCTTCTACACTCTGTGAGACACTGTACTCTTACATCCTCTTTCATCTTTTTTTCACTAAAACATATTATATTACATTACACAGAAATGGCTCGACGGACCGTTTTCTGACTAAAACTTATGAGACAGAATCTGAGAAGAAGATTGTGTACATTGCATCGCAGGTGTGCACACGAGTGCATTTGATGAAAGCCGATGTGAAACCAAAAGCGATTCTAAAGTATTTAAGTTAATATCTTTGTCATTTCTGGATCTATCAACGAAAATAAAAAGTGAGAGTGATCCACCTCTGAGAAATCCACCTCTGTTAGAATATTTCGACTGTATGTCTCTGTGGAGCTGTTTTCTTCTGCATTTGAGGAGGACCCTGTGATAATTGTTTCTCTTTCGGAACAAAATAAATAACACAGCACGCATGGAGGGACATGTGCGTCGAATTGTGACACCAGTATCAAATGATTTGATTATATCGAATATCCTTGCATCCCTGATATGTACCTCCAGACTGGGCTGTTACGAGGGGTGAAAATTATGTAAAGATTCATTTCCAGTAAAGGAGGACGTGGTGGTGAAAATCAGAACGTTTCATTGGGAATTTGTTTAATCAACGTAAAGTCTAAACCCCAAAATGAAAGAGGACAAAGGCAAGTCTAACTCAAGAGAACCAAACCTGAGCTAAACAAGGACAAGAAAAGCAGGACAAAACCAAGACAAACCAGGACTGAAAAGGACTAAACTAGGACTAAATTGGGACAAGAAAAGCAGGACAAAACCAGGACTAAAACAGAACTAAAGCAGGACAAACCAGACCTGAACAGGGCTAAACCAAGATTAAACCAGGAAAAAAACAGAACTAAACCAAGACTAGAAAAGCATGAAAAAAACAGGACAATCCAGGTCTGAATAGGACTAAACCAGGTCTAAAGCAGGACAAGAAAAGCAGGACAAAACCAAGACTAAGCCAGAACTAAACCAAGACTAGAAAAGCAGGACATAACCATGACAAACCAGGACTGAACAGGACTAAACCAGGATTAAACCAGGACAAACTAGGACTAGAAAAGCAGGACTAAACCAGGACTAAACCAGGACAAACCAAAATGACACCAAGACTAGAAAAGCAGGACAAAACCAGGACCAAACCAGTACTAAACATGACAAACCAGGACTAAAGCAGGTTTAAAAAGGACAAGGGCTGAACCAGGTTTTGAGAATGAGACGATATACTCATCCATTTGTGATACTTGACTGCCATCTGCAGACAAATAAAGGAACTACAGTTTTACGTCCTGATCATTTATCTGCAAATGCTTCAGGTACAGCTTCTGCCGTTGTAACAAATTTGTATTTTCTCCAATTCAGAAACTAATATAAAGCAAGCAAACCAAGAACAAAACTAGGACTAAACCAAGAATTAAATGGGGACTAGACCAAGACTACCATTGTGAAAACATATTACTTATCTCAACACAGAGACTAATAAAAAGACCCATTTTAACAGTACGTGCAAAGTAGACGTCAGTAGTTCAGAGGTGGGAGGGCATCTGACACACAGCTCATTTGTGGAATATTAGCGCCTCCAACTGCCCAGAGCACAGAACTGCAATCTAATCTCTTGTCTAATTTTCTCTGTACATGCTGCCCCTGGGTTTAATCCTACAGCACCATCAGATTAATAAACCACCAATTTCCTCCCAAAATGGCTCATCTCTTACCAATCTGTATTGTCTGTATTGCAGAAATAAATATAAAACTGGATGTCCTTTAATTTTCTCCAGTTAAATGAAAATAAAATCTGAAGTTATTCTTTTTGGACCCCATACTGACACCCTCACTTCTGACCTCGGCCCTCTTGCTACACATTTACACAGTTCTATAAAGAACCTTGCTGTTTTTATGGACTCTCTTTTAAACTTTGACAAACAAATCTCAAATGTTAAAAATTGCCACATTAAAAACAGTCCTAACACGCAATAACTTTGAAACAATCATACGCACTTTTGTAACCAATAGACTGAACTACTGCATTGTGCTATATTCATGCCTCAGATTACAGTTCGTCCAAAATGCTGCTGCCAGATTACTCACCGGTTCCAAAAAGAGAGACCATATCACACCCATCTTAGCCCAACTCCACTGGTGACCCGTTAAATACAGAATTGATTTTAAAATGTTCTTGTTCTTGTTTTTAAAGCTCTGAATGGACTGGCCCGACAGTACATTTCAGACCTCCTCCAAATGTACATCCCCACACATGCTTTGAGGTCTGAGGTCCAGCTCCAGCTCGTAGTGCCTAAAACGAGGCCTAAAACCAGGGAAGACGGGGCCTTCTCTGGAACGCTCTCCCCTTCCATGTCCAAACAGCCCCTGCAGTGGAGTGTTTCAAGTCTCGTCTTAAGACACGTTTTTATTCTTTGGCTTTTTAGCAGCGCCTGAGCTGAGTGGCCCTCTGTGTTGTTTATTCTTTATTTAGTTTCATTCTTTTATCTATTTGTGCTACTTTGTGGTTTGACAGTTGCTGTTTTAGGACTAGTATGATTAGTCTGAGCATTTGGTTCTTGCTCTAGTTTTATTTTGCTGGTTTTACTGTGTCTGATCAAGTGGGGTTTTTTTTATTTTATTATTGTTGTCCTTACTTTGTATTTGTGCAGCACTTTTGGAAACTGTTTATGAAATGTGCTATAGAAATAAAGTGGAATGGGTTGGATTGAATAATCTCAAATCAGGACTAAGGCAGAACTAAAGCAGGTCTTAACCCGTTTTGCCCCAAAAATTGTTTCCAAGTGCTTCCTTTTGCATGACATCATCTGGTTCCTGCTCCTTCTGGCTGAAGATGACAGATGCAAATCTTCCTGAAAAGAGTTCATTTTCATAAATTTTGTATGATTTTACCCCCAAACATATGTATAATTATTTAATCATTCAAGTCTCTAGAGCAACCCTCCCCATAAAAATTGTACCTCTGAGAAGTAATTTTTTGTTCATGGGCTCATTTCTGTGAGTGGCAACAATAGCTGCCACTGGGCACATAGCCTGTCGCTAACTAAAGGAAAACACTGTCTGTAGGACGGCTCCTAATTTATTGATTTAGAATTGTAGAATAATGTACAATGGCTCATTTTAGTCCTCTTACAATACTCTTCCTAGCTAAATCAATTCACAATATCACAATCGAGTTTGTGATGTTTGACTCGAGGTCATTGCTCGTGCTCTTCAGGTTCAACCACTGACCCTGTAACACTGGTGCAGGTGCAATGACAGAACTGTGGTGGACGCACATCATTTGTGTGTGGAAAGTGTGATGTGCCACTACATGTGGAGGGCTTCAAGAAGTACTACACATGGAACATGCATGAAAGATGATGGAATGTATGGGAAGGAATATATTTATATATACTGCATATATATGTATATATGTTTTTAGAGGTTCTAAAAAAACTGCTGTGGTTTGAGTAGAAAAAAGAGAATAAAGAAACTTGTTCCTATTGTTTGTTGTTTTCAATTTTATACATGAGGCTCCACCTTTTTCTTATTATTTCTTATTACACAAAATGGACTCTTGTGAGCTTTAAGTCGTGTTATAATGTTTTTACCTCCTCAAAAACAGACCTGAAGTCCCACATTATTAGTCTGTACATCTCCAAAACTCAATATGCTCTGGTCCATCTTGTGATGTCATGAAGTGGTAGGTTTCAAGTGAGCAGCTCCTTTTACCTTTAGTTCAGTAGAAATGTGCAATTCCAGAGCTGAAATCATCCAAGTGATTCTAGTGAAAAGGTGAAAAAACAGTGGAGCACTTCCTGTTTTACCACATGACATCACAAGGTGGAACAGAGTGTTTTCAGTTTGGGAGAAGAACTCCGTAAATATGCAGTGTTTGAGATGTTAAACGTGTGAATGAAACAAAACACAACTCCAGGTCTGTTTGTGATGAGGAAACATTAGAACACATCAGAAAATAGTGTAATATAAAGCAGAACTAACCCAAAGAAGAAGATATTATCAAACTTTTATTATTTGCACAAAAAATAGACAAAAAAATTATAATCTACAGTTTACATCCAAAATATTTACAAAACTTCTATATAAAATGTTGAAATTGGTCTTTAGTACACTCTGGACCTGGAAGAACAAGAGACAGCAGTCAGTTACAAATCCTCTGCTCCTCCTTTCTCCTCTGCTCCTCTACCTGCTGCTCGCTCTTATCCGTCTCCTCCTTCCCTCTTTTCCTCCCTCCTCCTCTCTTCTCTTCCCCTCTCCTCCTCCCTCTCCTCTTCTCTCGTCCTCACTCCCCTCTTCTTTCCTCCTCCCTCTCCTCATCCCTCCTCTCTCCTCCTCTCTTCTCTCCCCCCTCCTCTCTTCCTTCCTCCACCACTCGCCTTCTCCCACCTCATCTCTCCTTCTCTCTCCTCCCTCTCCTCTTCCCTCCTCTCTCCTTCTCTCTTATCTTCCTCTCTCCTGTCTCCTTCTCTCTCCTCCTCTGTCAACATCCTTCCTCCTCCTCTCTCCTTCTCTCCTGTCTCCTCCTTCTCTCTCCTTCTCTCTCCTCTCTCCTGTCTCCTCCTCCTCTCTCCTTTTCTCTCCTCCTCTGTCCTCTTCCCTCCTCCTCTCTCCTCCTCCTCCTCTCCTCTTCCCTCCTCTCGCCCCCTTCTCTCTCCTCTTCCCTCCTCCTCTCTCCTCTTCCTCTCCTCCTCCCCCTCTCCTCCTCTCCCTCCTCTCCCTCCTCACCTGGAGAACATGGACAGTGCCATCACTCCCAGGACAAACTCGGCGCCGTAGAAGAGGAGGAGGATGGCGTTGAGGATGACCTCGAGGCGCAGGACGAAGGTCTGGAGAAGGAGGAAGTACACGCTCAGGGCCGCGCACGGGAACAGCGCCAGCACCGACACGCTTGAAGACAGGGGGCGCTCACACAGGTTTCCTTTCTCCGCTGGAACAACAACAAAAGACTCTGGGCTCAATCAGGAATATGTAAGGGATGATTCAAAAAGGAAAGAAAACTTCACAACTTAATAATAAAAATAATTCAATCTGTGATATGTGTTTAAAAAAGTGCGCTTTATACACAACTCCTGGAGCACGGAAGGTAATTTGTTCCGTTAGATTTTGAATTTTAAATAAAACTTTGAATTTTTTAACTAAAGATGTGTGAATTATTTTTATTCTCAATTTTAGTTGCTGAAATTTTACGTGTACTTTTTCAATATGTATGAAAATGTCACGTTTTAAATATTCAGCAGAAATATTTTCAAGTCTTCAAACTCAGCAATCAAAATTCAAAGCAAGTGTTAAAATTCACAGTGAGAAATTTCACAGCAAAGATCCAAGATGCTCTGCTCCTGTCCTCTCCTCCTCTCTGCTCCTCCTCTCTTTTCTATCCCGCTCCTGTCCTCTCCTGTTCTTTCCTCCTTTTTGTTCCTGTCTGCCTCTCCACTCTTCTCCCTGCTCCTCCTCTCCGAGTTCTTGTCCTCTACTTTCCTCTCATTTCCTTCTCTCTGCTCCTGTCTGTCTTCTCCTCCCTCTTCCTCCCTGCTCTACCTCTCTCCTCCCCTCTTTTTTATCCTGCTCCTGTCCTCTCCTCTCTGCTCCTCATCTCTTTTCTACTCTGCTCCTGACTGCCTCTTCTCTCTTCCTCTCTTCCTCTCTCCTTCTCGCTGCTCCTCATTTCTCCTCTACCCTGTTCCTGTTCCTGTCCTCTCCTCTCCTCTCCTGTCCTTTCCTCCCTCTCCTCTCCCCTCTTCCCTCTCCTCCCTCTCCTCTTCCCTCTCCTCTTCCCTCTCCTCTTCCCTCCTCCTCCCTCCTCTCTTCTTCCTTCTCCTCCTCCCTCTCCTCTTCCTTCTCTTCCTTCCTCCTCCCTCTCCTCTTCCCTCTCCTCCTCGCTCTCCTCTTCTCTCCTCCTCCCTCTCCTCTTCCCTCCTCTTCCCTCCTCCTCCCTCCTCTCTTCTTCCTTCTCCTCCTCCCTCTCCTCTTCCCTCTCCTCCTCGCTCTCCTCTTCTCTCCTCCTCGCTCTCCTCTTCTCTCCTCCTCCCTCTCCTCTTCCCTCCTCCTCCCTCTCCTCTTCCCTCTCCTCTTCCCTCCTCCTCTCTCTCCTCTTCCCTCTCCTCTTCCCTCCTCCCTCCACTTGCCTCTCTCCTCCTCCCTCTCCTCTTCCATCTCCTCTTCCATCTCCTCATTCCTCTCCTCTTCTCTCGCCTCCCTCCTCCTCCCTCTCCTCTTCCCTCTCCTCTTCCCTCCTCCTCCCTCCTCTCTTCTTCCTTCTCCTCCTCCCTCTCCTCTTCCTTCTCCTCTTCCTTTCTCCTCCCTCTCCTCTTCCCTCTCCTCCTCGCTCTCCTCTTCTCTCCTCCTCCCTCTCCTCTTCCCTCCTCTTCCCTCTCCTCTTCCCTCCTCCTCCCTCCTCTCTTCTTCCTTCTCCTCCTCCCTCTCCTCTTCCCTCTCCTCCTCGCTCTCCTCTTCTCTCCTCCTCCCTCTCCTCTTCCCTCCTCCTCCCTCTCCTCTTCCCTCTCCTCTTCCCTCCTCCCTCCTCTTGCCTCTCTCCTCCTCCCTCTCCTCTTCCCTCTCCTCCTTCCTCTCCTCTTCTCTCGCCTCCCTCCTCCTCCCTCTCCTCTTTGCTCCTGTCTGTCTCTCCTCTCTCCTTCTCGCTGCTCCTCCTCTCTTTTCCACCCTGCTCCTCTCCTTTCCTGTCCTTTCCTGTTCTCTGCTCCCGTCTGCCTCTCCTCTCTCCTTCTCCCTGCTCCCCCCCTCCTCCTGTCTGCCTCTATCCTGCTCCTCCCATCTCCCTTCTCTCTTCTCTACCCTGCTCCTGTCCTCTCCTTTTCTCCTCTTTGCTCCTGCACTTTCCTCCTCTCTACTCCTGTCCTCTCCTGTTCTTTCCTCCTCTTTGCTCCTCCTTTCGTGGGTCACTTCATCTCTACTCAACACACTATAAGCACCGTTAAGATAATAATATAAGTCTGAAAAGTAATACCATAAAAGAAAGTTATACCATAGAAGATTCTGAGAATCTCCAGACCGAGGAACAGCAGCAGCAGAACCACATCCAGCACCAGATTATCAGCGGGATACGGGAGCAAAATGCCTGAGGGAACATTAACTTAAGCATTAAAAAAACATAAACATTTTGATCATTAATTTGGTCATTTCAGCTAATGTTTCAACTGTTTTCACTATACAAATACATTTTCAAGTTCATTAAAATGTAAAGAGGGTATTTTACTTCTACGGGGTATTAACAGCAAACACAACATTTTTAGATCACCATGTTACCTTTAATGCTGCAAAAAAGCTTGGCCAAAATGTAACTACAAACACTTAAATCTACTAGAAAATGACTTAAAAGTAGTGAATTTCTCTGTCCATGCACCAAGATCATTTTACTTGACAAGATATCATAAAATAAACGTCTTCTAGACTATTATTAATCAGTCTCTGTAAGTGTTCAAGGGCTGGAAATAAGTTTATGGAAGTTTTAGATAAACATACTCGAGTATCAAGCAAATCTGTTTCACTGAATCTAAAAACAAGTGAAGTGAGGTAGGGGAAACTATGGTAAATGGACTGTAGCTTCTTTTAAATATGTATTGACTAAATTTAAGATTTTCGGACTAGTTGAGTCATGGAAGAAATATGTGTGACTATTTTTAAGATTATACAACCAACTGAAAACTAGTAAGTAGATAATAAATCTGAAAACAAGATAAATAACCTGATATAAGTTTTAAAATCTTGGCCAGATCAGAGAAATTTGCAGTGTATTGTTCTGGTTCTGATTCTGATTCACTCTAATGAAACTACTGCATATCAAATCAGATTTGTCGAGTTGCTGTGTACAGTTTTGTATTATGTTTTTGCATATTTATGGAGAATTGTCGTGTGGGAGCATGGGTGATGTAGGTTTGTGCAGCCTTGTACAGACACATACTGCATAAGGAGGGTTTGAATAGGGCCCAGGAGAGATCACACGATTACTCAACCGTGCATGGATGACATCTAACACCTCCTCAGGCATGATTTTTGATGAGCGAACGTTGTAACATCAGTTTTGCATAATATCCCCTCTATTATTAGAGAGATATGACACTACCTTTGTAAATGAACATGAGGATCTCTGCCAGGTAGAAAGCAGCAAAGTACCATTTGTTTAGATAGAGCAGGATCTGAAGAGGGGCAGACGAGAGCTACAGAAGACAATTAAGGACAAAAGATACAAAACATGAGGCATTTAAATAAAGAAGAACACATCTGCCATACGCCATACGTGTCAGGGAAGGATACAATCTGTTGGTTTCCTGTAAAAAAATTAAGAGAAAAAAAACTTTATTACTATTGATTATTTAATTAATCCATACATTTCTTAGTATTTTCTTAGAATACTAAGCAATGTATGGATTATGTATGCTGGTTATTATGTAAAGTAGTCAAATATTTACTCAAGTAAGTATAACATTCCTCCAGAATAATATTACACAAGTAAAAGTACAAAGTAGTGGTCCAAGAAATTACTCAAATAAGAGTAAAAAAGTTATTTGGGGAATGTACTACTAAAGAAAGAGTAACTTAAAGTATAACTTTGGGGACATAACACAACACAAAAATTACTTGTAGACTTACTCACAGTAGGAAGAGGAACCACAACTTTTATTCAAGTAAGAGTACTGTTTAAAATTTCAATAAAGTTTAATTAGTATTTCTCAAGGAGGAGTAAAAGTATGCTGCTAGAAAAGTACTCTTAAAAGTACAATTTCTTCAAAAAGTTAATCAAGTAAATGTAAGTACTACCCACTTTATTATTCTCACATATTTGTTAGATTCTCTTCTGTTTACATTGTATTTTAATTTAATCAGAATTGTGCATAAATAAAATAATCGCTGTAAAACACCAGTGCGCATGACCATTCTGTTTCTATGGATGCTTTGAACTAGCTCTGATTTTAACTCACTTTACTCTATTTTCGGAGGAAATTAACAAATTCTGACAACACTGAATAAATATTTTAACATTTAGCGATGTATTTAATACTATAAACCTACAGAAAATAACTTTACTACTCGTCTAGAGGTGAATTTGTGTATAAAAGTACAGAGCTCTAGACTCACCCGGCGCCATGTTGGATTGCCATGGAAACCGCGTCTAGTCTACTTCCGCTGCACTGAGAAAAAACCGCGGCACCACAGCGCTGTTAAGCGGTAAAATACGGAACTACAGTTTCTCTCCACTGCTGCGTGTCATGCTTCTTGTAGTGTTCTCAGTTAAAATATTAACTATTAATGTATAATTTGTATACTGCGTTCACTTCTAACTTCTGTTGTGTGTTATTCAGTTTTAATTAATTATTAAATCAGTACACCATCACTGTCTGCAAATTGCATTAATTTAAGATGCCATTACAAGTGTGTTATGTGCTGTGAGATCCAAAAAGATTGATCTCAACATTGTATTATTTTATTTCATCATTTATTTATTTTATTCGTTTTTAAAAATTATTTCATATGCATGTAATGTACATCATATTTCTAACATAACAGAATTTTGACATATTACAAGAAATAGACAATACAATACAGAACAAAATAAGTTAAACAAACATTAAATAAGTAATTAATTAAAATGGGAGGAGGGATTGGGTTTTGTTTTTGTTTTGCTTTATTTTCTTCTTCTGTATGTAGTGTTTTTTTTGTTTTTTTGCATTATATTGTGAAATCAATAAATATATGTAAAAATGAATAAGTCAATAAATCATTTTTAAAAATTACAGAAAAGCAGGGATTTCAATTACGGCAGTGTTATTAGGCCCGAGTGTTATTAGGCCCTGGCAAAGGGCCTATTAGTATCGCATAGCGATGCTCATAGGGGGCGGGAACTAAAATGACATGACGTTACTCACCCATAATGACCAGGGACCCTCGCCATGACGTAGCAATGCGCCAGAGGTTTCCGAAAATGTATAGTTTGTCAGCCAAAAAAAAGCGGAACATTGTTCTCGTATCAGAATATTTAGGCCCGAGCGCCAGAGGCTGGCGAAGGGCCTATTAGTATCGCATAGCGATGCTCATAGGGGACGGGAACTAAAATGACGCGACGTGACTCGCGTGTAGTGACCAGGGACCCTCGCCATGACGTAGCAATGCACCAGAGGTTTCCGAAAATGTATAGTTTGTCAGCCAAAAAAAAGCAGGACAATGTTCTCGTATCTTCTTCTTCTTCTTCTTCTTCTTCTTCTTCTTCTTCTTCTTCTTCTTCTTCTTCTTCTTCTTCTTCTTCTTCTTCTCCTAACGCACTCACCCATTATTCACCCAGTGAACAATGTCGAAAACTCACGAAATTTGGCCACGTGCGAAAAAGTCTGCTTTCTAACTTTTGACTATTTCCATTTTCAATAAATAAATAAAATGGCTCGTGCCCCCAAACATCACAAAAATATATTAGAGAATACGAATGACACCAAAAAAAATGTGCACGTAAAATCATAAAATTTTACACAGAAGTCGATCATGACAAGACAAGTAAAAAATATTATTATGGCCACGCTCCCTAACAAACCAAGGGATGGCCATCTTGGATTAAAGTTTGCGAAGCTGAAACGCACTCCTCCGCGGGCGCTCACCCGAACGGCTTCAGATTTGGTCCACACTATCTCCAGGGCGGGAACATCAAAAGTTATCCACAGATCCCAAATCCGTCTGACGGTCTCTGAGCAGTGAAGCAACACGCATTCGTTACGTGAAGACAAACAAAAAATATTATTATGTTCACGCCCCCTGCCAAAGCAGAAGGCGGCCATCTTGCATTAAAATCTTCAAAATGCAGCATTTTGTCTCATGTTGTGTTTGAACGCACTCCTCTGAAGGCCCTTCACCCACAGGGCTGAAAATCACCGTACATCATCTAGAGAAGTGCAGCTGCAAAACTAACCTCCATTTTTTTTTTAAACTGTCATGGTTTATATGTGGTGAAGCCACAAAGTTCAATCAAAATTTTAGACAATATTCAATGTGAAGATTTGCTCCCGTTGGCACAGACTTAGTCCGATCGTGTTGAAATTTGAATCACTGACGCCTGATCTCGGCCTGAATATAATACACTATGAAAAATTACACTATAGCGCCCCCTAAACATGAACATGAAACATTATCGGATTTGTACTAAATTTGGGAATTAAATTCTATGCATGACTACGAGCAAAAAAACATATTACAGACATGGGGAATTTTTCACTGTTATCCAAAAATATATTAGGGAATACAAATGACACAACAACAAAAATTGCACGTAGAATCATGAAATTTTACACAGAAGTCGATCATGACAAGACAAGTAAAAAATATTATTATGGCCACGCCCCCTGACACACCAGAGGGCGGCCATCTTGGATTAAAATTCGCAAAGCTGAAACGCACTCCTCCATGGGCGCTCACCCGAACAGCCTCAGATTTAGTCCACATTATCTCTAGGACGGAAAAGTCAAAAACTATCTACATCCCAAATCCGTCTGACGTCTCTGAGCAGTGAAGCGACAAATAATGAACACAAGTTTTGGATATTTACAAATTGCTCCTATTTGCTCAAACAAACTCTGATTTCAATGAAATGTGACACACTTCTTAAACTCTCTGCCCTAAAGCTACTGAATGTGAAAAAAATGTATTTGGTGCATTAGCGCCCCCTACAGATTGAAATAAAACATGACCCGCAAACACATTGAAAAATGTTCAAAAACTCACCAAACTTTGCCAAAAGTTCAGAAATGATGAGATTTTTGAGAAAATATAGGTTTCATGCGTTGGGATCAAAAAATGGAGATAATACGCCACCTCGAATATTAGGCTCCACCCACTCCTATGAGAGTCGTCCCAGCTCAACTTTGTCATAGAGCCACAAAATTCGGTACACACATTTGTCACGTGAAGACAAACAAAAAATATCATTATGGCCATGACCCCTGACAAAGCAGGGGATTGAAATCTTCAAAATGCAGAGTTCGCATTTTGGCTCATGTTGTGTTTGAATGTACATTATCTAGAGAAGTGCAGCTTCAAAAGTTACCTCCATTTTTTGAAAACTGTCAAGGTTTATGTGCGTCGAAGTTCCAAAGTTCAATCAAAATTTAGACAATATTCAATGTGAAGATTTGCTCCCCTGGCACAGACTTAGTCTGATCGTGCTGAAATTTGAATCACTGATGCTGATCTCGGCCTGAATATAATACACTATAAAGCATATGGAAAATTACACTATAGCGCCCCCTAGTATAATGAAATGCCAACATTATCGGATTTGTACCAAATTTGGGAATTAAATTCTATGTATGACTACGAGCAAAAAAATACATTACGGACATGGTGAAATTTTCACTGTTGGCCACCAGGGGCACAAAGACTCCTCAAAAATCATTTAAAGGTGCACTATGTAATTTTTCTGATGGAGCATGTGTTGGCCTGGGAAATTTGAATCACTAATGCGTGATCTTGGCCTGAATATAACACACTGTAAAGCATATGAAAAGTGTGGTTACGGTTATTAGGATTAGTGTGGGGCGCGGCGTTTGCTGGGTGCGGCGTTTGCACGGCATGATGTGCTGGGCATGTCGTTTTGTAGGTCACACCGTTTGCGAGGCATGGTGTTTGCGGGGTGCGCCGTAGGCACACTCGAGGGCCGATCATCGCCGCTTGCGGCTATAATTATTAGTAATAATAGTAGTAGTAGTAGTAGTAGTTGTTGTTGTTGTTGCTGTTGTTGTAGTAGGGGTAGTGGTAGTAGTAGTAGTAGTAGTAGTAGTATTTATTTTTTTTTTTTTAACACGTAAACTTCATTTCCCATGATGCCTCCGCCGCGCTCTGATTGGCCCGTGCAGGTTGAGGGTTTACGTGGCACTGCGGGCTCGGCGCATGCTCAGTCGAGTCCTCTCCCCGGCAGGAAGATGGTGGCTGTCAGCATGAAGTCCAGCGCTTTATCTTTGTTATTTCTCAACCTTTTCTCCGGCCTCGCGTCCTCCTTGTACTTCCACATTGGGGAAACTGAGAAAAAATGTTTCATAGAAGAGATCCCCGATGAGACCATGATCATGGGTGAGTGTTTATCTTTTACAGAGCCTGGAGAAATAGGTGAGAGGGCTGCTAATGCTAATGCTAAATCTGGAAGTGAAGTACCCCGGATATGTTTAAAACATTAAATATAGCTACGGATTATTTAAATTACCACTATTGTTTATCTTAATGATGAATTTAACATCTTAAGCAGCTGTAACCTTTATAAAATTGTATTTGGTAAACCACGATTTGCTATGAATCGACATCTCTAGTTAGTCAATGGTGGATCCAAATAACTAAGTCTAAGTCTAATAATACTATTAGACTTAGACTTAGACAAACTTTACTGATCCACAAGGAAAATTATTTGGACACAGTAACTCGCACATAACATTATATTATAATCACAAAGAGTAAAAAATATAAATGGTAATAATAAATTCTAAATAAGTAGCCCAAAAGAGAGCAAGAGACAGATGTCATATAAGACATAATTATACAAATGTAAATGTCAAAATAAAATAGAAAAAATAATAAAATATCAAAATCTCTGCTTTATATACAAGAGGTCATAAGAAGACCGCGCAATAATGATATGATTATTGACCGGACATTGGATTATCCATTACATAAGTGTGAGTTTTATCTGTAACTACTATTGACAAAAAGGCACTTTTAACTATCCATCCATCCATCTTCTCCCGCTTAATCCAGCTGGGTCGCGGGGGCAGCTTGCTGCCCAATACTCACAGCACCTGACCCCCCCATGAACCCCTCTGCGGGTGGTGAGCCCACAGGAGCCCACTTTTAACTAAGAGCAGCTAAATTAATTTCATGTAAAACTTTTTTTTTTTTTAAGCCAATAAACTCCAATACACAGTCAGCAAGATGAGAGACATCCAGAGATGTCAAACTCACACGAGGGGGACATGCAACAAGCAACAACACAAGAGAAAAAAAGCAAACAAACAAACACAAAAACTCAAATACACTTAACCAAATAAAATAAAGTGCAACTGTAACATAAAATGCCAGGTAGAGTGCTACTGTTATGTTGTAGGTATTTCCTGTAGATATTGTATATTTTAATAACTTTTTTGTTTTTGATCTGTTTTAATGTCTGGAAATATTGTTGTATTTTGTTACTATAGAGATGACCATTTGGTTTATTTTGAGTCCATTTTGTTTTGTGTATATGATATTTGGCCAGCATGATGAGGGTCTGAATGAGGAAGGGGAGATCTTTGGGAATGGAGGGGTTGTTGAATTTTACTTATAACTGGCCATTCACCTTTACAAATGTGTTTTCCCAAGTACAGTGATGTGAAACTGAACATTTAAAGTTACGTGAATGAAACAAGTGCAGTAACAAGTGCACACACAAGTCATCCACCCTTCCACAAGGCTTTAAAATAGAACTACACGTGTTTAGACAGCAGGGGGCACTATTCGAGTAGTAATAGGTTTGTTTAATTATTATAAAATGGCCACAGATGTTGAAAAATCCATGTAAAAGTGGCTAACCCTGTAATTTAGACCTCCACAAACTGTTCTGAAGTGTTCCTGTGTGTCAGATGCCCTCCCTCTGTCTCCAAACATGTTCTGAAATGCAAAGGATTCTTGTATTAGTTTAGTAGTTCAGATTTCATGTGTACTAAAGTATAAAATGGAAATATAGTCAAATAAACACAGTATTGCTCCAGTTTTAAAAACATTGTAAACATCACAAAATGAATCCTCTTTGTCATGACAGGTAACTACCGCACTCAGCTCTACGACAAACAGAAAGAGGAGTACCTGCCCGCCACTCAGGGCCTGGGGATGTTTGTGGAGGTGAAGGACCCTGATGACAAGGTACGACTATACCACTTGGGGGCGACGCGGTTTAAGTTTGTTTAAGATGAGCATACGGGCTGAATCAAAGCCTGGAGCTCTTTGTTTTGGTACAGGTCAAACTGGTTTAAAATCACATTACAACACAAGTTTTTTTTTTTTGTTTTTTTTTTCTACTTTATTTTATTCTATTATTTGTTGCATGTCAGTGTTTGTCTACATCCTGCTCCAAGTACCGCAGCAATTTCCTAATGTTGTGAACCTGTTCACTCATATGGCAATAAAAAACATTCTGATTCTGATTCTGATTCTGAAGTTCTGATTTACCGGAGCTGATGAATCTGCATTATTGTTGCTAAGATTTTGAATTGAGTTAAAGTGCAGGTGACAGGTTAGAGATTAAAGTATTCCTATTATGTAAAATCGACTTTTCAGAGTTTTTTTTTTAAAAAAATTTATCATTATTTCCTTCTCATTTACCGTCTGAAGCTGTATTTGGAGTTTTTTGTGCATGTTTGAGCTTGTTCCAGACGCCATATTGTTTGTGTCGTTGCAAATTTTATTATAATACATACGAAAAATATGACTGCCAAAGAGGAGAGACGCATTTAAACATGAACATAAACAAAGTCCTTTTTAGCTACTCTAGTTTTCTTTGCAAATAAAAAGATTTCACGCTCCGTACTGATGATCATGAGTGTTGGTATTTATTCTTGTTCAGCTTGGGTTCCATCAACACGGTAAACACCATGAAACTAAAATAAAGACAGATGGAGAAACTTGACTCAGCTTTACATACAATACCTTTAAATAAATACAGAATACAGAACAATATATTTACCATGTTTGCCTGTACTTCATTAATGGTAGTTAAGTAGCATTTTTGCTGTCTTTTCTTTACACTTTTTCTGCGTTTCTCTCTTTCACGGCTTCTGATTCTCATTTTCTGTGTACTCCTGGGGCAAAGTAAAAGGTCACATGACTCATAAATATTTTTACAAATAAAATCTGAAAATGAATAACGGGTGTTCTGACTCATCTTAATATTTGAACAGATATAACAATAATAATTTTAGGACTTATTACGATGAAAACAGATATACTGACATATCGTCAGCTCCAACCTTTAAACATTAAAACATAGTTGGTCATTCAGACTTCTAAGCAAGGATAAGGATCTTTGTGACTCTAAACTCATCAGAGGGACACTTACTTTCTTACAGTACCTGGTCCATAATGACAGTTTTGTGTTTTGTCTACAGTGCTCAACTAATTTATTAGAGCACCTGTCATGAAAACAAGAAAACATAAATAACTTCATAGTATATAAAGAACTTGTTTCAAATTAATAATTTCATTGTTATTCATTTAGAAAATGACCAATTGGAATAACAAAATAGTCCTTGTTGACATAGTAACCAAAAATGTGAATATTTTGTGTGAGCACCTGCTGCATTCTTGTTGCTTTGTTTTTATGTCATTTTGCAAAGTCTCTTTGGTTATTGAGTTCCAAATAGTTTCTAGCTGTTCCCAGAGACTTGCTTTGGATGAGACTTTGGTGTCATTTTTGGAAAACATTAAATTTTAAAATTTATGGATAGCAACAATAGTTCTATTTGAGCATTAAAGATATTGTTTTGATAAAAAGATCTTGCATATACTGGAAGCTTAACCATTATAGAAACATAAAGATGTATTTTGGTAAACAGAAATACTGTTAAATTATGGCAGCAGTGGCAAACACCTTATACTGGGTGGTGTCTAATACATTTGTTAAGCTCTGTAGATGATCCTGTCTCGTCTGTAGTACTCGGAGGGACACTTGGTTTCTTACTGTACCTGGTTCACAGTGACAGCGCTGTGTTTTGTGTAGGTGATCCTGTCTCGTCAGTACGGCTCAGAGGGACGCTTCACCTTTACCTCCCATACTCCCGGAGAGCACCAGATCTGCCTTCACTCCAACTCCTCCAAGTTCGCCCTCTTCGCTGGAGGCATGCTGGTAATACAAATTACCTCACACAGTTGTTATTAAAGGAACTGTACATAGCCTTTGCTCCTATGTTTACAAAATATATGGTGACTCCGTGTTGCCAGAGCCTTAACTTACAGATAGAGAGTTAGACTTTTACCAATTTTAATGATTCAATGAGCCTTTAAAGGTCCTGTATTATGGAAAACTGACTCCTCAAATATATACTTTTTTTTTTTACATGTTTGCATAATCCTACATTATTAGTCTATCTACATCTCCAAAAGGAAAAAAAAAAAACATAGCATACTGTAGACTAGAAAAAGGCATAATATGGGACCTTTAATAAATCTAAACTTCTTCAAACTAGACAGTAAATGTTGGTTGAACAAGTCTGTCTGTAACAGAGAGTAGTTAAAGTTCTCTGGATAAATGTTGTGTGACTTAATCCTACTTTTGTTGCTGTTTCAGAGGGTGCATTTGGACATCCAGGTGGGAGAACACGCCAACAACTACGCTGAGATTGCCGCTAAAGACAAACTCTCAGAACTGCAGCTCCGAGTCAGGCAGCTGGTGGAGCAGGTGGACCAGATCCAGAAGGAGCAGAACTACCAGAGGGTAAAGATACTACTGCTACTACTACTACTGCTGCTGCTACTACTACTGCTGCTACTACTACTGCTGCTGCTACTACTTCTGCTGCTGCTACTGCTACTACTACTACTACTACTACTGCTACTGCTGCTGCTACTACTACTGCTACTGCTACTACTGCTGCTGCTACTGCTACTGCTGCTACTGCTACTGCTACTGCTACTGCTACTGCTACTGCTACTGCTACTGCACTATGGTAATAGACCAGATCCAGGAGCAGAACTACCAGAGGGTAAAGATACTACTACTATTACTACTAGTATCACTACTACTACTACTACTACTACTACTACTACTGCTGCTGCTGCTGCTACAACTATTATCACTACTACTACTAGTGCACTATGGTAATAGACCAGATCCAGAAGGAGCAGAACTACCAGAGGGTAAAGATACTACTGCTAACAATACTTCTAATACTGCTACTGCTACTGCCATTGCTACTGCTTCTACTACTACTCCTCCTGCTACTACTACTGCTACTACTATTGCTGCTGCTACTCCTTCTACTGCTTCTACTACTGCCACTACCAACACTATCACTACTACTACTATCACTACTACCTCTTTGACTTAGACAATCTTTATTGATCCACAATGGAAATGACTTTACTGCTCCTGCTACTACGACTACTGCACTGTGGTAATAGAGCAGATCCAGAAAGAGCAGAACTACAGGCGGGTAAAGACACCAGTCATGCAAATATTACTTGTACTACCACTTCTACCACGACTATTACTGCTTGTTTGTACTTGTACAACTACTGCTGTTACTACTACAGTATGTTAGTATACCAGACAGAGCAGAACATTGCGAGAGTAATCTACTACTGCTACTAGGACAATAACTACTACTACCAATACCACCTATATCTCTTCAACCTGGCCCTATTCAAACCCTCCTTATGGTTAGCTGTGCGATTCTGTCCAAAGCTCCACCTACGACCCTACGTCACCCACACTTTTATGCAAGAGCATTATACAAAACCGTACACTAAAACTTGACAAACCTGATGCAATGTACAGAAGTTTCATTATCAGGATACACACTGATTGTGTTTTAATTGTTCTAAACTTGGCGCAGGGGGCAGAGGGAGAGGGGACTCAAAGAACTAAATAAAGGGTAATATGGTGATCGAAATATGTTATGTCTTGGCAGTTAATGTCCCATAAGGCTGTCACACACTACAGGAGAATTTGCCCAATTTTGGCACAACATACAAACTCAGGAAATAGTGAAAAATAATTATTACTCACCAACTGTAAAGTTTTAAATATAAACTGCAGCATCTCATCAACGTTATCCATAGAATTTGTCTAACTAACGACACCCAGTCCGCAAAACATCACTGTTAATCCAGTTTGAAGCGCTCTTTGAAAGTAAAAAGGCGAGATAGTTCCTCACTTGTGTCTGTTTACATCCTGTTTACATCGTACAGATCGAGGTGAAGCTGCGGATTAGCGATAGGGACTCTACTTCCTGTGGACTTTATCACCAACCTTCTGTACATTAAAAATCCTGTATCTGAAGCATTTCTCCACATTTCACAAATAATATTAATACACTTTAAACTTGTATCTAAAGTAGAGGTGCAGAGCTCTGATCTTTGAACACTTCAGAGTCTCAGAGCGAGTGGTTTTACTGTAGGAAACAACTGATGCGATAGTGCTCACAACTTTATATCCTGTGGTCTGCAGACAGATCCCACTGCAGTCTTTGCAATCAGAGATTTTGTCTCAAGATTCTCCTCATGTCTGTGGTGTGCACTTTTTGACACCTTTAAAATCTTTTAAGACAAAAATCCTGTAGTGTGTGGCGACCTATAGAAGTGTAATATCCTCTCTTTAAAGCAGACCTAGTCTGAAAAATCGACTTTTCAAACCTTTTAACCATTTTATAGTTTCCCCTCATCATTTACCCTCTCGAAGTTGAATTTGGAGTGATTTGTGCTGGTCTGAGTCATATTTATTCGCTTATTTTCACTACGCCACATTGCCGATCAAACACTGCTCTGTACTTTCTTCATTCTCCAATTTTATTTTCTTACTCGGTGACTGTGATTCTGAATGTTTTTCCTCAGTACCGCGAGGAACGCTTCCGGCAGACCAGCGAGAGCACCAACCAGAGGGTCCTGTGGTGGTCCATAGTCCAGACCCTGATCCTGGTCGCCATCGGCATCTGGCAGATGAGGCACCTCAAGTCCTTCTTCGAGGCCAAGAAACTGGTCTAAACCCTGGACTAGACCTACGCGCTCCTGATCCCAGCTCTGGGCTGGTCCAAAACCAGTCCATGCAAGTCCCCCTTCGCCTTTTCGTTTCAAAGCAGAACTCAGTTATTCCTTTGGGATCTTTGGCTTTTATGATACTTTTGTTTAAACCAGCTGCTCCCCCGTTAAAGGGCACGTGCTTGATCGACTGTACTCGCCTCTAATCAGTTCAGAATATCTATAGTTAAAACAAAACTGGAGACAGGTCAGGATTCTCAGGTGGAGTTTGTTATTTAACTGTCAGATTACAGATTTGTTGACCTGGTTTACGGTTCATATCACTGAATTATTGGACCTATCCACACGAAAGAAAAACTGGCCCAAAGTTCAGTGTGTTCTGTCATGAAAATTATCCTTTTTTTCTTTTTTCTTTTTTTTTTTTTTTTTTAACAATATTTTCAGAATGTGGTGCCATAATTCAACCCCAAAGACATGATTCTTGTCAGTTGAAAGGATTTTAGAGCAGACTTCTTATGCAAATTTGACTTTCCAGAGTTTTTAACCATGTTTAGGTTGTTTTCCTTTCACCATTTACTCACCCGAAGTTGCTTTTGGAGTGATTCATGCACGTTTGAGTTATACAGGCTCCTGCTCCATCTAACATCATAAAAGTGAAGAAAGTGAACTTAGACTGGTGCAAAATAAGGCACAATTAAACAAAAGTACATGTACAATTCAAGATAAAACGTAGAAATATAGAAATACAAAAACATCAAAGATGAGATAATAATTGACAAAACTTAGGGTTTTCTATCACAAAAGGGTGAGTAAAGTTGTTGTACAGTTGTTTGGAGTATGGTATGAATGTGGTTTTGTATCTCATGCTTTCTGAGTTCTGCTTTAAAATGAAATGGTGCTGAGGAGAACGGTCGCCAGGTTTTGGGATCTTAAAGCAGTACAAACACGGGGACAAAGTGCACAAAATGAACTGAAAATCTGCACCTGCCCCTTGAACTTCGTCTGAACAGCAGATCTGCGACGGCTCCGTCTGCTGTAAATGTTACTGGCCAATGGAGTTTATTTTTCAACAATTTTAATGTATTAAAGTTGCACCGTGTAAATTTTCTGGAGGGAACGTCGCCTGCATGTCCCAGTGGAGAGGTTATAGCTTGGCCTGGAATGTTCCACAGTATGACGTAATAGTATTTATCTTGTATTTATTTAATTATGGATGTTTTTAATGCTCAAAAACGTTCATACTGCAAGCTAAGTATAAAAAAATCAGATGCTAATTGATTCTAAAACTAATATCGAAACTAGACACCCCACAACTACAATTCAAGTACTTTAGAGCTGGTTTGACCCCCACTGTCCGAGTTTAGACCTGACTTTCTTGGACCAAATGTAGTCCTGCCTTAGTCCTGGTTTAGTGCACATTCAGATGGCCGATGTCCAAAAGATTTTCATTTTTAAGCAACGTTTCAGCAAAAACGCCTTCGTCCGATCATTTTTCTTGCTTGGGACCCCAGTATGCAGCAAGAAAAATGTCCAGACGAAGGCTTTTTTACTGAAACGTTATTTAAAGTTGAAAAAAGCTTTTGGACATCGGACATCTGAGTATGCTATGCATTTTTTCACTTTTATTTTATTACCTCCACAAGAACCTTGGTGTGTGTTTTCTGTTTCATTTGTTTAGTCTGGAGTGACATGGGTTGGATCTAGCTTGAATCTGGTTTAGTCCTGGGTCGATTTCATGGTTTTGTCCTTCCCAATCTAGTGCTGGTTTAGTCCTGTTTGAGTCCTAGTTTGGAACCTACTTGGACCTCTGAGGATTACACAGATACTATAAAACCACATGGCAATAGAAAAGAAAGTACTGCAATTTAATATTGAAAATCACATTCTACACTGCAAATTTCACTGATCTGGCCAAGATTTTAAAATTTATATCAGGTTATTCATCTTTAGATTTAGATTTATTATCTACTTACTAGTTTTGAGACTGCTTAATTCTAGTCTAGAGGTTTATTTTAAGACAACTTGTCAAATAAAATTATCTTGCTGCATGTGCAGATAATTTGACTACATTTAATTCATTTTCTGATAGATTTGAGTGTTTAAATCTTAAATTTTGTCTAAGCTTTTTTGCATTGTACTGTTTAAAGGAAGAGTATTGGAATCGGTATTGAGTGTATTCCTTAGTAGTGAAATTTTAGTACCGTGTCGACATTAATTGAAAGTACTGATTTCTAACAACGCACCAGTGAACTTCCTGCTTCTTTTGTTTACGCTTTACAATTAGATTCACCGTGGTATCTGAATCGGTATCAGTTTTGGTGTTGCCTTACCACAGGTCTGACCTGCACCACCTGTTTGTCATTGTGTCAGATTATCTGTTTATACTGCAGAACATTCCAGGCAAACCAATGACATTTTCATGTAACCGCCTCCAGAAAAGTTACGCAATGCACCTTTAACAAGTGAATGCAGTTTTTACATGGAGGAGGAGCGTTAGGGTTTTAGGCTTAAGTTCAGGACCTGTCTATATGTACATAGATATTTTCTGTACACAATTTCTAATTCAAAAAATTGTATTTCAAGTCCCAGTCCTGGTCCAACTTGTGTACTATTTTTAAAGGGCCCGTATTACGTTGTTTTCTGATTTATGTTATAATGGCGTTGTTTTCTTGTCACAAACATGCCTGGAGTTGTGTTTTGTTTCATTCGCACATGTTTAACACACAAACTCTGCAAATTTAGGCTTTTTCTCAAACTGTTCCAACTTGTGATATGTGGTGATACAGGCAGTACTCTAAACGCCTTCACTAGAATCATTTGGATGGTTTCAGCTATGGAATTGACATTTTTACTTAACTAAAGATCATAGAGAAAAATCCTACATGCCGTCTTACTTGCAAAGTGTGAGATTTATTAGGGCATACAACATTTCGGCACGTTTTTTGCCTGATGTCTTAAGAAATCTCACATTTTGCAAGTAAGACAGTATAGGAATTTTTCTCTCTGACCTTAAGTTCCTCCCTTTCTTCTAATGCGTCCATTAAGAAGGAGAAAATTGATGTGCGAAGGTCTCATTCTTTTATACTGAACTAAAGGTCAAAGGAGCTGTTAACTTAAACTACCGTTTCATGACATCACAAGGGGGAACAAAGCATTTTGAGCTTTGGAGATGTAAACAGACTAATATAATGTGTTACTCAAACATGTGAAGAAAACAAAACACAACTCTAGGTCTGTTTTTGAGGGGGTAACAGTATTATTACATGACTCGCGTAATATAGGACCTTTAATTTTTGCAACATGAAGACTATTGGTTTGTAAAAGTATCTATGCTCATGTTTTTAGGTCCTCAAAATCTAAAATTTGTTTCGAATTTTGTTCTTTTTGAGGGGATTTCTGTTTTTGTTTCTCAGTTTTATTTAAAAATGTGGGTTATTTTTGTAGAAATTGTGTGAAGATTGCACTCAAGAGATAATACATGTTTGAAGATGATCGGTTTAACATGTCAAGGTTTGATCAGACTGTGACTTAACCAAGATTTGTTTTAAATAAATGGAAATAAAGGAAATGGTGCATGTTTCATTAATTTACTGTATATCCAGAGGTGGTAGAGTAGCCAAATATTGTACTAAAGTAAGAGTAACATTACTTTAAAATTATATTACTCAAGTAGTCAAATACAAAGTAGTGGTCCAACAAATTACTCAATTACAAATTAAGAGTAAAAATATTTGGGAAAAGTACTGAAATAATAGTAATTCAACAGTTGCACCTTACATTTATTCAATTACAGGGGATTTTATAGCAAAAATAGTCAAAAATTCTGACTTGTAACTTGGTCTGGGTTGGTCTCCATAAAGAGAGAAAGGTTTAATGCCATACTGTGAAAAGGAGCAGAACAAGAAACACTTATTTAAAGGGCCCATATTTCGCCATGGCTCTTTCCCTCTCTCTCTCTCTTTTCTTTTTTTAAACTTTGAACAAAGAATTTACTTTTTTTTTTTTTTTAGGAGTAGCTTACTACTTTTTCTAATTTTGAGTTGTGAACAGAAGGCTAACAATAACGATTAATACAACAACAATGTATGTAAGTTATAATTTTCACTACATTTTCACTACATGTCACGTACATTAAAAAAATAAAGAAATATAAATAAATATATCAAACAGAAAGGCGGAACGTTCACTGTCAAGAACCACTTTCCCAGTCGGCTCTATTTCCCCATCGGACCGCTTTACAATCGGCTTGTGTTCAGATTTTTTTTTTTTTTTTTTTTTTACTACAAAATGCGTCTATTTCTCGTGTATTTGTTTTATTATCGTAATAATTTGACATCGACATAACAGCAGCGGTAGCGGAGGTGTATCGGAGCAAGATGTCACCGTAAAACGTCAAATTGGAACTCGTAAATAGTGTTTATTAGGCGGACCTGTGCATCTTTCTCACCGCTTCATGCTACGTGTACAGCGGCCAAGAGGGGCTCATCCTACGGACCTCCTGATGGCTCCTAACGTGGTTTTTATGGTTTTGTTGTCAGTTTAAAACCGTACAATGGACGGCAGACGTATTGTTTTTGTAACGGGCGGATTACGTTATATTTGTGCAAAAAATACAATTAATTACGGCCAATTAGGCACATTTAAATGCCTTTGAAACGTGAAAGATCCGCGTCCAGACTGCTCCACACCCTTCTACCTTCACCAAGATGATGTATTCGTCCAGAAGAAAACCAGTGCTGTATTTCAAAGAGGAGAAAAGGTGAGGTTGCTTTTTACTTTACTTTTGAAAATGTCACTAATTAATTTTGCTTGTTTGAATGTGTGAGACCAAAACTTTTACTCAACTTCAATAAAAAATAATCGTGATAAAGCTCCAGCCCCTTCCAAGGAGCTCACCAAGGGAGATCTGAATTATACGTATTATGGTGAATAACTCAAAATTGATTAATGACATGATGACTATTACCAGAGGTGGAAAAAGTACTGAAAATTATAATTAAGTATCTTTACTTTGCTTAATTCCTACTCACAAGTACGAATTAAGCAATTCCTACTTGTGAGGAAGTAGGAATTGCTACTTCCTTTAAAAATCTAATGGTAAAGGGTAAAAAGTATTTCATTTAAAATGTAATTTTAGTTAAAAAAAAAAAAAAAAAACTTAGTTTCAATTTCTTGATGTAAAAAAGGGTGAGTCATAAATCTAATCCAGCACAAGTTGTTTTAAGCAACTTTTAGGTGATACATGCAAACTTTGTACATTGCAAAGACAACTGAGCCACTAACACTTACTAACACTGAGCTCTTCCTTATTTTTACAGAACTTTTATAGAACTTAGAACTTTAACTCCATAACAAATTTAACAGATTAACAATTTAACAAATTCTGAATGATATGGTCCAACTCACAACACTACAATAAAAAAGAAAGAAAATTAAACCAAAATCAATCAGTGTGCAAAATGAAAATGTTGCACACTTTCAGTGACACTGACATTTCATCTTTTTTCTCTGTCAATCTGATTTTACTCAGTAACGAGGGTGGGTTCCAATGTAATGAAGCAAAATACTTGGGTCAAATGTACTCAAGTAAAAGTAAAATTACCTATTTCAAAAACGACAAAAAAAATTACAAATTTTTACTCATTTACAAACTACTCAGTTACAGTAATGTGAGCAAATATACTTATTATAATGGTTTATGTTTTATGGGCATCTAACTGTACTGCCCTTTTTCTTATATCAATGTCTTGCAACTGCTAAAATGAGTAGCTCTGTGGCATTTTCACTTTGTAAAATCAGCTCACTGGAGGAAAGAGTTTGGAGACCACTGTAATAGACGAATAGCAGAAGTAAAAGTAAGTTGCATGGGAAAAAAAGTCATAAAAATCATGGGCTAAATGGGATAAGATTTCAAGAGTTACAATTGAAAGTAAAATATTAAATAATATTCACTAATTCATTGTGCTTGTGTAAATGTGTGAAATGTATTTTCTTTCATAATCTTTGAAGGAGTGAAATGTCAAAAATGCACAAGAAGTGAGTAAACAGAAAGAAATAGACTGGAGTGGAGAGTGAAAGTGCATGGAAATGTGTGGCTCTAAAACATAACTTAAAGGTGTATTGTGTAGCTTTTCTGTTGAATATCCTTTGCCTGAAATGTCCTACAGTATGGCATTAAAGTGAGCTGTCTTGCATTTATTCGATTACTGCTGTTTTTATTTCTCAAAAATGTGTTGGTCAAAATAGGGTGACCACAATCAAAAACTGGAAATCTCTCAGTTTGTGGTGGTTGGTAATAATAAAATTGTGAAACAAGTGTGTAATTAAGGAAAATTATTATACAGAGACCATTCATGATTAACCTGTGAGTCAGTATAGTCACATTTTCTTTGTGTTTTGGTCATTTTTAAGCAGCTTTTCAGTATTTTAGCTAAGCAAATAACAATGTATGAAGTTGAAAAAGCAGAGGCACTCAAAAAGTACAAAATAATTAAAAGATTATAACTTTATCTGCCATGTGATATAAATGCTTTTAATTATGTTGTACTTTTTGAGTGCCTCTGCTTATTCAACTTTGTATTTGAGACAGTTCCCTTCACTGAACAGCACCAAAAGGACAATTTTCCACAATCTCTGTACCTCCAAGTAGCACTCCTGCCCCCTAAAGTTTTGCAAATGACAATGTATGTCTCGCTTTATTGGTAGCAGGTTTAAAATTGGTCAAAAATAGGGGCACCAGGGACTTTTCTTGTGTAAAACTGGGACTAATCACTGGTTTTGGATAAATTTGCTGGGACAGGGGACACAAGGCTCAAAACTCTGCATTATGCTGTCTACCCAAAGAACACTGGACTTTTTCATTTATTATTTAAAACACAATTTCGATTCTTTGTATGTTTTCTGTATGAAGAATTGACAAAGTCTTTGAACTTTGATTAAAGAACCATAAGATTGTTTTGAAATTCCCCAGATATGATGTAAACACATTCAAATCAAGTCTAACTTTTACTGAGAACAATTTACAGTGTGTGCAGAATTATTAGGCAAGTTGTATTTTTGAGGATTAATTTTATTATTGAACAACTACTATATTCTCAATCAACCCAAAAGACTCACAAATATCGAAGCTGAATATTTTTGGAAGTTGGAGTGGGGCTTTTTTAGTTTTGGCTATCTTAGGAGGATATCTGTGTGTGCGCAGGTAACTATTGCTGTGCAGAATTATTGGGCAAATTAATAAAAAGCAAATGTATACCCATGTCATTTATTTTTGCCAGGCAAACCAATATAACAACTCAAAATTTACAAATAAACATTTGACATTCAAAAACAAAACCAAATCAGTGACCAATATAGCCACCTTTCTTTACAAGGACACTCAAAAGCCTTCCATCCATGGATTCTGTCAGCTTCTTGATCTGTTCACCATCAACATTGCAGCAGCAGCAACCACAGCCTCCCAGACACTGTTCAGAGAGGTGTACCGTTTTCGCTCCTTGTAGATCTTACGTTTCATGAGGGACCACAGGTTCTCTCAGGTTCAGATCAGGTGAACAAGGGGGCCATGTAATTATTTTTTTCATCTTTTAGACCTTTACTGGCCAGCCACACTGTGGAGTATTTGGAGGCATGTGATGGAGCATTGTCCTGCATGAAAATCATGTTTTTCTTGAAAGATGGTGACTACTTCTTGTACCACTGCTTGAAGAAGGTGTCTTCCAGGAACTGGCAGTAGGACTGGGAGTTGAGTTTGACTCCATCCTCAACCCGAAAAGGTCCCACAAGCTCATCTTTGATGATACCAGCCCATACCAGTACCCCTCCTCCACCTTGCTGGCATCTGAGTGGAGCTTTCTGCCCTCTACTGATCCAGCCATGTGCCCTTCCATCTGGCCCATCAAGACTCACTCTCATTTCATCAGACCATAAAACCTTAGAAAAATCAGTCTTGAGATATTTCTTGGCCCAGTCTTGACGTTTTATCTTGTGTCTCTTGTTCAGTGGTGGTCATTTTTCAGCCTTCCTTACCTTGGCCATGTCCCTGAGTATTGCACACCTTGTGCTTTTGGACAGTCCAGTAACGCTGGAGCTCTGAAATATGGCAGAACTGGTGGCAAATGGCATCTTGGCAGCTTCACGCTTGATTTTCCTCAAAACTTGGGAAGTTACTTTGCGCCTTCTTTTTTCAACATGCTTCTTGCGACCTGGTTGGCTCTTTGTCATGAAACGCTTGATTGTTCTGTGATCCCGCTTCAAAAGCTTGGCAGTTTCAAGACTGCTGCATCCCTCTGCAAGACAACTCACAATTTTAGACTTTTCAGAGTCTGTCAAATCTCTCTTCTGACCCATTTTGCCAAAGGAAAGGAAGTTGCCTAATAATTATGCACACCTAATATAGGGTGTTGATGTCATTAGACCACACCCCTTCTCATTACCCAGATGCACATCAGCTGATATACTTAATTGGTAGTAGGCTTTTAAGCCTATACAGCTTGGAGTACGACAACATGCATAAAAAGGATGATGTGGTCAAAATACTTATTTGCCTAATAATTCTGCACATAGTGTAGTGCTGATTTATTCTTAAATACAAAAACACTGAACACAAAGGACAAGTTGTGTATGGTATCATTTGTTTTGGTTCAAGACGATTCTCTAATCAGAGAGCAGAAAGAGCCTCATGTGACTCTCTCGTTGGGTTGCCAGTTTCAACTCTGAAATCCAGTCCAGTGTGTTTAAACCTAAAAGGACACTTGGTATTCCCAGAGCTCTCCCATCCGTAATGCCATACTGTGGAACATTCCAGGCGAGGAGATAACACCTCATGGAGGCGAGCAGGTGACCATCTTTCCAACAGAAAATTACATCATGCACCTTAAGAGATTTGAGATTAAAACTTTTATTGACAATGTTTAATGTATTTTATACTGATTGTTACTGATTTCAACTTCTAACTTAGACGAATGGTGTGGGACAGAAATATTTGTTTTGGAAGAGAAATAATGGAATTTATGTCTTGTTTTTTGTGTTAAAGTTGAGAATTACTCTATATGAAAGAGTAATATTTGGTTTTATAGTTGGTTTTGACTCATTTTTATCTGCAAAGCTTGAAATTTCTTAGTGTTGTAGTAATTACTGTAGAGGAATCTGGGGTGTTTTGGTGCCTGACAATGTGTAATTTATTTTACATAAATTAAGCAATAATCTTTTATGCTTTTGACCCTTTAACTTTGACTTAAACTAATTTGGTGTGGTAGAAATGCATTTTAACACAAATAACTGAGATTGCACTGGTGTGTTTTGAATCCTGCCCTTGCCTGGTTATCTTCACTGATTTGCAACAAAATCTCACCTTGACCTTGAAAGAAGCTTCACAAACTCCGGTTCATATTGGTTTATTTTTCAGTCAAGGCCCAAAGCAAATCCCAAAGAGGGTCAAAACCAAGGACTAAAACCAGTCTAGTCTAGTCTAGAATTAAACTAGAAGAAGAAGAAGACAAAAAGCAGGACAAAAAGCAGGACAAAAAGCAGGACAAAAAGCAGGACTAAAGCAGGACTAAAGCAGGACTAAAGCAGGACTAAAGCAGGACTAAAGCAGGACTAAAGCAGGACTAAAACTGGACTAAAACCGGACTAAAGCAGGACTAAAGCAGGACTAAAGCAAGACTAAAGCAGGTTTAAAAGAGGACTAAAGCAGGACTAAAGCAGGACTAAAGCAGGACAAAAACAGGACTAAAGCAAGACTAAAGCAGGTTTAAAACAGGACTAAAGCAGGACTAAAGCGGGACTAAGACGGGACTAAAACAGGACTAAAGCAAGACTAAAGCAGGTTTAAAACAGGACTAAAGCAGGACTAAAGCGGGACTAAAGCGGGACTAAGACGGGACTAAAACAGGACTAAAACAGGACTAAAACAGGACAAGCAGGACTAAAGCGGGACTAAAGCGGGACTAAAGCGGGACTAAAGCGGGACAAAAACAGGACTAAAGCAGGACTGAAGCAAGACTAAAGCGGGACTAAAACAGGACTAAAGCAGGACTGAAGCAAGACTAAAACAGGACTGAAGCAGGTTGAAAGCAGGACTCAACCAGGACTCAACCAGAACTCAACCAGGACTTAACCAGGACTAAAGCAGGGCGTCTTTAAGTTAAGTCTTTTTTTTTCCATTTCAAAAGGAGTTAAACCAGTCCAGGACTAAACCAAGCACCAAACTCGATTGAAAAACATTAGAAGTAGACAGGACTAGACTCGGACTAGGCCAAGACTATACTGCAGGTTTTTTTCTGTTACAGTTATGTGCAGAATGAGCCAAGACTAAACCAGATCCCACTCTCTCCTGTTTCTTTCTCTTCTTCTCTTTCTCCTTTCCCTCTCTCTCTCCCTCTCTCTCCCTTCCCCTCTCCTCCCTCTGTCTCTCTCTCCTCCCTCTGTCTCTCTCTCCCTCTCTCTCCTCCCCCCTCTCCTCCCTCTGTCTCTCTCTCCCTCTCTCCTCTCCCTCTCTCTCCCCCCCCTCTCCTCCCTCTGTCTCTCTCTCCCTCTCTCTCCTCCCCCCTCTCCTCCCTCTGTCTCTCTCTCCTCTCCCTCCTCCCCCCTCTCCTCCCTCTGTCTCAATCTCCTCTCCCTCTCTCCCGCTCCCTCTTTCTCCTCCCTCTGTCTCTCCCCTTCTCTCTCCCTCTCTCCCCATCTCCTTTCTCTCTCTCCTCCCTCTCTCTCCCCCTCTCATTTCTGTCTCCTCTCTCCCTTTTCTCTCCCTCTCTCCTCTCTCTCCCTCTCTCTCCTCCCTCTGTCTCTCTCCCTCCCTCTCCTCTCTCTCCCCCTCTCTCTCCTCCCTCTGTGTCTCTCTCCCTCTCTCTCCTCTCCTCCCTCTGTCTCTCTCTCTCCTCTCTCACTCCCTCTCCTCTCTCTCCCTCTCTCCTCCTTCTGCCTCTCTCTCCTCCCTCTGCCCCTCTCTCCTCCCTCTGCCTCTCTCTCCTCCCTCTGCCTCTCTCTCCTCCCGCTGCCTCTCTCTCCTCCCTCTGCCTCTCTCTCCTCCACTCTCCCTCTCTCTCCTCCACTCTCCCTCCCTCTCTCCCCTCTCTGCCTCTCTCCTCCACTCTCCCTCCCTCTCTCCTCCTCAGATTCCCCTGGAGTTTGTGGCGCTGTTCTCGCTGTAGTGTTTTCCAGCTCTTCGGTCTCTGCGTCCTCCTCGTCCTGGTGTCTCTCCTCTGGCTCCAGCTCACTTGTTCTGGAGACATGTTGTCCTCCCAGCACTCCTCTGCTCCGTGCCCGCCCCCGGCCCCCTGCCCTCACAGGGACCAGGGTCCGGAGCCAGACCAGATCAGCTGGGGCCCGCACAAACTGACTCTGATCGTGCCCTTCAGGGAGAGGTTTGAGGAGCTGCTGGTCTTTGTGCCGTTCATGCACAGTTTCCTCAACAAGAAGAAGATCAGACACAAGATCCTCATCATCAACCAGATCGACCACTACAGGTGAGGACCAGGCCTGGACTGGGACTGGACCAGATCGACCACTACAAGTGAGGACCAGGACTGGACTGGGACTGGACCAGATCGACCACTACAGGTGAGGACCAGGACTGGACCGGGACTGGACCAGGACTAAAGCAGGACTGGACCAGATTGACCACTACAGGTGAGGGCCGGGACTGAACCAGGACTGGACCAGGACTAAAGCAGGACTGGGAGTGAACCATGACTAAAACAGAACTAAAGCAGCAATTCACCAGATAAACCAAATACAGGTGAGGACCAGGACTGACCCAGGGTCTGAATTAGGACCTAAACCGGGGACTAAACCAAGTATTAAACCAGTTACTGAACCAGGAATAAAAATAGGGACTAAACTAGTTGCTAAACGAGGGACTGAATCAGGGACTAAACAGGAATGATAAGAGCCACTGAACCAGGTACTAAACCAGGAACTGAACCATGGACTGAACCATGGACTGAACCAGGGACGGAACCAGGGACAGAACCAGGGACTGAACTATGAAGTAAACCAGGAACGAAAACAAGGACTGAACCAGGGACTGAACCATGAAGTAAACCAGGGACTGAACCAGGGACTGAACCATGAAGTAAACCAGGAACGAAAACAGGGACTGAATCGGGGACTGAATCGGGGACTGAATCGGGGACTGAATCGGGGACTGAATCGGGGACTGAGCCAGGACTGAGCCACTCCTAAAGTATTCAGGCCTCAGTATCTTGTTCCCCACAGGTTTAATCGTGCCTCCCTCATAAACGTGGGCTACCTGGAGAGCGGTAATGACACAGATTACTTGGCCATGCACGACGTGGACCTGCTGCCCCTTAACGACGCCCTCGACTACGGTTTCCCCGCTGACGGACCCTTCCATGTCGCGTCTCCGGAGCTGCACCCTCTCTACCACTACAAGACCTACGTGGGAGGAATCCTACTGCTCACCAAGAAGCACTACAAGATGGTCAGTACTGCCAAGACTACTACTACTACTACTACTACTACTATTTCTACTGTGGTACTAGTAGTATCACAGTATCACTAGTACTAATTCTGACCATAGCCTGTATATATAGATGGACTTTGCTAACCCACCGTGTTCCAAATAATAAGAGCATTCTATTGAACATATCTATTGAATTCTATCACTTTCTACTGAAAAAGCCCGTCTCCCTGTAAGTCTGCTGCTGTGAGCCCCGTCGTTTTGCTCTTAAAATGTTCATATTAACCCTCTACATGATCCTGGTGGGTTTTTTCTCCGTCAATTATGATAAGAACACTGGGCCTCATTCATGAATTATTCTTACTTTGTACATTAGGTCTTCTCATGAACATTTTTGGCATTCACAACTTTTTTTTTTTTGTTTTTACTGAAAATGTTCTGCAACAAATCTAAAATCTAAAATCCTACGAACAGTAAAGTGGACTCGTAAGAATAAAAAGTCTACTGTTTAAGAATATTATTACTGGTGATAATGCAACATAATAGTAATTCCTCTATGAATGTAAGTTATATATTTTCTTGAATCATTTTCTAGAAATATATCACTGTGATCCAATAACATTTGTCTGTTGGGTCTAACAGACTTCATACAGGCTGCAGTGAGCCTCAGTCCCTAGTGTTCACCATATGGGCCTCTGTCACAGCCCTGCGCTGGACTCAACACCCCCCTCACCCCCCTGACCTCCCATTATCAGAATCAGAATCAGAATCAGAATCAGAATGTGTTTTATTGCCATATGAGTGAACAGGTTCACAACATTAGGAAATTGCTGCGGTACTTGGAGCAGGATGTAGACAAACACTGACATGCAACAAATAATAGAATAAAATAAAGCTATAGTATAATATAACAAGATTTACAAATTTACAGGAGTATAATAATATAGAGTATGAGAGTATCAGTGATCAGTGCAAAACAGGCAGGTGCAGGCAGGTGCGAGAACACAGGGTCATGTGGCAGAAGCAGAGTGGGGGGTGGGACCAGTCCGGAAGTGTTATTATTTATGAGTCCAACAGCAGAGGGGAAGAAACTGTTTTTGTGGCGAGAGGTTCTGGTCCCGAATGGACCGTAGCCTCCTGCCTGAGGGGAGTAGGTCAAAAAGTCCATGTCCAGGGTGAGAAGGATCAGCTGCAATTCGACCTGCACGTGTCCGAGTCCTGGAAGTGTACAGGTCCTGAAGAGATGGAAGGCTGCAACCAATCACCTTCTCAGCAGAGCGCACAACACGTTGCAGTCTCTGTTTGTCCCTGGTGGTGGCTCCAGCATACCACACGGTGATGGAGGAGGTGAGGATGGACTCGATGATGGCAGTGTAGAACTGCACCATTGTCCGTGCTGGCAGGTTGAATTTCTTCAGCTGCCTCAGGAAGTACATCCTCTGCTGGGCCTTCTTTATGATGGAGGTGATGGTGGGTTTGAGGTCCTGGGTGATGGTGATCCCCAGGAAGCGGAATGAGTCCAGAGTGGTGATGGGGGTGTCGGTCAGGATGATGGAGGGGGAGTGGGGCTGTGTGCTTCCTAAAGTCCACAATCATCTCCACTGTCTTCTGGGCATTAAGCACCAGGTAGTTCTGGCTGCACCAGGACACCAGACGATCAACCTCCTCGCCCTGTAGGCAGACTCATCCCCGTCCGAGATGAGCCCGATGACCGTGGTGTCATCTGCAAACTTGATGAGCTTGACAGACTGATGGGAAGAGGTGCAGCAGTTGGTGTACAGGGAGAAGAGTAGAGGAGAAAGAACACAGCCTTGGGAGAGCCGGTGCTGATGGTCCGGGAGTCAGAGAGACATTCTTCCCCAGCCTCACGTGCTGCTTCCTGTCCGTCAGGAAGTCAGTGATCCACCTGCAGAGAGGATCAGGCACGTTCATCTGGGACAGCTTGCCTTGGAGGAGGTCTGGGCGGATGGTGTTGAAGGCAGAGCTGAAGTCCACAAACAGGATCCTGGGCGAGGTTCCCGGGAGTCCAGATGCCGTAGGGTGAAGTGTAGAGCCATGTTGATGGCGCCGCCTACAGACCTGTTGGCTCTGTAGGCAAACTGCAGGGGGTCCAGGAGGGGGCCGTGAGGGTCTTGAGGTGGGGGCAGAATCCAGGCGCCTAGAATGACTTCATGACTACAGATGTCAGAGCCACAGGTCTGTAGTCATTGAGTCCGGTGGTCCTTGGCTTCTTGGGGACAGGAACAATGGTGGAAGTTTTGAAGCAGACAGGCACATGACACGCCTGCAGTGAAGAATTGAAGATGTCTGTAAACACTGGGGCCAGCTCAAGTTAGCACAGTGTCTCAGGGTGGCAGCAGAGACGCCATCTGGGCCTGGACGCCTTCCTCGACATTCATCCTCTTGAACTGCTTCTTCACATCTGCCTCATGAATGTGAAAGGGTGGAGATGGCTCTGGTGAGGGGGAAACAGTGGGGGGATGAGTGTCCGGGTTGTCTCTATTGTCTCTATTGTTGGGACAGTTGGAGGTGTGAGAGCTGCTTGATGACTCATCAAAACGACAGTAGAAGTCGTTAAGACTGTTGGCTAGGGACAGGTCATCCGTGGAGTGTGGAGTTTTAGGTTTGTAGTTGGTGATTTTCCTAAAACTCCTCCACACAGAAGCCAGTCGTCCTCTGAAATCTGCTGCTGCATATTCTCAGAGAACTGGAGTTTAGCAGTGCCCACTTCCCTGCTAAACCGGGGTACTTGGCGCCCTTGTAGAGGTCTTTATCCCCACTTCTGAAAGCCTCCTTTACTAGCCACAGCTGTTTGAGTTTGGGAGTAAACCAGGGTTTGTCATTGTTATAACTCACCCTGGTGCGTGATGGCACAATGCTGTCCTCGCAGAAGTGGATATACGAGGTGACAGTGTCCGTGTACTCATCCAAACTGTCAGAGGCAGCCCTCATAGCGTCCCAGTCTGTGGTTTCCAAACACGTGCGCAGCTCCTCCCTAGCCTCGCTGCTCCACCTTTTCGTCGTCCTCACGACAGGTTTAGAGTGTTTCAGTCTCTGTCTGTACGCGGGGATAAGGTGGATCATTACGTGGTCAGAAAGTCCGAGTGCAGCGCGGGGCACTGCGTGATAAGCCCCACTTATCGTGCTGTAACAGTGATCCAGCGTCCTCTCCTCTCTGGTTGGGCATTTGATGTACTGTTTGTATTTGGGAAGTTCCTGGCTTAAATTGGCTTTGTTAAAGTCCCCAAGAACAATGACGAGAGAGTCCGGGTATGTCCGCTCCATAAGCAGTGTCTGCACACTCTTATGTAACCCCACCCCACCCCCCCTCCTTCACTCTTCACCACAGGTCTGCCATCGCAAAAAGCACGACAAATATGATCAAAGTGTCCGTTTATTTCAATATGTTTATGACTTAAATATTCCCTCCCTGAATGTGTTAATGTGAGTTGAGCTGTAATGCAGTCATATATAGACGCACTCTCTTCATAACACCAAACTCAAATTGGCTTTATTTAGAAGTGGGCACCTTTAACTGAATCCATATTCATTTTTATGTAAATGAAAGGTAAATGAGTCTTGTGTTCGTAGCTGGACAGATTTCTTGTGTTTTGTCTGTTTCAGTGTAATGGCATGTCCAACCGCTTCTGGGGCTGGGGGAGAGAAGATGACGAGTTCTACAGACGCCTGAAGAAAGCCGAGCTGCAGGTGACAAAAATACTCAAGTTTAAAGAGCCCATACTACTATTTTTTCATATGTTCTAATGTTGTTTCCTCAGCATAAACATACCTGGAGTTGAGTTTTTGAGTTTGTGTAGACAGATTAATAATAAAGTGTTACTCAAACAAGTGTGAATGAAACAAAACACAAGTCCAGGTCTGTTTCTGATGAGGGAACAACATTATAACATGATCTACACTCACAAGAGTCAGTTTTGTGCAATGTAGGGCCTTTCATTTTACATATTTCTTTAGTTTGTTTTTCTGTGTTTGTTCAGCTGTATCGTCCGACTGGGATCACCACAGGCTACAAGACCTTTCAGCACATCCATGACCCGGCCTGGAGGAAGAGGGACCAGAAGAGGGTAGCAGCACAGAAACAGGTACCAGATTAACCTTTATTTTATTTAATTTTTTATGGTATTGTTTTTTTATTTGGTTTGATATGATTGGTTTTATTTTATTTATTTTTATCCTTTTTATTATTATTTATTTATTCTGTTATGTATTTTTGTTTAAATTATTAGTATGATTTTTTTAAAATATTTTTTAATATTTGTTTTATGTATATTTTTATTTGGTTATATCTGTTTACAATATTATTAAAAGTTATTAAGCTAAAATCTGTTTTAGCACAAAAGTGGAGGGAAAATGGTGATCAAACAGAAAAAAAAAACATTGTTTCTACTGTAATGTTAACCGAGATTTTATAAAACTTGCTGTAGATAACAAAAAAAAAAAAGAAGATGAACCTGCACGTGACATTTATCATAACTGAAATAACTAGGACCACTGTAAATAATGCTTAAAGAGGGGGTATTCTGCAAAATGGATTTTTACCACGTTATAATGTTCCTTCATCAAAAACGTGCCTGGTGTCCAGTGGGAGCTGATGTCGCCGTAAATGTCATCAGAACAGAGCGCCGCATGCTGTCGGCTCCTCCTTTTGGTGGTCTTCAGATTTTAGAACGTGATAGTGTCTGGATGGGGGGGGCAAGATTGCGATTTTCCTGCTGATTACATTGTATTTTGAAATGTTGAAAATCGATTGATTGATTGATTTGTTTTTATTTCTAGTTTGTACCAAGAGAGAAACAATAATCATACACATACTACATATACATTGTAAACCACAGAAAAGCACAAGAAGAAAAACTTGTATTAACCCACCCACCCCTCTTCATGACATGGTATAAAAATGATGTGGTTGCTTATGTACATTGATCACGAAACAAAACAAGAGGTGTGCCCAAACATGAGGGCATGTGGCACATTACCAGATTACCAAATCAATCATTAAAATAAAGGTCAAACACTTGTGAGGTACTATAATATATACTATACTCTGTTAGAGAATCCAATAAACTAAACAATGAAATGAATAGGAAAAAAATGACATGCTATTACTTGAAAGAACCACAAATGGGCGCTCCAGCACAATAAATAAATGTATACTGAAACTGAATGTTTGTGAAAATGCAAAAATGGCAGAATAGGCAAACTATACAAAACAGGTAAAATACACTGTTAACAGATGGATGCAGGGCAGAATACAGGCTGTCACTTATAGGATTGACATACAGTAGCTGATGTAGTGAAAGAGGGTAATTGCACATGGAGCACGCCATCATATAACAGTGACAATCTTCAAAATGAAAACTACACATTGGTAAATAAACTGACAAAATATACATGCATCTTCCATTAAAAACAATACTTGCATCATATGAATGTACATGGTGCTCATACACACAAGATTACACAGGATGCCTTACACATAATAACACTGCACGGAACTCGTGGGGCACCAGCTTTCCTGAACTGCATCATGAGTAACATAGTCCCATGCATACACATAATAACACTGCACGGAACTCGTAGGGCACCAGCTTTCCTGAACTGCATCATGGGTAACATAGTCCCATGCACACTGGACTTTGAACAACACTAAAATATATTCATTGTAGTTTGCTCCTCCCCACTTCATGTTTGGGCACGCCTCTTATTTCCCACACCACCACGTCTGCCTGCAGATTACCTTGTCCACATTACCGTATTTCTTTGTTGAGATTGGAATCAAACCGATGATGCTAATTGGAGGCACTGCTCTCTCTAAAGCTCTAAAGTTACTCAAATTAGAATTTACACTGAGCTTTGTTTTCACACAATCTGACCATGAAGATCTGACTTAGCTGGAACCAGGACAGGTGAGCAGATAAGTGCTGTTAAACAAGTCCCTCTCATATAAAATGAGTCGCTCTCACCGTTTTGTTGAAAATCAAACTCCTAAACAGGCCCATGAATGTTCGGACTGATCACAGGCTCCTGAAAATGTGCTGTTTAAGTCAATTTTGTGTTTTTCTGGAGTAAAAACTAAAACTAAACACTTATCGGGTATATATACATTGTGCCACCATTGGAACAGCTGAATATTCCGCCATAGACACACATGAATAGAACCAACCGCACCCCACCGCAATGCAACTGCAAATTATCAACAAATCTGCAAACAAATACATAAAATGTCTCTTTTTGTGTCCAGGAGCAGTTTAAGGTGGACCCGGACGGCGGCCTCACGAACCTCATGTACTCTGTGGAGTCCCAACAGGAAATGACCATAAATGGAGCCCCGTGCACGATCATCAACACCAAACTGGAGTGTGACCAGGAGCATACACCCTGGTGCATTCTGGGATAGACTCGCATTACCTCAGCATTCTGGGTAAACTCCACAGACCTCCTCAGCCTGGCGCCGGGAAGAAACTGCGGAGGGCACAGAGCAGAGAAGATGAGAAAATAGAGAGGACTGTCCAACGGTTACCTATAATACAGCGGCCACTTATGGATCTATACTGCTCCTATACACATGTAAGAGGAGAAACTAGAGTAAACAGTGGCCATTTTGTGACTGTAGGGCTTACTTATGGATCTATACTTCCATGATTTTACCCTTTACACATGTAAGAGGAGAAGCGAGAGTTTCCTATCCAATGATTATAGTACGGTGGCCATCTTGTGACTGTAAGGGTGTACTTATGGATCTATACTTCCCCTATATGCATGAAAGACACATGTAAAGCAGAGTGTACACTGCGATTTTTGGCCCTTTTTGAGACGATTTTTCACTTGTGCGACTATTTTGGGATTAGGCCGAGTTTTGGCTTAATCGTGTGTCGTGCTTCGTGTAGTATACATGGGGTAACCTGAATTTATTAAACCCTCACAACCAGTTCCCAATCGGCAATTGTAGGTCACAAGAATATCAAACCTCTCGTGAGGGTTTCACACTGTTGAAGTTCGTATAGTGTGAGAACATGAATCGTGATCTGTGAACTTTTAAAGCGATTTGGTCGTACAGTTTGAGCTGAAACAATCTGAAACAATCGAAAATATCGCACAGGGTACAGTCAGTATAAGAGGGGAAACTAGAGTGGACTTTCCAATCTTCACTTACAGTATGGCAACCATCTTGTGACTGTAGGTCTTACTTATTGATCTATACTTCCCTGGTTTTACCGTATACACAGGCAAGAGGAGTTTACTTCCCAATAGTCGCCTACTGTACAGCGGCCATCTTGTGAATGTAGGTTTTACTCATGGATCTATACTTCCATCGTTTATTGTTGCCCAATCTATACACATTCGAGAGGAGAAACTAGAGTGGACTTTCCAATGGTTGTCTACAGTACGGTAGCCATATTGTGACTGTAGGATTTACCTCATACACATGTCAACCAAATGGGGAGCTGCTCTGTCTTTTGTAATCTTTATTGCAATGGCAGTAAGAACTCTTACTCAGGGATGCAACAACTATTTTAGGCAAGATTGGAACTGGCAACCTCATGTTTTGAGGGCACATGCTTACCAACTGTGCCACTGTGGCGTGTGGAGTAATTCGATTCTAGTGATCAAAATGATGCTCAAATTTCAATTTTAAAATGTTTCAATCAGGGAAAAAAATGAAATTGTGTTCTAAAATATAAAAATATGCAAATACAAGTAAATTATAATTAGTCTATTCTTCAAATCATGATTTTGTGAAGACTCAAGAGAATTCTAATCAAGACTTATATCATTTATTTTTTACATTTTTTTTATTGAGGAGCTCCAATTTCTGGACTTTACCCTTTAGTTTACTGACATACGCACTTTCAGTAACTTTAAGCAACATCAAAACATAAAATCATCAAGTGATAAAGCATTAGACCTGTTACTAGAAGACTGAGCCTAATACTACTGTCACAAGATGGCGCTATAGCCACTTCGGTGTCCCCTGTAGCGCTGTACTCCTCTCTGCCACGACCCTGCTGCATTCTGGGAAGCATCCAAGGACAGTGCGACTACAGAAAACTGAACTACAGAATCTCCGCAACAGACAACATCCACAATGGACTACAAATGCAAAATGTTGTGGGTAAAAATGTCTACAATGATGGACGACAAGCGAGAACTATATCGAGCTGCCGTTGTGGATTTAAGGATCTAAAACGCAACCAGGAAATCGTTTGGAACTTAATGGGATTTTGAACGTCAATAATTGTATTTCTAACTGGTTTTAAACTACTGGATATTATTGGAAAGTTAATTTAAGTATATGTTACAGGGCCTATATTACGCTATTTTATGATCTCTGTTATTTATAATGTTTCCTCATGACAAACAGCCCTGGAGTTGTGTTTTGTTTCATTCACGCATGTTTAACACACAAACCCTGCATATTTAGGCTATTTAGAGTTGTTCTCTCAAACAGAACACTTCGTTCCACCTTGTGATGTCATTTGTCTGTGTTTTCAAACTCCATACACCTTTACTAAAATTATTTGGGTGATTTTCGGCTCTGGAATTGCCCATCTCTACTGAACTAAAGGTAAAAGGAGCTGTTAAAAGCTGGTAAACTACAGCTTCATGACATCACAAGGTGGAACAGAGTGTTTTGAGCTTTGGAGATGTAGACAGAATAAAGAGTTACTCAAACATGTGTGAATGAAACAAAACACAACTCCACGTATGTTTTTGATGAGGAAACTACATTATAACTTGGATTAAAGCTCACAAGAGTCAATGTTTGCGTAACATAGGACCTTTAAAGTGTTTTTTTTTTTTATATATATATATATAATTTTTTAAAGGTTTCTGAAACATTTGTGGTCTGAATGATGGACAAGGAGCAAAACTAGACCGTTCAGGGATGGTTCAAAGACTGTCACACAACATTATTATTATTATTATTTTATTTTATTTTTGTTCAATTTTGTGTTAAAAAGCCAAAAATGTGTTAGTTCGCTAACACATATACTAAAATTGGAACGATACAGAGAAGATTAGCATGGCCCCTGCGCAAGGATGACACGCAAATTTGTGAAGCGTTCCTCATTTAAAAAAAAAAAAAAAAAAAAGCCAAAAATGTGGTAGACTTGTGGTGGATTTTTGGACAAGCGTGCAATTTTACGGTGGAAGTTTGGGTTGAGACTAGGGCTGCATGTTATGAGAAATACGATTTTCAGTACTTTCAAAAAATGTTAATATTAAACTTTAAAGGGCCCATATTATGCTATTTTCTGATCTATGTTATAATGTTTCCTCATCACAAACAGACCTGGAGTTTTTGTTTCATTCACACGTTTAACACACAAATTATTTAGGGTTCTTCTCTCAAACTGAAAATATGAATGATCTATAGGACTAAACCAGGACTAAACATAAATGATCTATAGGACTAAACCAGGACTAAACCAGGACTAAACATAAATGATCTATAGGATTAAACCAGGACTAAACATAAATGATCTATAGGACTAAACCAGGACTAAACATGAATGATCTATAGGACTAAACCAGGACTAAACCAGGACTAAACATAAATGATCTATAGGACTAAACCAGGACTAAACATAAATGATCTATAGGACTAAACCAGGACTAAACATGAATGATCTATAGGACTAAATCAGGACTAAACATAAATGATCTATAGGACTAAACATAAATGATCTACAGGACTAAACCAGGACTAAACATAAATGATCTATAGGACTAAACCAGGACTAAACATAAATGATCTACAGGACTAAACCAGGACTAAACATAAATGATCTATAGGACTAAACCAGGACTAAACATAAATGATCTACAGGACTAAACCAGGACTAAACATAAATGATCTATAGGACTAAACCAGAACTAAACCAGGGCTAAATGTGTTTTTTTTTTTCATTCACACATGTTTAACACACAAACCCTGTATATTTAGTTTTTTGAGTTTTTCTCTCAAACAGAAAACACTCTGTTCCACCTTGTGATGTCATGTGGTAATATAGTTAGAGCTCCACTGTGTTTTTAAACTTCACACACCTTTACTAGAATCATTTGGACAATTTCAGCCCTGGAATTGCCCATTTCTACTGAACTAAAGGGAAAAGGAGCTGTTAATTTAGAAAACTACCACTTCATGACATCACAAGGTGTGGACAGACTAATGATAAAGGGTCACTCAAACATTTGTGAATGAAACAAAACAAAACTCCAGGTCTGTTTTTGAGAAGGTGACATTATAACATGACTTAAAGCTCAGCTTAAAGAGTCACATTAGCTTTTGACTTTATGTGTATATAAAAGTCAAACAGTTTAGACAGAATCTAAACCAAGACTGACCCAAGTCTAATGTAGGACCTAATATGGAAAATCAGGAATACCATTTGTATTTTTGTCAATTTTCCTTTTAAAAACAGCGCCTTTATGTGGAATGAAGAACCTTGACTTGTTGCGATATATTTATTTTCTCGCTATACCGATTCTAGCCTCAGTCATTGTTGCAAATTCGACATTTTTTCGATATATCGTGCAGCTCTGGTTGAGATTAAAAGTTTACGCAGATTAACTTTAGAACAAGCAGAACTTTTTACACTTTTAATACAAATATTACAGCAATTTCTGAGTAATTCTGTGGATTTGAAAATGACAAAAGAAACATAATTTATCAGGCTTTTAATTACTATGTCCTTGTTTCCATGGAGATGTTATTGCTGGAATGTTCCCTAGTCTGGCATTAAGCCTGTCTGTGGAGAAATGACCTCTTTCACCATTAGAAAGTATGTTTGGTTAAATAGTAAAATGTTTAAAATCTCCACGGAAACAAGCAGGTGGCAAACCCTCCACTCGAAATGTTACATAGTTCTCCTTTAATACAGCTAATATATTACTTTGGATTCTCTGCCTTAAGTTTTTTATTGCAAAAGCTATCTTTGTAAGTGTTTGCTAAAATCGGTTCTCTAACAGTCAATTTGATGTGGCCAAAGACTAACTCCAGCCAAAAGGGGGCAGTAAGCAGCGATTCCAGTACCTCCATTCATGTTTTTCATTAGTGAACTTGTGTTTGTTTGGATAAGCTCTATTCACTATATTCTCTATATCACCAGTGTGAATAAATACAAAATGGCCCTCACTGATGTTGTTTTAAAGTTAGAATAGGGGACCAGATTTTCAAAATCAAAAACTGGGACATCCTCAGTTGGGGCGAATGGCAATAATAAAATTCTGAAACAAGCGCGTAATTAAGGAAAACTGTTCTGCACTCAGCCCGTTCATGACTAACATATGTCAGCATTGTCACATTTGTGTTTTGGTCATTTTTAAGCAGCTTTTCTGTATTTACCTAAACAAAGGACAATTTATGCCTCTTCTTACTGTTGGCAGGGATCAGACTTGGTTTAGACCTGGTTTAAACCTGGTTTTGTCCTGGTTTAGTCCTGGTTTAGACCTGGCTTACTCCTGGTTTAGATGGTTTAGACCTGATTTAGATCTGGCTTTAGACCTGGTTTGGAACTGGTTTAGTCCTGGTTTAAACCTGGTTTAGTCCTAGCTTAGTCCTGGTTTAGCAATGGTTTAGTCCTTTGTTTAGACCTGGTTCAGTCCTGTCTTAATCCTGGTTTAGTCCTGGTTTAGACCTGGTTTTGACCTGACTTAATCCTGGTTTAGGACTGGTTTAGACTTGGCTTAGATCTAGTTTAGTCCTGGTTTAGACCTAGTTTAGTTTCGGTTTATACCTGTTTAGTCCTGGTTTAGACCTGGTTTTGTCCTGATTTAGTCCTGTTTAGACCTGGTTTAGAGCTGGATTAGTCCTGGTTTAGACCTTGTTTAGTCCTGGTTTAGTCCTGGTTTAGACCTGGTTTAGTCCTGATTTAGTCCTGTTTAGACCTGGTTTAGTCCTGGTTTAGACCTGGTTTAGTCCTGGTTTAGACCTGGTTTGGACCTGGTTTAGTCCTGAATAAGACGTGTTATGAAATGGAACATTGAGATGTTTTACTGTTGATCCTGTTCAAAGTGCCCATGACCGGTTGAACTATTCATTTAAAGGTGTATTGTGTAACTTTTCTTGTGGAGGGTCCATCAGCTGCTTCCTGCTATGGAGATGTCATTGATCTGCCTGGAATGTTCCACAGGATGACATCAAACATCTCTACCTTACATTTATTATGCTTTATAGTTTTATACCTCAAAAATACCCAGAAAAACAGGCATGACTGTGAGCAGGGTCGCCTCTCCACAGATCTGACCTGTAACTTGGTCTGGTTTGGTCTCCGTGAAGATAGAAAGGTTTAATTTAATGGAGAAGAGCATCTGAAGCATCTCCACCAGAAAAGTTACACAATGCACCTAAGATCATTATATTTAAGCTTTTACTAAAAATTAACACATTTTGTTTCCCAATTAGGCAATTTTTTTAGGTTTCAGGTTCTACTTCCTGACATCGCACTAGGGAATTCCAGCTGTGATGTCGTACACTGGGCCAAAACTCCTCAGTAGTTAATAACTTTGATAACTAAAAATGTAAGAAAACACCTTTATTTAGTTGAAAAAATGTGTAAAATACTGGGAAAAAATGTGTTTCTTTTGTGTAAATTGTGCCGAGCTTTTGGACAGAATTCTCCCAGTGTTACGTCTCGCTCAAACAGAACTACTTCTTGTTCTACTACCTGCAATTTTCAACGCATTTTTAAACTTTTATTCACAAATTGCGTCTTGATTTGCGTTAAACTATAATTTATATTTACAGCAGGTATTAGGCCACCAAATTAAATCAGAATTGAAAATCATCAGAACTTGTCATATGCACTTTAAGTTGTATTTTCATCAATAGTTTTGCTGTTCTTTTTATTTAAGAAACTCACTAAATGTGTGTGTGTGTGTGGACAGAGCCAAATGAGACAAGCTTTGGAGTGAGACTGGAGCATCGGGTTTGAGAACAAATAAATGTTTTTTTCTTTTGTTGTTTTTTAATTCTGCTGATTTGAAATTTTTACAAAGATTCACCAGATTTCCCCCCTGGTTTTGAGGAGGTAACAGCATTCTAAGATGGCTTAAAGTTGCATTGTGTAACTTTTTCAGTGCTATGGTCCGTCATCTACTTATTTGTATGGATATGTCATTAACCCTCACCCTCTGCCTGGAATGTTCCACAGTATGACATTAAACAGCTCTACTTTACATTTATTAATTTACAGGTGTTTTTTATATTTTTAGGTGGTTTTATACCTAGAAAAACAGGCATTCTGACTGTGAGCGGGGTCGCCTCTCCACAGATCTGACCTGGAACTTGGTCTGGTTTGGTCTCCATGAAGATAGACGGATGTACCCTCTACCAGAAAAGTTACACAATGCAACTTTAAAGCTCACAAGAGGTAAGGCAAGTTTATTTGTAAAGCACAATTTGTACACAAAGTAATTCAAAGTGCTTTGCAGAATAAGAAATACATTAAAATTATAATACAAACAAATCAAAACATAAAATTTTAAAATAGGGAGAGAGACATTAAATTAGAGAGAATCCGAGAGAAGAGAGCAGAATGAGAAATGAAAACCTTTCAGTCAGACGCAGATAAACCGATGTTTTTACCCCAGAGTCAGTCTGTTTCACATGTTCAGACTGTTCCAGGTTTTAGCTGCATGAATCTGAAACTCTGACTCCCCGAGTTTAGTCCTGACTCTGGGACCAGCAGGAGTTGGTCCCTGAGCTCCTCAGATGCAGATGGTTCATGTGGCACTAACATGTCACAGATGGACTTTGGAGCTCGGCCATGGAGAGACTTGTGCACAAGCAGAGCTGCTTTAAAGCCTCTGAGCCACAGGGGGCAGTGCAGAGACCTGAGCACAGTATGTGCTCGGACTTCATGGTTGGAGTCAGAACCCGAGCTGCAGCGTTCTGGATGTTCTGGATGTTCTGGATGTTCTGGATGTTCTGGATGTTCTGGATGTTGTGCAGCTCTCACAGCTCGTTTGGAGAGGCCAGTGAGAGGCTGTTACAGGATCTAACCTCCTGGAGACAAACGCATGGATAAGTGTCTCCAGGTCTTCTTTAGACAGTAGAACTTTGATTTTTGCTCTGTTTTAGATGGTAAAAGGTGCAGATGTTATTGATTTAATGTGGCTGTTAAAGTTCAAGTCTGAGTCCATTATTACCACTAGATTTCTAGCCTGATTTGAAGGTTTTAGAGAGAGAGACTGGAGGTAACTGCTGACACTGATCATCTCCATCTCTTGTTCTTCATCTTCTGGAGACACAGTTCTTCTCGTCAGATTCATCACATCACCTCTGCTCCTCTCCATCTCTTGTTCTTCATCTTCTGGAAACAGTTTTTTTTCTGGTCAGCTTCATCAAATCACTTCTGCTCATCATCTCTTGTTCATCTTCAAGAGACATTGTTCTTCTCGTCAGCCTCATCACATCACTTCTGATCAGCTCCATCTCTTGTTCTTCATCTTCTGGAGACACAGTTCCTCTCGTCAGCTTCATCACATCACTTCTGATCATCTCCATCTCTTGTTCATCATCCTCTGGTTCTGGTTCTTCTGGTAAGCTTCATTAGTTCTCAGGACAAAGTAAGATGTACTATACAGGTATTTGTCAAAATTGTAATACTGTAATTAATTACAGTTTCATTAGTGAAAAAAAAGTGAAATGCCTTATTATATCCCTATATCCCTTACTACTAATAAGGGCCCTTTAATAATGACAGTTTGTTATGTTTGTGACGTTTATGGCCCCTTTAGCGTGAGCCCTCATTAGCAGTATTAGCGTTAGCCTGTGTGTTTGAGCAGAATGTATAGAACAGTGTGCAGTGGTCCCTTGGTTTGCTTCATTTGCACCTTCTTCACTTGTGTTTAAAGGTGCCAGGTCAGGATTAAGAATAGACATGTGATACTCTGCACATTCACCACCAGGGGGCAACACTTCATTTACAGCTCTACATGCTCCCAGGGGCCCAGCCTCACCACACGCAGCCATTATCCACATGGGGAGATAATGGGGAGGGGAATATGTGGGGGTTAAGTCAGGACTACTACAGGTCTTTAAAGGGTCCGTATGACAATAGTTTCTGCTCCATGTTATAATGTTTGATCTAAACCAGGACTAAACCAGGACTTAACATGAGTGATCTATCGGACTAAACCAGGACTAAACATGGCTGACAGGTGATTAAACCAGAATTAAATCAGGACAAACCAGGACTAAATGTGGCTGATACAGGAATAAACCAGTACTAAACCAGGGCTAAAACAGCACTAAATGTGACTGAGCTATAGGACCAACGCAGGACTAAACAAAAACTACTATAGGACTAAACTTTGACTAAATCAGGACTAAATGTGACTGATCCACAGGACTAAACATGGACTAAACGTGGCTGATTCAGGACTTAACTAGAACTAAATCAGGATTAAACCAGGTTTAAATGTGACTGATCTAAAGGACTAAACCAGGACCAAACGTGGCTGATACAGGACTGAACCAGAACTAAACCAGGACTAAACCAAGACTAAATGTGACTGATCAATAGAACCAAACCAGGACTAAACAAAAACTAGTATAGGACTAAACTCTGACTAAACCAGGACTAAACCAGCTCTAAATCAGGACTAAACCAGCTCTAAACCAGGACTAAACCAGCTCTAAACCAGGACTAAACCAGGACCAAACCAGATCTAAACCAGGACTAAACAGGACTAAATAGGACTAAACCAGGGAGGGTGTAATTTCCTTGTCAGACACTAGATGGGGATGTTGTCTTCTGAATAAACGTGTTCTTAAAAACTGATTTGAAAATTAATTATTGTGTTGATGTTTTATTTTCTTTATGTATCACATAAACACATTTACTTTAGTAATATTTATGAGTATTATTTTATTGACAAATCAAACTTTACGGTCTTAAAAACGTGAAAAACAAAAACAACTTGATTTTAGACAGTTTGCAGTGGTCCAAAGTTCTTCCTCACTTGCCTCACGCTTTTCACAACTCTCAGGAGCAGGTTCGGAGTTTTGCTGTGTAAAGGTAACAGCAACTAGCATGCTAACAGTGCACTTCCTGACTATCAGGAAACAAAATAAGTTATAATCACATGCAGTAAACAGCGCTCTAAACTTGACCTTAAACCAGGACTAAACAAGGACTACACAAGAACTAGGCCAGGACTAAACTAAACCAGGACTAAACTGGGACTAAACTAGGATTAAACTGGATCTTAAACCAGGACTAAAGATGATCTTAAACCAGGACTAAACTAGGACTAAAACAGAACGAAACTAAAATAGGACTGAACCAGGACTAAACTGGATTTTAAACCTGGACTAAACTGGGACTAACCCAGGACTAAAGTGAATCTTAACCACGACAAAATCAAGATCAAACTGGATCTTAAACAGGACTTAATCAGGACTGAACCAGGTATAAACCAGGACTACTCTAGGACTAAAACAGGACTAAATTAGGGCTAAACTGGATTTTAAACCAGGACTAAACTTGATCTTAAACCAGGACTAAACCAGGACTCTCTGGACCAAACCGTTTCTTTAGTGATGATTCATGTGCAGCTCTCTCGGGGGTTTGTGGGTACAGTGACAGGGGATTGTGGGTAATGATGTCCTAATGACTCCAGCGGGACTGGGCCTGGATCCAGTCTCAGGTCCGGACTCTGGGGAGGGCCCTGAACGCACCGCGGGGGGATCATTAAAGAGACGAGAGACAGTGAACGCACCATAACACACCTGTTCACTGGCCCATTAGCAAACAGACACTGTGCTTATGCACTTAATCATTACAGCGATAACAGAGACCAGACCGGAACTGGACCAGGACCAGACCGGAACTGGACCAGGACTAGACCGGAACTGGACCAGGACCAGACCAGGACTAGACCAGGACCAGACCGGAACTGGACCAGGACCAGACCGGAACTGGACCAGGACCAGACCAGGACTAGACCAGGACCAGACCGGAACTGGACCAGGACTATACTGGAACTGGACCAGGACCAGACCGGAACTGGACCAGACCAGACCGGAACTGGACCAGACCAGACCGGAACTGGACCAGGACTAGACTGGAACTGGACCACGACTAGACCGGAACTGGACCAGGACCAGACCGGAACTGGACCAGGACTAGACCAGGACCAGACCGAAACTGGACCACGACTAGACCGGAACTGGACCAGGACCAGACCGGAACTAGACCAGGACCAGACCGGAACTGGGCCAGGACTAGACCGGAACTGGACCAGGCCCAGACCGGAACTGGACCAGGACCAGACCGGAACTGAACCAGGACCAAACCAGGACCAGACCAGGACTAGACCAGGACCAGACCCGAACTAGACCAGGACCAGACCAGGACCAGACCGGAACTGGACAAGGACTAGACCAGGACCAGACCAGGACCAGACCGGAACTAGACCAGGACTAGACCAAGACCAGACCAGAACTAGACCAGGACCAGACCGGAACTAGACCAGGACTAGACCGGAACTGGACCAGGACTAGGCCAGGACCAGACCGGAACTAGACCAGGACTAGATGGGGCTAGACCGGAACTTAACCAGGACTAGACCAGGACCAAACCAGGGCTTGACCGGAACTGAACCAGGACCAGACCAGGACAAAACCAGGGCTAGACCAGGACTAGGCCAGGACCAAACCAGGGCTAAACCAGGACTAGACAAGGACCAAACCAGGGCTAAACCGGAACTGAACCAGGACTAGACTGGAACTGAACCAGGACTAGACCAGGACTAAAACAGGACTAGACCAGGGCTAAACCAGGGTTAAACCAGGGCTAGATCAGGTCTAAACCAGGACTAAACCAGGACTAACCTACTAACCAAGTATGTGTAGTCATGCTTGTGTCCTCTCACCACAGGGGCACTTATGTGGTAGTCAGTCTCGTGTCTAAACTGTCTTTACCGTGAGATCCCTGAACGCAGCGTCTGTCAGCGTGAGGCGTTTACGGGCCACGGTGGATCCGTCACTTTGAGCCTTCACTCGTCACACTCAGGCAAACCACCCTGACATCAGTGAACAGGCATCTGGGCTATTCCACACATGTGCAGTAAGACATCTGTCAGGGCCAACAGAACACCTGTGTGGGTCTAAACCAGGTCTGAACCAGGTCTAAACCAGGTCTAAACCAGGACTAAATCATGTCTGAACCAGGACTAAACCAGGTTTCAAACAGGTCTAAAACAGGTCTAAACCAGGATTAAACCAGGGTGGAACCAGGACTAGACCAGGTCTGAACCAGGACTAAACCTGAAAAGTTACACAATGCACCTTTAAAGAAAGGGGCCAAATTACTTTATTTTCTCATCTCTGATATAAAGATGATTCCTCATCACAAGCAGAGCTGGAGTTTTATTTCACTCACACATGTTTAACACACAAACCCTGCATATTTATTCTCTTAAACGAAAAACACCCTGTGATGCCATGTGGTAATATAGGAAGTGCTCCACTTTGTTTTTAAAACTCCACACACCTTCACTATAATCATTTGGATCATTTCAGCCCTGGATTTGCCCATCTCTACTGAACTAAAGGTAAAAAGACACCTAACCCTAACTTGAAAACTACCACTTCATGACATCACAGGGTGGAACGGCGATGAATGATTTTATATTTTATTTTATTTTTCTATTTTATTTTGACTTGTACATGTACATTTTATTTGACACCTGTCTCTTTCTATCTTTTTTTACCACTTATTTAGAATTTATTATATTAAATTGTGATGTGTTCAAATAAATGACTTTGTGGATCAATAAAGTTTGTCTAAGTCTATATGGGAACTTTAAGACTCAAATATTTCTGTGGAATAAGTGAGTAACGCATTGAAATTTGGTCATTTTCTCTCTTGTCTCGGTGCAGATCTGTCTTTACTCGGGCTTGTTTACACTGTGGGCTTAAGCACGTCCTAATCGGGGATAATGGACGGCTAATGGCCAGGTGTGTGCAGGTAATGAGCGGTGTGCAGAGGGGGTGGGGCCTGTCACACCTGAGCCAGGACAGGTACAGGAAGTGCTCGGGGCCAATAACAACAACAGTCTGACGGCTCACACGCTGGAATCTCCAACATCCCCAGACCAACGCTTTATGTTTTATGTTTTATACAGGCATGAGGAGAGGGAGGGTCTGACTACAACCCCCATGATGCATCTGTGTCTAGAAGAAATATGTTATGAGTGGGCAATGGGTTCATATAAAAGGCATGTTTACTTTTCAGGTGGAGGGTTAAACCAGGATTGAACCAGGATTAAACCAGGTCTAAAAACTTGGGCTGACTCAGGACTAAACCAGGACTAAACCAGGTCTAAACCAGGACTGAACCAGGCTTAAACCAGGTCTAAAAACTAGGACTGAAACGGGTCTAAACCAAGACTGAACCAGGATTAAATCAGGGTTAAACTTGGACTGAACACAGGACTAAACCAGGTTTAAACTAGGACTGAATCAAGCCTAAATGAGGTCTAAACCAGGATTGAACTAGGACTAAACCAGGATTAAACCAGGATTAAACCAGGACTAAACCAGGACTGAATCAGTATTAAACCAGGGTTAAACCAAGACTAAACCAGGTCTAAACTCGGACTGAATAAGGACTAAACCAGGATTGAAGCAGGACTAAACCAGGATTAAACCAGGTCTAAATGAGGAATAAACCAGGACTAAACCAGGTCTGAACCCGATCTAAACCAGGACTCATAAATACCTGCTCTCGCCTCATTGCTTCCTGACAGTTCTCACCTGAGGCCCCTTTAGCCACGCCCCCTGCTTTGGTATCACCACGGCGACCACAGGTGTTCAGGTGTGTGTGTGTTGCCATGGTTACCCCAGGTGTGCCTCGTTCACGCTCCATAGACACTCTGTGATCCGGTCCATATTAGATTAACCAGTCGCTCTGTGAGACAAATGATGTTTCAGGAAGTTTTTTTTGTTCATTTTTTGAACAGTTTTTTTTAAAGAGTTTAAACTGTGTTATAAAGATTTTCTAAATGCTACAGACTTAAAGGAACTGTGTGTAAGATTTTAAATGACATAAACTTGACCTTTAACTGTGGTGGACCCTCTTTAAGGAAAGTTACGCAGTGCAACTTTAAGTAACAAAACTGAACACTTCATCTATCTCTGCTTTTCCATTTAAAACAGGCTTAGCTACAATAGACATTTTAAAAAACAGAAGAAGAAGAAATGAAAAAAGAAGAAAAAGGTAGAAAAGAAGAAAAATTAAAGAAGAAAATGAAAGAAATGAAAAAAGAAGAAAAAGAAAAAGACAAAAGAGGAAGAAAAGTAAGAGTAAAAGAAGAAGTTTAACAGTATGACATTAAGCCTTTCTTTCTTTATGGAGACCAAACCAGACCAAGTTACAGGTCTCTGAAAAATCTATTCAATTTCAATTTTCAATTTTCAATTTTATTTCTATAGCTCAGAATCACAACAAGAGTTTCCCCAATGGGCTTCACAGTGAAAAACATGGAAACATCACCTGACATAGACATCAGCAAACACATTGTCCCATCCTCAGTCTCTCAATGAACACACGGTCCTTGGTGCCTATTGAGAGCCTCTTTAAACAAGCTCTAAAAGTCTTTGACAAAAAATCATTGAACTATCATCATTGTAATTCACTGAATAGACATAATCTGTTAAACTTCGACAACATGATCCTTTTTTCTGAAATGCGATTGCTCTTTAGAATTCTTAACAACACGGCCCCCCCTCCTTTAAAAGAATTCTTTCAGCTTCGATCAGAAATGACTAGAACATCTCGATCAGATGTAAATTCAGATTTGACCATCCCTGTGAGAGGTTCTGTGACTGGACAGTCTGCTCCGTCCTTTACAGCAGCTCAACACTGGAACTTAAAACATGTACCAACTCTCACACTTTCCATCATGGGCTAAAACATCGGCTTCTGAGCAAATGATCCTGTCAGCGTTAAACAGCTTGTCAGTGTTTTGTGTGAACGCAGGGGTCAGTTTATATTCTGGTCAGTGTGTGGTGTGTATAATATTGGATGAATTGATATGTTTTTGGTGTGATGGTATTGAAGACCAGAGTATAGTTTTATTGTGTAAGTGCAGTATTTTAATAATGACTGAGTGACTTTATACCTCTGATGTGTTGATGGTTTGTGTGACCTGCCCAAGGACTACAGATAGAAAATAGCTATTAGCTAAATCTGGTGCAGAGCATCTCTTCTCACTAGAGATTAATGTTTTCTGTGCATTGTCCTTGTTTAATAAATAAATAAATAAATAAATAAAATAAGTCAGATCTGTGGAGAGGCGACCCCGCTCACAGTCAGAATGTCTGTTTTTCTAGGTATTTTTGAGCTATAAAACCACCTGTAACTGAATAAATGTAGAAGCTGTTTACTGTCATACTGTGGAACATCCCAGGTGGAGCTATGATGTATCCATAGAAACAAGCAGGTGATGGACACCCTACCAAAAGTTACACAATGCCTCTTTAACATCCTCTTATTGAGCAGAAATTTTACATTTTCATAAACACTGCTGTACACTGACAGTAATCACTACCTGTGTAAACTGTCTGAGTCCTGCTCCTGTCTGTCGTCTCCTCTGTCATTAAAGCCACTTCCTCAAACATTTTTACGAGGAATGTGTCCAAAAATGAGACACTCCACCTGCTCAAGTATTTTACAGAACCGGGACTGAGTGAGGCCTGTGGCTGCATCTTAAAGGACCCGTGATACACTCTTTTCTGATCTGGGTTAGAATGTTTCCTCATCACAAACAGACCTGGAGCTGTGTTTTGTTGAGTTTCATTCTCACATGTTTAACGCGCAAATCCTGCAGAGTTCTTCTCCCAAACAGAAAAAGCGGTAATACAGGAAGAGCTCCACTGTGTTCTTAACTTCATACACCTCCAGTAGAATGATTTGGATAATTTCAGTCCAGGAATTGCCAATCTTTACCAAACTATAATGTAGCACTTGTGGTTGGATAATCTTCCATTTATCGGTGTATGCACTGAAACAAAAAAGACGCATTTAAGATCACGCTATTCACGTCCGGGCACACTTTACAATTAGGAGGCTTCTAAATTACAAAGTTATATTTATCAGAAAAAAAGATTCACTTAAGTTGTCCAGTTCTCACCTGAAAGACAAGAGACACATGCTTGATCACACTATTCACGTCAGAGTCCTGTACGGGTCTGATTTTGACAAACTGCACCTGCCCATACCCGTCATACCTCAATCCACACCCAACCCGTATTCCAACAAAACTGAAATAAAATTCCAACCCGCTATAAATACATACCAACACTCGAACCACATCCGAATGAAAATTAGTCCAGAGGCTAAAAAAGAGCCACAACTTTATACTCTCCACTCGCTAATTTTCTTTTCAGCCACTCGGGAGTTAGTTTGAGCTGCAGGACGTCGCACGTGTGGTTTGAAAATGAAAGTGGCAGAAATTTGTGGGAATGTGCAGTAAACACATGTGGATTTTACATTTAATCATCTTGTAAAAACAACGGCATTTTTGCATTTCACTAAAACCCCGGCCTGTTTTTTGTTTGCACATGATGTTTTGTAAACCGCAGATTAGAGCCATCCTCTCCTGTGTCCAACCCAACCTGAACCTGCACCTGACACAGCACAACATTTTTCACCTGTTTCTTGTTTCTTGTAGACATTAAATATAAAAAAATAAAATGCCTCTTACAAATCTTGGTAACACTTTACATTAGGCACCACATATCCATAGCTAGTTAATAGTAAAATGCATAATAAGTGCTTAATTCCTTCTTTGTAAGTATTTATAAAGTACTTTCAATCCATTTTAGTCTAAGGCCTTATTTTGCGACTATTAACCCATTAACTGTTTTCTTCCCGTTAAAGTAGTGGAGATTACATTAGATGTTTCTGTGCATACACTGAAATCTTACAAAGCATTAATAATACCAACTAATAGCTAAGTAACAGATAATTAGCATATCAATTACCGCTTAGTTAGTGCTTAATATGTGGTCCCTAAACTAAAGTGTTACCCAAATCTTATATAAAATAATAAAAAAGTATGATGTGGGTGGTGCTTTCTAATCTATTATCATTCTTAGAGCATTTCAAACTGTGTCTGCTTAGTACTTTTGGTCACACATAAAGGTAAAAAGGAGCTGTTAACTCAAAAACTACCACTTCATGACATCACAAGGTGGAGCAGAGCATTTTAAGCTTTAGAGATGTGTGAATGAATGAAACAAAACACAACTCCAGGTATGTAACAGCATTATAACATGGTTTAGATCTCACAAAAGTCCATTTATGTAATATAGGTCCTTTAAATTGCCTGGTTGGAGGTTCAATTCCACCCTCAAGTGCATACTGTGTTATTGTGCTTTTGGGCAAGACACTTTACACAGAATCAGAGTCGGAAAATAGACTTTATTCACTTCTGCTTTCAAATCTCAGTTCCAGTTTAATTAAGTTGAGTAGACAGTGTTTTCATTCTCATCTCCATAGAAATGCCTGCTTTGCTTGGAATGTTCCACAGTGTACCATTAAACTATCACCACGGAGACAACAAGCAAGTGACAAGCAAGTTACAGGTCGGATCTGGTAGGGCAAGTCCGCTCACGTGTGTGTTTTATAGGTATATTTTTAGCAATGAAAACGTAGAATAGATACGTTTAAGGCCATAATGTGGAACCTTTCAGGTAAAGCAGTAACATCTCCATGGAGACAAGCAGGTGACGGGCTCTCGCCAAAGAAGTTCCATAATGTGCCTTTATTTTAGTTTTTCGTACTATTCAAATTACACAATAAAGGCAGTGCAAGTGTGAGAAGAAGTATGAAATATTTTTGTTGCTGTACACAGTGTTGGGGAGTAACGGATTACATGTACCGGCGTTACGTAATTAGAATACTGTATTCCATTACAGTTACTGTTTCAATGAGTGGTAATTGGATTACAGTTACTTTGTTGAAATAAATGGATTACACAGAGATATTTTCCTGTTTTCACATTTTGGGCTATAACCCCATTTCGGTAATTCCACTCATTGCCTGAAACCCAAACAGAACTCGCACTAAGAGCGACGTAAACGTCCTGTTAACGCTCCAGGTGTGGACGAAGTGGAGGAGTCAGTAGAACAGATCCAGCAGTGCACGGGCAAAAACGCATTTGTGTCTTGGAAATTCAGCATCACTTTGCCGTGCAAACTCTGCTGCAGCAACTGAGCGGCTTTCGACGTCGAGATTTTTAAAATCTAATGTTATACTGCAACCATGTAGGTGATGCCAGTGCCACTTCAGGAACATAAATGTACTATTTCCTATGTGCTTTTAATACCTGGACGGCGCCTCCTACCGTGCCTCGTAACTTCTCGCATAGGCTGCGCCTCCTCCCGTACCCCGCGCACACCTCATCTCCTCCCTACGTCGCGCACACCTCATCTCCTCCTGTACCCTGCGCACACCTCATCTCCTCCGGTACCCCGTGCACACCTCATCTCCTCCCGTACCCCACGCACACCTCATCTCCTCCCGTACCCCTCGCACACCTCATCTCCTCCCGTACCCCTCGCACACCTCATCTCCTCCCGTACCCCTCGCACACCTCATCTCCTCCGGTACCCCGCGCACACCTCATCTCCTCCCGTCCCCCGCGCACACCTCATCTCCTCCGGTACCCTGCGCACACCTCATCTCCTCCCGTCCCCCGCGCACACCTCATCTCCTCCCGTACCCCTCGCACACCTCATCTCCTCCCGTACCCCTCGCACACCTCATCTCCTCCGGTACCCCTCGCACACCTCATCTTCTCCCGTACCCCTCGCACACCTCATCTCCTCCCGTACCCCGCGCACACCTCATCTCCTCCCGTACCCCTCGCACACCTCATCTCCTCCCGTACACCGCGCACACCTCATCTCCTCCCATACACCGCACGTGGACCGTGTCTTGTATACACTGCGTGGACCAAGCTTCCTCCTGTGCACCTCTGAACCAGAACTAACACCAGGACTAAAACTAAGTCTAAACCAGGTCTAAAACCAAATAAGAATTTGCAGGAGTTGGTTGCTACATTCATGTAGGTTTAAAAATCATGACAATATCAAGTAATCCAAAGTATTCAGATTACGTTACTCACTTTAAGTAATTTAATTACGTTACACACTACATTTTGGGGTATGTACTCTTTAATTTGTAGGGGATTACATTTTAAAAGTAACCTTCCCAACACTGGCTGTACAGCAGTAGTACTTATAGCAGAGGACTGTAGTAGTAGTAGTAGATGCAGTTCCAAAAGTATTTCATGCAGATTTTGAGTTATGATAACCCTGCTCCCAAAGTAATGAAGTAAAAGTAAAAACTAGTAGTAGAGGTAGTAGTAGTAATAGTCATTGTAGTAGTAGTAGTAGTAGTAGTAGTCATTGTAGTAGTAGTAGTAGTACTAGTAGCAGCAGCAGCAGCAGCAGCAGCAGTAGTAGTAGTAGCAGCAGCAGTAGTAGTAGTAGCAGCAGCAGCAGCAGTAGTAGTAGTAGTTGGTGTAGTAGCAGTTGTAGTAGTAGTAATAGTAGTGGTAGTAATACTAGTAGTAGTTGTTGTTGTAGTAAGTAGTTGTAGTGTAAAAAGTATCCACTGTGCAGTACTTTACTACTTTTACTTCTTAGTTCCACCACTGTCTTGTTGCTAATAGCCTCTAATGTTATTCTTCTGTGTACCTGTCTGCAGTATTGTGTAGTACTCAGTGTGTACTCTGTGTAGTAGTGTGAAGTACTAATCCTTGTTGAGTGAAGTTTGTTTGTACTGCGTTCTTCCTCTCTGTGTCGGATCTAAGCCCAGAGCTGACAGCAGTGTAACCCAATACTGCTCAAACGACTGCAGTACTACTACCTCTGAGTACTCACTGCTACTACAATTACTACTACAATTACTGCTATTACACAAGTGCTACAATTTAGGAAGTTTGTGTGTGTGTGTTTTTTGTTTGTTTGTTTGTTTTTCTTAAAATCATGTGTCCAAAATGTTAAACCATTTAATCTATTTCAGGACTAAAGTTTTGCCGTTAGTATTGAAGTAACTCCTGTCCATTTGTGTCAGATGCCCTCCCGTCCTCCTACAAATGCTGTGGTAAGGATAGATAAATCTCTCTCTTCTTTTCCATCTCTCTCACTCTCTCTCCATCTCTCTTTCTGTCTCTCTCTCCCTCTTTGTCACTCAGTCTGTCTCTTTCTTTCTCTCCTCTCTCTCTTTCCCTCTGTCTCTCTCTCTCCATCTCTGTCAGTCTCTCTCCCCCATCTCTCTCCCTCTCTGTTGCTCTTTCTTTATTTCTTTCCTTCTCTCTCTCCCTGTCTTTCTCCCTCTCGCTTTCTCTTTCTTTCCCTCTCTCTCCTCTCTTTCCCTGTCTCTCTCCCTCTCTCTTTCCATCCCTCCTCTCTCTCTCTCCCTCCCTATAACTTTCTCCCTCTCTCTTCATCTATCTTTCCCTCTCTCTCCCTCTCATTTTCTGTCTCATTCTCTCTCTCCCTCTCTATCAGTCTATCCCTCTGTTTTTTTCTCTCTCTCTCCTCTCTTTCACTGTCTCTCTCCCTCTCCTCCTTTCTCCTCTCTCTTCCTCTCTCTTTCCCTCTCTCTCTCCTCTCTTTCCCTGTCTCTCTCCCTCTCTCTTTCTGCCCCCCTCTCTCTCCCCCTCTCTATCACTTTCTCTCTCTCTCTTCATCTCTCTTTCCCTCTCTCTCCCTCTCTTTTTCTTTCTCGTTCTCTCTCTCTATCAGTCTCTCCCTCTGTCTTTCTCTCTCTCCTTCTCTCTCACTCTCTCTCTCCCTCTGTCTGTCTCTCTCTTTCTCTTTTATCAGGAAAAAATACATTCTATGTAAAAAGAAAAAAAAAACACTGATAGAGGAGGAAGTGTGGCTCTCACCCCACTTGCCTCAGGGCAACTACTCAAGTACACACAGAGTACACACAGAGTACACACAAAGTACACACAGAGTACACACAAAGTACTGTGATCAGTACAACAGAGGGGGCGGAGTTATCTCGCACTCTGTCTAATGAAGGCTTAATTAGAGAGATTTGGTGTAGAAGTACCTGGGGGTCATCACTAGGGGGAGTCCACAGACTTCTTGATGGAATTGTAATTGACGTCATGCTGGGGGGTTCTGTATGTATGTCTATGGTGGAATGTTTAGCTGTTACCGGAGACACAATGCACACATTAGCCACAACAGCTAAAAAAAACCTGAAACCTTGAGAAAAATGGATATAAACAGCACATTTGAGGAGGATCTGTTTAGGTGTTTGATTTTCAACAAAAAGGTGAGGTTTAATTTTATTTGAGAGAAATTTGTATAACAGCACGAATCAGCTCTCCTGTAGTTCCAGCTAAGTCTGTTCTTTCTGGTCAGATTGTGTTTAAATAAAGCTCAGATTAAACTCAGGTCACATGTATGGAGAAAGTTCTTTGGCCCTGGCTCCATTCCATGGTTCCATTGTCCTGGTTTAGTACCTGAGAAGGTTTCATTGTCCTGGTTAAGTTCTAGAGAAGGTTCTTTGGTCCTGGTTCAGTTCTAGAGAAGGTTCATTGGTCCTTGTTCAGTTCTGGAGAAGGTTCCATGGTCCTGGCTAAGTTCTAGAGAAGGTTCTTTGGTCCTGGTTTACTTCTAGAGAAGTTTTTTTGTGTGTCTTGTTTCAGTTCTAGAGAATGTTCCTTATTCCTCGTTTAGTTCTGGAGAAGGTTCTTTGGTTGTGTTTGAGAGAAGGTTCCTTAGTCCTGGTTTAATTCTAGAGAAGGTTCTTTGGTCCTGGTTCAGTTCTGGAGAAGGTTCTTTGGTCCTGGTTTAAAAAAAAAAAAAAAAACTTGAGAAAAATAATTTGGGAAAAATGTATTTAAGCACATTTTGAGGAGCCTGTGACCTGTTTATGTGTTTGATTTTCGACCAAAAGCTCAGGTGTAATTTTATTTGAAAGAAACTTGTTTAACAGCATTTTTGTTTAACCAATTTTTGACAAAAAGAGGCGTAAATGATCATATGTTTAGGTAAAGGAGGAGTGGTACAAGCTGAAGCTGGAGTTTTGTTGCTACAGCCTGGATAATCACAAGTCCGCACCATTTTTATATGTATTCTTCTATAGCTTATACACACTTATATACTTCTGGCTGTAGCTCTCACGTTAGCTCTCACGGCGCAGCGGTCCGCTTCACCTGGTACGACCAGAGAGAAAATAGTATCAAGCGATTATGAGGTCCACGTTCACGATTTGTGACACAAATGTATGGCTCTTTTGAACACATATTGTTTTGAGAAGAAAAACGCTTTATTTTCATGACTCCAGCCAACTTGCCGGACACTTTTGTCAGTACCAGATCCAGGCAAGAACTCGACTCACCGGACGCTGTCGGGAGGTAAGTCAGTGTTGATGCACGACACTGCTGAAGGGGACATACAGATTCATGTCAAAAAAACAAACTATCCCTTTAAAATTACCAAAACACAAGACAAATGTGGCTATACTGACTCATGAATGGCCAGACTGCAAAACAATTTTCCTTAATTAAGCACTTGTATCACAATTTGGTAACACTTTATAATAAGGTACCATAATAAACAGCAAACTAATCATTACCTAACCCTTCATTAATATCTATTAATTCCTACTAAAAAGTCTATTTTGCACAAGTTAATAGTTTTTTCATCATTAACTAAACATCAATTGTTTGCATGAAATTGATGTATTAATGTTTTAACAAATAGAAAATATTCTATTAACTAATATATTAATATTTATTAATAGTTAACTAAATGTTTGCTTATCTCAGTCTGAACCTCTCCTCACAGGATCCTTGTTGGTTAAGTTGGTTAAGTGTAATTAATATATTAGTATTATGTATGTATCAGTGTAGGGCAACTTATAATAAAGTTGGAACAGTAATTATTAACTATTTACAAATAATTCTACTTTACTTATAAAGTTTATTATGGCATCTTATAAAGTGTTACCCACAATTTTATTATATTAGTTATATTACCAACCCAAACCCAGTTTTTGATTGAGAAAATTCGGGCACCTCATATTAATAGCTACAACTACTACTTTGCCTGTGCGTGTACTACAACTGTGATCACTACTTCTTTATTACCACTACACTGTCACTTTAAACCACTGTAATTCTGTTTCTTCTTTGAGTGTAAAAAACTCATTGAAGAAAGGTCCCGCTCAGATCCAACATGGCCGCCTGTGGCTCTGGTCGTCTTGGCGGCGGCGCGAGCGTTTGGCCGTGTGTCCGTGGTTAATGAGTTCTAATTGTTCCACAGACTGTTCTTTAAAAACCATGCTACGCTAATTTATTCATGTATGCAGAGGGGCCTTCTGCTGCCGAGTCTGCTCGCCACAAACAACTCCAAGCAAAAACTGTGCTCAGCAAATGCAGACCTGTGTTTAAAGCTCCACTCTGGAACTTTCTCATCTGGATATGTGCTTCTTTGTCAGGTATTTTACACAAATCTGGAGAAAAGAGGCAGTTCTAGTCCTGGTTTAATCCTAGTTCAGTCTCAGTTCAGACTTGGTTCAGACCTGTCTCAGTTCTAGTTCAGTCCTGGTTTAGTCCTATTTTGGTACTGGTTTAGTACTAGTCTGGTCCTGATTTAGTCCTGATTTTTTTCTAATCTGGAAGAGACAGCTGCGTTGTTCTGCACAAATCCTCACATTCACACTTATATCACAGACTGTAGTCCTGGTTCAGTCCTAGTTTAGTCCTAGTTTAGTCCTGGTTTAGTTCTGGTTTAGTTCTTGCTCAGATCTGGAGGAGACAGTTCTATTATTCAACACATACGCTCACACTCATATTTATATCACAGACTGTAGTCCTGGTTTAGGTCTGGTTCAGTCCTGGTTCTATCCTCGACTCCTGTACTTTTAGCTCAGTCCTGGTTCAGACTTGGTTCAGATCTGATTCAGTCCTGGTTCAGTCTTGGTTTATTCCTTGGTTTAGTCCTGGTTCAGTCCTGGTTCAGCTCTGGTATAGTTTTAGCTCCGTCTTGATTGAGTCCCGGTTCAGATCCCTGGTTAAGTCCTAGTTTACTCCTGATTTAATCCTTTCAGTTCTAGTGTAGTATTGGTCCAGTCCTGGTCCAATCTCGGTTTATTCCTTGGTTCAGTTCTGGTTTAGGCCTGGTTCATATCTGGTTCTGATTGGGTTAGATCATCTCTCACTCCTGGTGCAGCCCTGGTGTAGTCCTAGTTTAGTCCTGGTTGAGTTCTTGCTCAGATCTGGAGGAGACAGTTCCATTGTTCTGTTCTGCACATATGCTCATGCTCACACTTATATCACAGACTGTGGTCCTGCTGAGCTGTGGAGATTTCGTTTTTGTGTGTGTGTGTGTGTGTGTGTGTGTGTGTTTTTTTCTTGTTTATGAACATCCTGTCCACAAATGAATAAACAATGCTACTTTGAAAACATGATTATTTAAATTAAAGGTGTAAAAACAAAAATGTTTTCACTTCTTGCATTAGGTTTCAGATGGCACCAACAATTTAATTTAATTTTAATTTACTTTAATTTGTATTTAATTTTATTTTGGAATAAAATAATAATTTGAATTAATCTCAAATGCTCCACTTTCAGGTCACATGTAAGGCGAAAGTTCTTTGTTCCTGGTGCAGTTCTAGAAAAGATTCTTTGGTGTTGGCTTAGTTCATGAGATGGTTCCGTGGTCCTGGTTTGCTGTAGTTCTGGAGAAGAGTTGTGGAGAAGGTTCCTTGGTCCTGGTTTAGGTCTGTAGATCATTCTTTGGTTCTGGTTCATTTCTAGAGAAGGTTCTTTGGTCCTGATTTAGTTCTTGAAAAGGTTCCTTGATCCTGATTTAGTTCTGAAAAAGGTTCTTTGGTTCTGGTTCAGTTCCAGAGAAGTTTCCATGGTCCTGGTTGAGTTCTAGAAAAGGTTTTTTGGTCTTGGTTAAGTTCTAGAGAAGGTTCCTTGGTCCTGGTTTAGGTCTGTAGAGCAATCTTTGATCCTGGTTCAGTCAATAACATCTCCATGGGGACAAGCAGAGGACAGGCCCTCCAACACGAAAAGTTCAGCAGTGCCCTTTAAATGTGCTGCTGTCTTGTTTGTCCTGTCTGTGATTATGGGGAGGTTTGAGAGAATTATTTTCATTATAAAGTCATTGTGAATAATTATAATAACTGTGACCAATCAGAGAACAGCCAGACTCCACTTAGACCTGTGCCCACAACAAAACAAGAACCAGGAAAGAGAACTTTGAAACTAAGAATGTGTGTGAAATGTGCAGGTGAACTTTCTGCTAAACCAGGACTAAAACAGGACCAAAACAGGACTGAACCAAGACTAAACCAGGACTGACCCAGGACTAAACCAGGACTGAACCAGGACTAAACCAGGATTAAAACAGGGCTAAAACAGGACTAAAACAGGACTAAATCAGTGTTAAAATAGGACATGCTAAACCAGGACTGAACAAAACCAAACTGGGTCCAAAACAGGACTACACCAGGCCTGAACCAAGACTAAACCAGGGCTAACCCAGAAGTAAACCAGGACAAAATCAGGAGTCCACGGGTGTTAAGCCAGGTGCAAAACAAGACTAACCCCAGGCTAAACCAAGACTTTATCAGGGCTGGACAAGGATTAAACCAGGACTAAACCAGAACTAAACCAGTAGTACGCCAGGCCTAAAGCAGGACTAAACTAAACCAGGACTTTGAGATCTCACTGTGCTATTAAACAGGCCTTTACCAAATCCAAACCTGGACTAAATCAGGACTTTGTCACATATAAATAGTCCCTTATGTACATGTGCTTAATAAGAGCAGTCCTGGTTGGGTCCCGAGGGAGGACTGAGTCTGGGTCTAGTCCAGGGTCCTGAGACCAGCCAGATGGACCTGTTATTTTCTCTTCAAAACCCAAACACAAGTCCCCAAGTCCATACTGTAGACCTATAATTTTCTTTTTTTAAGGTAATTTTTAAAGCTTTATTTCTTTATTTGTATTTTTTTGCTTGCAAGAGTCAATTTCAGGTAATATAGGACCTTTAAATGACGCTAACAGTTAAATTGACAGAGACGTGCATTAAAAACTTATAAAATAGATACAGATTTATTTCATATTTTAAAGTTTTATCACAGGAAAATACCAAAAAGTGTTTAAAATGTTATACTTGCCGCACAACAATGATGCCAACAGTTAACGGTGCATTGTGTAACTTTGGAGGGTCCGTCAAATGCTTTTCTCCATGGAGATGTTATTGCTTTGCCAAGAATGTGTCACAGTATGGCATTAAATCTTTCTAACTTCATGGAAACCAAACCAGCGCAAGTTACCGGTCAGATCTGTGGAGAGGAATACACACTCAAAGTCAAAATTCCTTTATGTTAAGGTATTTTTGAGCTATAAAACCACCTGTAATTGAATAAATGTAAAGTAGAGCTGTTTAAAGTCATATTGTGGAACATACCAAGCAGATACATATGGAGCGATGATGTATCCATAGAAACAAGCAAGTGACAGAACCCTATAACCAAAAAGTTACACAGTGCACCTTCAAACTGATAGAAACGTGTATGTATTTCCATATTAAATCGCCTTTACGTGCATATTAAAACTCGAGCTGATAGGTATGTTTTCACCCACTTGACTATTCCCAACTAACAGTCCATTTACCCCCTCCTCCCGCTAATCCTCTTGTACTTGTATATTGCAGTTCAAAGTACCGGCGCAGTACTTTCTGTGTACTTCACGCCTTCACCTATTCAGCGGTTAATCCCCCGGACAAAGGGCCTGTGCTCGGGGCCGCTCCCTACAGCTGGGAACCCTGTAATCCTCCTGTGATTGGCCGACCGCCACGCACACACCGCCAGCTCCACAAAGAGGTTAGCCGCTAATTAGGACAAAGCTAACGTGATGACTTCCTGTGTTCAGATCATTAGACATCACAGGGCGTCAAGTGGAGACCGAGAGGGAGGGGGCGCTACCAGGGACATGGGAACACGTCTGCGACTACGGCGAGCTACTACGTACAGGAGCGCAGTACCAGATTTACTAGGTTCAGTTCTAGAGAAGGTTCTTTGGTCCTGGGTCATTTCTTGAGAAGGTTCATTGGTCCTGGTTTAAATCTTGAGAAGGTCCTTGTTCCTGGTTCAGTTCTGGAGAAGGTTCTTTGGTCCTGGGTCATTTCTTGAGAAGGTTCATTGGTCCTGGTTTAAATCTTGAGAAGGTCCTTGTTCCTGGTTCAGTTCTGGAGAAGGTTCTTTGGTCTTGATTAAGTTCCAGAGAAGGTTCTGTGGTCCTTGTTCAGTTCTAAAGAAAGTTCTTTTGTCCTGGCTCAGTTCTAAAGAAGGTTCTTTGGTCCTGGTTCTTTTCTAGTGAAGGTTCCTTGTCCTTGTTCAGTTCTAGAGAAGGTTCCTTGGTCCTGGTTTAGTTCTGGAGAAGATTCCTTGGTCCTTGTTTAGCTCTAGAGAAGTTTTTTTGGTCCTGGTTCATTTCTAGAAAAGGTCCCTTGTTCCTGTGTCAGTTCTAGAGAAGGTTCATTGGTCCTGGTTTAGTTCTAGAGAAGATTAGTCCGTCCTGATTTAGTTCTGGAGAAGGTTCCTTGGTCCTGATTTAGTTCTAGAGAAAGTTCCTTGGTCCTGATTAAGTTCTAGAGAAGGTTCATTGGTCCTGGTTCAGTTCTGGAGAAGGTTCTTTGGTCCTGGTTTAGTTCTGGAGAAGGTTCCTTGGTCCTAGTTCAGTTCTAAAGAAGGTTCTTTGGTCCTGGTTTAGTTCTGATGAAGGTTTATTGGTCCTGTTCAGTTCTAGAGATGATTCCTTGGTACTGGTTTAGTTCTAGAGAAGGGTTTTTGGTTTTGGTTAAGTTCTAGAGAAAGTTCCTTGGTGTTCTGTCCAATCTATGTTCCAATCATTAGACATCACAGAGTGTCAAGTGGAGACCGAGAGGGAGGGGGCACTAGGCACATGGGAACATGACTGCTGCTATGGCTATCCTACATGCAGAGGTGCAGTACTACATTTACTTGAGTAACTTTTCAAAGAGGAGTTGGGGACATTTAGTTTCTAGACCACATATTAATTGCTAACTAAGTGATACTTGGTATAGGGTGACCAGACGTCCCTATTTCCCCAGGACAGCCCGGTTTTGAGCCCTGTGTCCCCTGTCCCAGCAGATTTATCCAGTGATTTAGCTCAGTTTTATACAAGAAATGTCCCAGGTCTCCCTATTTTTGACCAATCTGATCCCTGCCAACAGTAAAGGGAGGCATAAACTCTAAACTAATTTGTTTAAATAAAATACAGAAAAGCTGCTTAAAAATGACCAAAACACAAAGAAAATGTACTGGCTCACATGTTAGTCATGAATGATATTTGCACAACAATTTCCTTAATTACACATTTGTTTCACAATTTTATTATTACCAGCCACCAAAAAAATGGGGATGCTCCAGTTGGTAATTTGGTCTGCTAATTATAATAATAAATCTTTATTTATAAAGCACTTTTAAAAACAATATTTACAAAGTGAGAACAAAGAACAAGAAAAACTGCATCCAGAAAGCACAAAGACAGACAATGAAGCAAACAATTCAATCAATTATAATAACTAAGTTAATACAATTGAATAAAAATAAATAAGGAATAAAATCAAGCTAAAAGCAGTTAAAGGAAGGCCAGTTGGTAAAAATGAGTTTTGTGATTTAAAAGAGATTTAAAAGGTGATACTGATGGTGCAGCCTCATCTCCTCAGACAGGTCATTCCAAAGCCGAGGCGTCCGGACTGAAAAGGCTCGATCACCTCTTGTCCGGAGCCTGGACTCTGGAAGAGCCACAGGGACCTGCCTGAGGATCTAAGGCTGCGGGAGGCTCGTACTGGGTCAAAAGTTCTGAAATGTAACTTGGTGCAAGACTTAAACAAGCTTTAAAAGTGATCAGTAAAATGACTTGTTTTAAAACAGGAGCAGGTTCTGTGATTAGCTGCGGCCTCTTCACTAATCGCTGTGTTTTTGAACTACGCTGTTGTGAACTCTTGTCCAGTCTGAGAGCCGCTATTATACCACATGTGAAGAACTAATGAAGCTATTTTCATTATGGGCTCGTTATAGATAATTATTATGATTATAAAAAATACAAGACTCGGAGCAGAACACTCACAGGACCAGTTAAAGTTCAGTTATGATGCCGCTGGGGTCAAATTGAAAAGAGGAAGGAAGAATTATTGTAATATTAAGACCCCATGTTTAATCTGTTTTGATAGCTGTTTAATCTGGGGAAATTAAATCAAATGACACAATAAACTGTTCCAATAAATATAATTGAAGCTGATTTTAAAATGTTTTGAAATCATTACAGGCATTTTGCAGTCGCTGTTGTTCGCCCATCTGTTAAACCCTTGTTTAAAAGGTTAAATATCATGCATAAAATTGACTCTCATGAGCTGTAAGTCATGTTGTTACCTCAAAAACATGGGGCAGCAGTTGGATTTTGTTTCATTGACATATGTCTGTCACCTTTAAAGCTTTAAATGCTCTCTTCCACCTTGTGATGTCATGAAGTGGTAGTTTTCATGTTAACAGCTCCTTTTTACCTTTAGTTCAGTAGAAAATGCCAACTGCAGGACTGAAATTATTCAAATTATCTCTCCCTCTCTGTATGAACCTGCTCTACATGATCCTGGCATTTTTATTTCACTGTTTTGTCTTTGTCCTTTTCCTAATATGGAACTCTGCTCCAAACTCCTATAACTGCTAGACTCAGTGAGCTTCATTTGACTGGAACTGAATGCTACGTGTGGAGTGAGGAGTGTGTAGTGAGACTTGTGGGGAGTGAGATATGTGGAGTGAGACTTGTGGAGTGAGATATGTGGAGTTAGACATGTGGATTGAGACATGCAGAGTGAGATATGCATAGTTAGACATGTGGAGTGAGACATGTGGAGTAAGATATGTGGAGTTAGACATGCACAGTGAGACATGTGAGGTGAGACATGCAGAGTGAGACATGTGAGGTGAGACATGCACAGTGAGACATGTGAGGTGAGACATGCACAGTGAGACGTGAGGTGAGACATGCACAGTGAGACGTGAGGTGAGACATGCACAGTGAGACATGTGAGGTGAGACATGTGGAGTAAGATATGTGGAGTTAGACATGCACAGTGACACACGTGAGGTGAGACATGCACGGTGAGACATGCACAGTGAGACGTGAGGTGAGACATGCAGAGTGAGACATGTGAGGTGAGACATGCAGACTGAGACGTGAGGTGAGACATGCAGAATGAAACATGTGAGGTGAGACATGCAGAGTGAAACATGTGAGGTGAGACATGCAGAGTGAGACATGTGAGGTGAGACATGCAGAGTGAGACATGTGAGGTGAGACATGCAGAGTGAGACATGTGAGGTGAGACATGCAGAGTGAGACGTAAGGTGAGACATGCACAGTGAGACTTGAAAAGTGAGATGTGGAATAAGACCTGTGGAGTCGGTCATGAGTGAGACCTGTGGAGTGAGACCTGAAGAGTTAGACGTGTGGAGTGAGACTTCTGTCAAGTGAGACTTGTGGAGTGACACTTGTGTGGAGTGAGACTTGTGGAGCGAGACTTGTGTGTAGTGAGACTTTTGGTGTGAGAGTTGAGGAATCAGACATGAGTGAGACACGTGGAGTGAGACGCATGGAGGGAGACGTGAAGTCAAACATGAGTGAGACATGTGGAGGGAGACATGTGGAGTAAGACATGTGCAGTGAGACCTGAAGAGTTAGACGTGTGGAGTGAGACTTGTGGAGTGAGACTTGTGGAGTGAGACTTGTGGAGTGACACTTGTGGAGTGACACTTGTGGAGTGACACTTGTGGAGTGACACTTGTGGTGTGAGGGTTGTGGTGTGACACTTGTGGAGTGACACTTGTGGAGTGAGACTTGTGGAGTGACACTTGTGGAGTGAGACTTGTGGAGTGACACTTGTGGAGTGACACTTGTGGAGTGACACTTGTGGAGTGAGACTTGTGGAGTGAGACTTGTGGAGTGACACTTGTGGTGTGAGGGTTGTGGAGTGACACTTGTGGAGTGACACTTGTGGAGTGAAACTTGTGGAGTGAGACTTGTGGTGTGAGACTTGTGGAGTGAGACTTGTGGTGTGAGAGTTGTGGAGTGACACTTGTGGAGTGAGACTTGTGTGGAGTGAGACTTGTGGAGTGAGACTTGTGGAGTGAGACTTGTGGAGTGAGACTTGTGGTGTGAGGGTTGTGGTGTGAGAGTTGAGGAGTCAGGCATGAGTGAGACATGTGGAGTTAGACATATGGAGAGAGACTTGTGGAGTGGGACTAGTGAGGAGTGAGTGGTGCAGAGCACACCTGTGCCCCCTGAGGCTCTGTCTGTCCACACGAGTGTCAGAGCTCAGGATAAAACAAACAGTACAACTGTCACACCTGAGAGAGCCAACCCAGACCTGCTACTTCTACTGCTACTACTACTGCATCTACTCCTGCTACTACTACTACTACTACTACTACTACTACTACTGCTGCTGCTACTACTACTCCTGCTATTACCACCACTACTACTACTACTACTACTACTACTACTACTACTACTACTACTGCTACTGCTACTACTACTACTACTACTACTACTACTACTACTACTACTACTACTACTACTGCTGCTGCTACTACTGCTACTGCTACTACTACTACTACTACCACCTCTACTCTTACTACAGCTATTACTACTACTGCATCTACTCCTATTACTACTACTACTACTGCTGCTGCTGCTACTATAACAGCATTTACTCCTAATACTGTTCTTACTTCCACTACTACTACTAGTACTACTGCATCTACTTCTACTATTACTACTACTGCATCCACTCCTACCACTACTACTATTACTACTACTACTACATATACTCCTACTACTACTACTAGTACTACTGCGTTTACTCCTACTACTGCTGCTACAACTGAGGTAACTGTTGGGACATTGATTAGTTCTGATTTAGTCACTACTGATTTCCAAAGATGTATTTGTTTAGCCACCCCTATGAACGAACATCAAGGACCATGACGTCCACCCTCCTGTGGGCTCACCACCTGCCGAGGGGTTCAGAGGGGATGTCAGGTGCTATGAGGATTGGGCAGCAAGTTGCCTCCGCGACCCAGCTGGATTAAGCGGGAAAAGATGGATGAATGGTATTTGTTTCGGCTATTTTTTGTCTTTTTTTTTTTCTAAAAATTATGCTTTGTTTAAACCATTTCCCTTTTTGATGTAGTTTAATCCTTTGTTATTTAACTTTTTGTGGTATTTCTTCAGATTTAGTCCTGACAAACTCAGGATTGTTATGCACGCATCCCTGGAAAGGTGCCCCCGGCGTGTCCCACCAGGAAGAGGCCCCTCAGGATCCCCCTGGAAGAACTGGAGGAAGTGTCTGGGGTGAGAGAAGCCTGGGTGTCCACAACACGGCCCTGGATGAATTGGAAGAGGCCTATAATACATAAGACTGGTCCCCCGCTCTGTTTCAGTCACAGAAAGATCATTTTACTTGACAAGTTATCTTAAAATAAACAAACTCTAGACTAGAATGAAGCATCTCCGTACGTGTTCATGGGCTGGAAATAGATAAAATGCTTTAAATTCTACAAAATTCTAGATAAACACACTTAAAACCAGCTTATGATTAGTAGAATAGCCTGATAATAAATTCAAAGATGCTAATTTCTTGATATAAGTTACTTGAAGTCAGTCTGGCATGATCGTAGTCAGTCCATTCATACTAATCATGAGTCATGGAAAAAATATATGTGCTCATTTTTAAGATTTGCAACCAATTCAGAACTAGTAAGTAGAAAATAAATATGAAAACAATATGAATAACCTGATATAATTTTTAAAATCTTGGCCAGATCAGAGAAATTTGCAGTCTTTGGTCTGGCTTACTTCCAGTTTAGTCCTTTCTAAATCCTGATTCATTGGATAAAGCTTCCAAATGAAACTCATATTATAAAATATCATATAATAACATCATATTTTTCTTCCTTCTTCTATATCTTTTCTCTCATTTGAATCCTCAATTTGCAAAACCATAAAAACAACCCAAAAATCCACATATTTCAAACTCCTACCTAACCCCGGCTGATCCTCCAAGTGTCTCCGCCCGGTCCATCCCGCCGCCCTAACCCTCTCCTAATCATCCCGGTAATGATCTCAACTCTCGCCCCGCGTGCGCTAGCTCCCGTGCTAGCGTAGCATGCTGTTAGCGGGTGCTGTTAGCGTACCATCTGTCCTCTCCGCGGCTGGCGCTCATTACGCCATCTCCCTTTTGGCTAATGCCTCTAATATGGCGTCTAATGGAGAGTTAATAGGGCTGTGAGCGGGCGAGCGAGCCAGTGTCAGTGTGCCAGGAGAGGAGAGAGAGAGAGAGAACATGGAGAGATGGAGAGAGAGAGGAGAGGGTGAGAAGAGGAGCGCTAACAGTGAAAAACAGCACAATCACACCAGAAAACGCTCTTTTTATGGCTCTGCAGATGACGAGAGGAAGAGATAAAGAGAGGGACAATAGAGCTGCTGCTCCACGTGACTCACTGACAGGGACGCCGTGTTGGCAGTGGAGAATTAACGGAAATGAATAAAGGTCCTACAGTATATTAACTCAGACAAAACTCACAGACAGAAAAGAACATGTGTGATGGGCGAGATGCGCAGAAAGACAAACTGGACAGGACAAGGCAAGTGCCTGAAGTCCCCGTCCCAACCGCAGGCCTCAAAACAAAAGCTCAAAACCGTAGCCTCCAAACTTCTTGACATGGACTAAAATGTGTCTAAATATTAGGGGTGTAACGATATCCAAGTCCCACAATACGATATCGTCACAGTATGAACCTCACGGTACGATATTTGTTGCAATATGGTGGGAGGCTCATGCTATTATGATATTCTACATAATAACAAGACTGACATTCTAAAACGCTTTGACCAGTCATTTGGTAGAACTGTAAGGAAACCAGGTTTTCCTTTGTGTGTTCGTTAGTTTCTGCTAAGACAAAAGAAATACCCTTGAAACCAAAATAAAATTCAGAGAAGAATTTATTCAGTCAAGCAGTAAAAGACAAATACTTGTACCAGGACTCTGTGCCGACATTCCCGTGCAGAGACTCGATACTTATGCCTATACAATGACTTTTATACGTAAATTATAGTGGGCGACTGCGGTTTAGACTAGATCAGCCAGGACTCTTGGCACGCTGCACAGTCCAATCAGACTCCATCCGGGTGTTATCTGACTGACAAGTCATGACATCATCCTTGTCAGTAGATCGTGTCCTATTTAGTTAGTTTGCTTTTAGATAGATTGGAATATCAAACATTTGTCTTGACATACAGTGAGTCTATGAGTCTCACAGCTGTGATCAGAGCCTTTATCTTACACATATCGGCTTGTGAAAGTCTGATCCCGTCAGATCTCAGAAGCTCAGCAGGGCTTGGTTAGTACTTGGATGGGAGACACTGGGAATTCCAGGTGCCACAGGGGGGCGCCAGTCACAAAAACTGTTGTTGTGTCCTTAGGCAAGACACTTCACCCACATTGCCTAGTATGAAAGTGGTGTGTGCGTGGCCAGGACTCCCTTGAAAAACAGACTAATAATCTCAGTGAGACTTTCTTGGTTAAATAAAGGTTAAATTTAAAAAATAATCTTCACATGACCTTGGTACAATAATGAACTATAGAACTAGCTAGTTACTAGGCTAATAACTAGGCTACTAGCCTAGTTATTTATCCTAACACAACAGTTATTGTCATTAGGGATGTAACGATGGCCAAATCTCTGCGTACGATATTTTCACCATATACAGTATCTTGGGAAAGTTTTAGGCAGGTGTGAAAAAAGCTGTAAACAAAGAATGCTTTAAAAAAATATATAAATAATGATTGTTTGTTTTTGTTTTTCAATTTACAAAATGCAAAGTGAGCGAACAAAAGAAAAAGCCAAAGTTATTCAGAAGTCTCTTCAGTGTAAAGAAGAACAAGAAGTTGTGGAAGTGATGGAGCCCTGACCTCAACATCATGGAGTGTGTCTGATTCCATGAAGAGACAGAAGGATGTGAGGAAGCTCCATCCACACAAGATCTGGGCTTAGTTCTTCAACATGTTTGGAAAAGCGACCAGCCCAGTTCCTTCACAAACTGTCTGCAAGTAAACCTAGAAGAACTGATGCTCTTCTGAAGGCAAAGCTCACACCAAATATGGATCTGATTTAGATTTCTCTTTTGTTCATTCACTGCATTTTGTTGAATGATGAAAATAAATGATGAACACTTCCATTGTTGAAGCATTCTGAGTTTAGAGTATTTTTCCACACCTGCCTATAACTTTTGCACAGAACGGTACCATATTTATTGCAATATTTTGTGGATGCACAAAACTGTGAATCTGCTCCTTTTTCCTCTAAAAATGCTTCACAGACTTAATCCAAAGAATGAAGATGTAAAAGTGCTTAGAACAGTTATTTCTTCATGTTGTCTGCACTGAAACGGAGCAAAGGATCATGGTCTATGTAGTTCCCTCTGTTTTTTTTAGCTATTTCTGCATCAGAAATGTTCATTTAAACAAAGAGACTTGGGATTTGATATATTGTGATGGTCCACGATATTATTGTGAGACCTTTGATGATACGATATCACCAGATTTCACTTATTGTTACATCTTTACTAAACTGATAAAGAACAAAAAACTGTAACTTCAACATCGACTGAAGCTGTGAAGAACGTTCTGCTGACAGAGCGCACACCCTTCACGTGCACACCCTTCATGTGCACACCCATGTCACGTGCACACTTTTATTATCATGTACATACTATATAGCCGTCCACGTGCACGTTTGATCTCACATGCACGCCCCTGTTCACGTGCACGATCGTCACTGACACCGCACTCTCCCTCTCGTGCGCGCTCCTGTCCACGTGCACACTACTCCCTCTCGTGCGCGCTCCTGTCCACGCTCACGCTCCTCACTGACACCCGTCTTGCTCTTATGCACGCTCCTGTCCACATGCATACTCTCATTGACTCCCCCTCTCGTGCACGCTCCTCACTGATACCCCTCTCGTGCACGCTCCTCACTGATACCCCTCTCGTGCACACTCCTGTCCATGTGCACACTGCACACTGATATCCTTCTCGTGCACCCCCCCATCATCCCCCTCTCTCTCTCACTTGTGCACCTGCAGGTCTTTGGTCTTTGGTCTTTGGTGTTTGGAGTTTGGATTTGAGCCGGAACAGCCTCAGGGACATTCTTCAACTGCTCCTGAAAAAAACACAAACATTCAACTTTCAACACAAGACGAGGACTTCACCGGGACTGGTTCTGGGCCTGGATTAGACCAGACCAGGTCACGAGACAAGACGAGAAAATAAAGCCCAACAGTTAGACCTAAAATAAATGCACCATGGCTCATTAATCTCTCAGAAATGATAACTTTCACTTTTCTGGTCCTCTTCGTCATGTCTCGAGCCAGAACCAAGCATGTTTGTCCAATCAGATCTGTTTATTTCAGTAACTATGACGACATAAACACTCAAAATCTGATTAATATAAGATTTTTTTTGTTATAAAATTATTAAAATGACGTAATAATCTTGAAAGTCTAAAAATCTGATTCTAATCCAGTTTTGGAGCCCAGGTGCCGTATGTGTGCCCCCAATAGCTGTAAGAGTGATTACTTTAATGCCATATTGTGGAACATTCCAGGGAAAACAATAACATCTTAAACAATAAAACCAGCAGGTGACGGACCCCTCACCAGAAGAGTTGTATTGTGCATCTTTAAAGGAACTGTGTGTTGGATTTGGATCTAATTTACTGAGAACTATTGTAATGCTGATTTATTCTTAATTACAAAAACACTGGACATGATGAAAGATGCAAGTGAAACGAAAGAGCGTCGTCTTTTTTTTTTTTAAGTTGTGATTTCTGTGTATATAATTTCAATGTACCAATACTGAGGCCTTGATATAATGGGAAAAACTAAAGAAATGTGTATAAATGATGGCTGAGTTAAAGGCATACTGTGTAACCTTTCTAATAGAAGGCATCTCACCTCCTCTTGTCTCCATAGAGATTTTATAGAAGAATGCCATAAACACACTCCTGTATAAGACTGATTACTTTAATGTGCATAAATCTATGTTTAGCATTTATATTAAGCATTTTTAGCGTAAAAAGTTACAGGTCAGATCTGTGGAGAGCTCACAGTCAGAAGTCTGTCAGAGTCTGTTTTCCAAGATATTTAATGGAAATAAATGTAAATGTAAAGTAGAGCTGTTTAATGTCATACTGTGGAACATTCCAGACAGAACAATCATATATCCATAGAAACAAGCAGGTGATGGTCCCTTAGCCAAAAGGTTACACAGTGCAATCTGTTTTTTGATTTTGTATTAGCATTGAATAAAAAGAATGAAATGTAAAATATTTTTCACTTTTTATGAAGCACAGTAAATGCATATTTGTTATAACAATTTTTAAATTTAAGTCAAATTTCTGAAAAATAAGGTCAATTGTAATTTTTTTTTCTTTTTAAGTGTTGTAATCCTACTTTTTTACTTACTGTAAATTAAAAAATATGTGCAAATATCACCTAAAATCTTTAGTATCAATTCATTAAAAACTAATAATTAACGTGGAATGTACTTTTTTTCTAAAGGTAATTAAATATTTTGTGTGACTCTTTGTTTCTATATTAATTAAAAACAATAAGACTATAAACTTTAAAAAGTTAGGCAACCATTTTCCTCAAATCTTTTAATTGCTGCTTAATTGCTCGGGTTTACAGTGCAGAAATGGCTAAATTGTACAGAAATATTCAGTGCTTTTAGCTCAGGTTTTTGAGGCTAAATTGGGACAGCCAATTTTGCCAGAACACGTCTCTTGTTTCTCTTATGTAAAAAGGATTCTGGTCAAATTGTTTAGTTTTTTTTTTTTTTCTCGTGAATGTGAGGATGTGGGCGGAGCCACTGAAATCGCCCCGAGCAACAATCTGTGCCGACAGACACACGCCCACGTGCACGCCCCTTCATTAACAGCTTCACGTGCACACTCGAGCCGTCGTGCACGCCCATACACATGTGCACGCTCGGGAACGCTGCGTGCACGCCTCATGCACGCCTCGTGCACGCCCCACACCTCCCAGGAACAGCTGAGGCGTCAATGGAAGAAATGCACAAGAAGAAAGGCAGAGGGGGAAGGGGAAACTGTCAACAAACCAGGACTAAACCAGGACTGAACCAGGACTAAACCAGGACTGAACCAGGACTAAACCAGGACTAAAACAGGACTAAACCAGGACTAAACCAGGACTGAACCAGGACTAAACCAGGACTAAACCAGGACTAAACCAGGACTGAACCAGGACTAAACCAGGACTAAACCAGGACTAAACCAGGACTGAACCAGGACTAAACCAGGACTAAAACAGGACTGAGCCAGGACTAGACCCAGGTTAACCCAGGACTAAACCAGATCTGAACAAAGAATAAACCAGGACTGAACCAGAACTGAACAAGGACCAAATAAAGACTGAACGAGAATTAAACAGGACTAAACCTGGGTTAAACCAGGACTAAATTAGGATAAAACCAGGGCTAAAGTAGGACTAAACCATTACTGAACAAAAACCTACCTGAAGTTGTTTTGTTTCATTCATACGTCTTTATCTCCAAAGCTCTAAATGCTCTATTCCACCTTGTGATGTCATGTAGTGGTACTGTTCAAGTTAACATCTACCTTTTACCTTTAGTTCAGTAGAGATGGGCAATTCCAGGGCTGAAATTATCCAAATGATTGTAGTGAAGGTGTGTGGAGTTTTAAAACACAGTGAACCACTTCCACTATTACATGACATCACAAGGTGGAACGGGGTGTTTTCGGTATGAAAACTCAGCCTAAATATGCAAGGTTTGTGCGTTAAACATGTGTGAATGAAACAAAACACACCAAGACTGAACCAGGTCTATATGGAACAAAATGTGACTAAACCAGGACTAAACTTGGACTAAATCAGGACTAAACCAGGCCTAAATCAGGACTATACCAGGATTAAACCAAGACTGAACCAGGATCAAACTAGGACTAAACCAGGACTTCAGTCTCCTTATGTACCGCAATGTTGTATTTATTTATGCTCTGAATGTGTGTCTCATTAGTAAATCATGAATCATATGTTTCCGAAGTGAAGATAACAAGTCATATTAATATCTCACCCCAAAAAAACATCTTTAAAAAAACTCGCTAATGACGGCGTCTTTGGCTGCTGCTCGCTCCCGAAGTGACAAGCTGATTGACTGTCAACAACTTTCTCTCCCTCACACAAACTCATTAACGCAAAATGTGGCGGAGTGGAAAAAAAAGAAGAAAAAACAGATCGAGGGGTGGAGAGAGAGCAGAGAGGAGAGTGGAGAGACGCACAGAGCAGCCATTTCTGAAGACAAATGAAAACCAAAAGGAGGGGAAAGGGAAGCGAGGGGCAGACAGGAAGCGGAGGAGGGGACAGGTAATAGCGTGGCACCTGTTGGCATGTGGCATCGTTGTTGCTACGTGATAATGAATGCACGGCGACGATATGAGCAGCGGCGGCGCGAGGAGGCCGCGGGATTTCACAAGTGGAGATTTAAAATATGCGAGACTGTGCCCTCATTAAGTGACATCAATCTTTGGTCTTTAGTCGAGACTCCTGAACCAGACTGAAACAGGTCTAAACAAGGACTAAAACAGGTCTAAACAAGGACTAAAACAGGTCTAAACAAGGACTAAACCAGGTCTAAACAAGGACTAAATCAGGTTTAAACACGGACTAAAACGGGTCTAAACCAGGTCTAAACAAGGACTAAACCTGGGGAGTATTCCATCAATGTCGCTAAACATAGCTGTGTTTAAGTGATTAAGCTTGGTGTGAAGAAGCATCAGCTTTAACTTAAGGCTGAAGCTGTTCCACTAACACGTTTAACTGCACCTCATCGACGTTAAATTCAACCGGGCTTATCCAGTCTTACATTAGGTGTGTGCACGGGGGACATAAGGAGCCCAGAACAAGCGATTGTCAAAAACACAATCATGTTGAAGGTAGATTATTTCAGTGCCTCAGAACTTAGTACTTTTAGAACTGTCCAAGGAATAAAAGCACAATTACAAAGAAGGGAAATGCACTTGCAATAACCGAGGCGAGAGACACTGCGTGGCAGAAGAGCCGACCACTTAAATGCATAAGTTCTCTAACAATGCTGAATGTTGAGTTTTTGAGTATGTTTTCGTCAGTGTTGTGAGGATAAGTCTGTGGGGGAGAGGAATCTCTGCAGTGTGTGGTGTGGGACACCTGTGATCGATGCTCAGATGATGTCATGACAAATGTTCATATTTGTACAGAAGTCTTGCCTTTTGTAATTTCTTTGTAATGTGTAAAAGTACTTGCACCAACTAATTGTGTGTGTCAAATTGTGTGATCTTGTCTTTGAGCTGGAGTGGTGTTAATAATGTGAGGAGGAGCGTTGCAGGTAAATTCTAAACACACAGAAGCACTGGGTCATGGGCTGTGCCTGTTAACTGCCACATTTTGTGGTTTTAAAGTAAAGCTTTACCTTTCACTATTGCTTGATGGAGATTTCACATAAAATATAAAGTGTCACTGTGGTCAAGTGTTAATGTTTGGCCAAGCTGAGATAAATTCTATGATGATATGAATAATAGGCGGTAGGTTAAATCGCATTAATTCACATTTGTGTAAATGTGTGACAAATGTAAAGGCCACTACACACTTGAGGATTTTTCGGTCTTAAATGATTTTTAAACGTGCGAGAAAAAGCACACTCCACAGACACAAGGAGAATCTTATGAGACTTAAAATCTCTGATCGCAAAGACTGCAGCAGGATATGGCTGCATAAAACAGGCTGCAAAGTTGTGAGCATGATCACGTCAACTGTTTCCTGTCTACAGTAAAACTACTCACTCTAAGACTCTTAAGTGTTCAAAGATCAGAGCTCTGCACTACTAGTTTAGACACAAGTCAAAACTGTGTGGGACAATACTTAAAAGACTGACGAGTCCACAGGAAATAGAGTCACTATCACTAATCTGCAGCTTTACGCTCTGTGGATGTAAACAAACACATGAGAGGAACAGCTTTCAACTTTTTACTTCCAAAGAACGCCTCAAACTGGATTAATAATGCGGTTTTGTGGACTGGAGTCATTATTTGCAGAGGACAATTTCTATGGATAATGTGGATGAGACGCTGCACTTTAAATTTACCACTTTACAGTGGTGAGTAATAAAGTCTTTATTTTCGCTATATCCTGAGTTTGTATGTATCTCTGTGTCCGTTGCTCCTCTGCCCCTGACGCTCTGTTTTATCGGCTGTTACCATAGCGATGCTGATGTTTGGTGGTTACGATCTGACACTGACACCACACACACGAGGACTGTGGATCTCAGGAAATTATCATATTTGAAGATTTTCTAATGACAACAACTGTTTAAAAAAAAGTTTAATTATTGGAAATTCACCAAACCTGACCAAGAACATGAGGTAAATAATTTTTTGGTGACATTGTCATCCTTGTTGTTGGACAACACAGATAATCAGGAGGGAAGTGTGGGAACTGTTTGTTTGACACTGTGTTTACTGCAGGTACGTATTCTTTGTAACACCGCTTGATTAAGCGTGAGCCCCAGAGCCGGCTACTTCACAAGCATCTGTTACCCCGGTAATTCAGCGGAGATTCATGTGAGCGAGAGTCATGGAACTGAACTCTCACTAAAACTAATGAGGCTTATCCAAGTTAGCCGGGATTTGATGGATTTGATGGATTGAATGGGTTTTAAACAAGAACTAAAACCAGGTCTAAAAAAAGACTAAACCAGGTCTAAACAAGGACTAAACCAGGTCAAACAAGGATTAAAACCAGGTCTAAACAAGGACTAAAACCAGGTCTAAACAAGAACTAAAACCAGGTCTAAACAAGGACTAAACCAGGTCTAAACAAGGACTAAAACCAGGTCTAAACAAGGACTAAAACCAGGTCTAAACAAGGACTAAACCAGGTCTAAACAAGGACTAAAACCAGGTCTAAAAAAAGACTAAACCAGGTCTAAACAAGGATTAAAACTAGGTCTAATGTATTTTATTGATAATCAGGAAATGTGTGTTAGCATGCTAGTTGTTGGTTAGTTTTACCTACACTGAAAACTCCCCTCTGGTCTCTGAAAGGAAAACTAATTGACGTGAATAATTGTGTTCAGAATGTGTAAGGTTACACCACTGCAAACCGTTCTTCTGTCACATTTTTAATTAGGGTCAAAACCAGGTCAGAACAGGACAAAATCAGATCCAATACGACTAATACATTATGTTATATCATGTATTCAAGAGAAGTAGAATGTTCATAACTGATCTGGAATCACACATTTCTCTCAGCATTTACCTACTTCAGCTGAATGAGTTTACGAGAGTGTCAAATTGGATAAATACTAGTGTGTGTATATGAAAGTGTCCAAAAGTTTGACTGGTCGTGTAAATAAATTATGTTGAATGGCTCTTTGAAATGAACAGATCCAAAAGATTCGCATCTCATAAAAGAGCTGAAAGTCCCATTGCTAAAACTAAAACTCGACCTAGGAGGGACTCTGCCGTGTAAAACCCTCAGACCAGAACGAAACAAAACTGGACCTCAACAAAAGATTCTGACAGGACTAAACTTACACTAAATCATTTGTCTCTGTCACTCCTGTCTCTCCTTCATCTTTTCTCTGCTATCTCTTCATCTCTCTTTCCTCTCATTTCTCCTCTCTCTCCTTCATCTTTTCTCTGCTATCTCTTCATCTCTCTTTCCTCTCATTTCTCCTCTCTCTTCTTCATCTTTTCTCTGCTATCTCTTCATCTCTCTTTCCTCTCATTTCTCCTCTCTCTTCTTCATCTTTTCTCTATCTCTTCATCTCTCTTTCCTCTCATTTCTCCTCTCTCTCCTTCATCTTTTCTCTGCTATCTCTTCATCTCTCTTTCCTCTCATTTCTCCTTTCTCTCCCATCACTTCTGCCCCACCCATCTCTCTTTCCATCTCGCCTGTTGCTTCACATCGCTCCTGCCTCTCCTGCCTCTCCTGCCTCTCCTGCCTCTCTTGTCTCCCGTCGCTCCGGTCTCTCCTTCCTCCCATCTCTCTTGAGGCAGGAGAGCCTCTCTCTTTTGTTGCTCCTGTCTCTCCCCTGTCTCTCTCCGGTCAGGAACGATAGGAGTAACAAGAGAGAGAGACAGGAGCGACAAGAGCAACAAAAGAGAGACAGGAGCGACAGGAGTAAAAAGAGAGAGACAGGAGAGAGACAGTCTCTCTCTTGTCACTCCTGTCTCTCTCCTGTCTCTCTCTTGGTGCTCCTGTCTCTCTATTGTCTTTCTCTTGTTTCTCCTGTCTCTCTCCTGTCTCTCTCCTGTTGCTCTTGTCTCTCTCCTGTTGCTCTTGTCTCTCTCCTGTCTCTCCTGTCTCTGTCTCTCTCTTCTGTCTCTTTGTCTCTCCCCTGTCTCTCTCTCCTGTTGCTCCTGTCTCTCTCTTGTTTCCCTTGTCTCTTCTCTCTCCGACAGGTGAGAGACACTCTCCTGTCGCTCCTGTCTCTCTCTTGTCACTCCTGTTGTTCCTGTCGCTCCTGTCTCTCTTGTCGCTCCTGTCACCCCGTCTCTCTCTCGTCTCTCCTGTCGCTCTTGTCTCTCTGCTGTCGCTCCTGTGTCTCTCTTGTCTCGCTTCTGTCTCTCTCATGTCTCGTCTGTCTCTGTCTTGTCTCATCTGTCTCTTTCTTGTCTCTCTCTTGTCTTGTGTCTCTCTCTTGTCTCTCCTGTCTCTCTCTTGTCTTGTCTGTCTCTGTCTTGTCTCATCTGTCTCTTTCTTGTCTCTCTCTTGTCTCGTGTGTCTCTCTCGTCTCTCCTCTCTCTCTCTTGTCTCTATTGTCTCGTCTGTCTCTGCCTTGTCCCATCTGTCTCCCTCTTGTCTCTCCTTTCTCTCTCTTGTCTCTTTTGTTTCTCCTGTCTCTCTCTTGTCTCTCCTGTCTCTCTCTTGTCTCTATTATCTCATCTGTTTCTCTCTTGTCTGGTCTGTCACTCTCTTGTCTCGCTTGTCTCTACTGTCTCTCTCTTGTCTCATCTCTCTCTTGTCGCTCTTGTCTCTCCTGACTCTCTCTTGTCGCTCTTCTGTCTCTCCTGTCTCTCTCTTGTCGCTCTTCTGTCTCTCCTGTCTCTCTCTTGTAGCTCTTCTGTCTCTCTTGTATTTCTCTTGTCCCTCTTCTGTCTCTCTCTTGTAGCTCTTCTGTCTCTCTTGTATTTCTCTTGTCCCTCTTCTGTCTCTCTTGTCTCTCTCTTGTCTCACTTGTCTCTACTGTCTCTCTCTTGTCTCATCTCTCTCTTGTCTCTCTTCTGTCTCTCCTGTCTCTCTCTTGTCGCTCTTCTGTCTCTCCTGTCTCTCTCTTGTTGCTCTTCTGTCTCTCCTGTCTCTCTCTTGTAGCTCTTCTGTCTCTCTTGTATTTCTCTTGTCCCTCTTCTGTCTCTCTCTTGTAGCTCTTCTGTCTCTCTTGTATTTCTCTTGTCCCTCTTCTGTCTCTCTTGTCTCACCCCTGTCTCTCTACTGTCTCTCCTGTCTTTCTCCTGTTGCCCCTGTCTCTCTTCTGTCACCCCTGTCTTTCTTCTGTCACCCCTGTCTCTCTCCTGTCGCTCTCCTGTCTCTCCTGTCTCTCTCCTGTCTCTCTCCTGTTGCTCTTGTCTCTCTTCTGTCTCTCCTGTCTCTGTCTCTCTCTTGTCTCTTCTGTCTCTCTGTCTCTCCCCTGTCTCTCTCTCCTGTCGCTCCTGTTGTTCCTGTCGCTCCTGTCTCTCTCTTGTCGCTTCTGTCACCCCGTCTCTCTCCTGTCTCTCTGCTGTCGCTCCTGTGTCTCTCTTGTCTCGCTTCTGTCTCTCTCATATCTCGTCTGTCTCTGTCTTGTCTCATCTGTCTCTTTCTTGTAGCTCTTCTGTCTCTCTTGTATTTCTCTTGTCCCTCTTCTGTCTCTCTTGTCTCTCTCTTGTTGCTCTTCTGTCTCTCCTGTCTCTCTCTTGTCCCTCTTCTGTCTCTCTTGTCTCTCTCTTGTCCCTCTTCTGTCTCTCTTGTCTCTCTCTTGTCGCTCTTTTTCTCTCCTGTCTCTCTCTTGTCTCTCTTGTCTCTACTGTCTCTCTCTTGTCTCATCTGTTTCTCTATTGTCACTCTTCTGTCTCTCTCTTGTCTCATCTGTCTCTCTCTTGTCGTTCCTGTCACACCTGTCTCTCTCCTGTCTCTCTCTTGTCTCTCCTGTCGCCCCTGTCTCGCTTGTCTCATCTGTCTCTCTCTTGTTGCTCCCGTCACTCCTGTCTCTCTCTTGTCGCTCCTGTCTCTCTCCTGTCTCTCTTTTGTCTCTCCCGTTGCCCGCCTCTCTTGTCTCATCTGTCTCTCTCTTGTCACTGCTGTCACTCCTGTCTCTCTCCTGTCTCTCTCCTGTCTCTCTCTTGTCTCTCCTGTCGCCCCTGTCTCTCTTGTCTCATGTCTCTCTCTTGTCACTCCTCTCTCTCTCCTGTCACCCCTGTCTCTCTCCTGTCAGTCCTGTCTCTCTCTTGTCTCTCCTGTCTCTCTCTTGTCTCGTCTGTCTCTGTCTTGTCTCTCTTGTCTATTCTGTCTCTGTCTTGTCTCATCTGTCTCTCTCTTGTTTCTCCTGTCTCTCTCTTGTCACCCCTGTCTCTCTCCCGTCGCCCCTGTCTCTCTCCCCTCTCTCTCCCGTCTCTCCTGTCTCTCTCCTGTCACCCCTGTCTTTCTCCCGTCGCCCCTGTCTCTCTCCTGTCGCTCCTCTCCTGTCGCCCCTGTCTCTCTCCCGTCTCTCCTGTCTCTCTCCTGTCGCCCCTGTCTCTCTCTCGTCACCCCTGTCTCTCTCCTGTCTCGCCCCTGTCTCTCTCCTGTCTCTCCTGTCTCTCTCCTGTTGCCCCTGTCTATCTCCCGTCGCCCCTGTCTCTCTCCCCTCTCTCTCTCGTCTCTCCTGTCTCTCTCCTGTCACCCCTGTCTTTCTCCCGTCGCCCCTGTCTCTCTCCTGTCGCTCCTGTCTCTCTCCTGTCGCCCCTGTCTCTCTCCCGTCTCTCCTGTCTCTCTCCTGTCGCCCCTGTCTCTCTCCCGTCGCCCCTGTCTCTCTCCTGTCTCGCCCCTGTCTCTCTCCTGTCTCTCTCCTGTTGCCCCTGTCTATCTCCCGTCGCCCTTGTCTCTCTCCTGTCGCCCCTGTCTCTCTCTTGTCTCTCTCCCATCGCCCCTGTCTCTCTCTTGTCTCTCTCCCGTCGCCCCTGTCTCTCTCTTGTCTCTCTCCCTTTGCCCCTTTCTCTCTCCTGTCACCACTGTCTCTCTCCCGTCTCCCCTGTCTCTCTCTTGTCTCTCTCCTGTCGCCCCTGTCTCTCTCCCATCGCCCCTGTCTCTCTCTTGTCTCTCTCCTGTCGCCCCTGTCTGTCTCCCGTCGCCCCTGTCTCTCTCCCGTCGCTCCTGTTTCTCTCCCGTCGCCCCGTCTCTCTCCCGTCGCCCTGTCTCTCTCCTGTCTCTCTCCCATTGCCCCTGTCTCTCTCCTGTCTCTCTCCCGTCATCCCTGTCTCTCTCTCATCGCCCCTGTCTCTCTCTTGTCTCTCTCCTGTCGCCCCTGTCTGTCTCCCGTCGCCCCTGTCTGTCTCCCGTCGCCCCTGTCTCTCTCCCGTCGCCCCGTCTCTCTCCCGTCGCCCCGTCTCTCTCCCGTCGCCCCTGTCTCTCTCCCGTCACCCCTGTCTCTCTCCCGTCGCCCCTGTCTCTCTCCCGTCGCCCCGTCTCTCTCCCGTCGCCCCTGTCTCTCTCCTGTCACCCCTGTCTCTCTCCCGTCGCCCCTGTCTCTCTCCCGTCACCCCTGTCTCTTTCCCATCGCCCCTGTCTCTCTCCTGTCACCCCTGTCTCTCTCCCGTCACCCCTGTCTCTTTCCCGTCGCCCCGTCTCTCTCCCGTCACCCCTGTCTCTCTCCCGTCACCCCTGTCTCTCTCCCGTCGCTCCTGTCTCTCTCCCGTCGTGCTGAGCTCCAGATTTGGCGTTGGTCTCTTTGGCGTCGGCAGATCCACAGATGGGCTCTCCCTCTCGGACGCGCCGCTTCCTGGAGTCTTTCCCGGACCTCAACACAATGACGAGCGTCCACCAAAAAGAAGCTTCCGGATCCGCGTCGCGACCTTTGACCCCGCACCTGCTGCAGAATATGAACGCCTGCCGTAAAGAGCGGCGAACAGCTCCGACGCAGCTGTGGACGAAGGAGAAGAAGAGATGGAATACAGACGGATACACCTGATGGAAAGGACCGAAAAGAGAAGAGAAAAGCGAGGGAATACAGACGGATACACCTGATGGAAAAGGCCTGGAGGAGGAGAGAGAGAAAAGAGGGAATACAGATGATACACCTGATGGAAAAGGCCTGGAGGAGGAGAGAGAGAAAAGAGGGAATACAGACGGATACACCTGATGGAAAAGGCCTGGAGGAGGAGAGAGAAAAGAGAGGGAATCCAGACGAATACACCTGATGGAAAGAGCCTAAAAGAGGAGAGAAAAGAGAGGGAATACAGATGAATACACCTGATGGAAAGGGCTTAAAAGAGGAGAGAGAGAAAAAAGAGAGGGAATACAGACGAATACACCTGACGGAAAAGGCCTGGAGGAGGAGAGAGAGAAAAGAGGGAATACAGACGAATATACCTGATGGAAAGGACCGAAAAGAGGAGAGAAAAGAGAGGGAATACAGACGAATACACCTGACGGAAAGAACCTAAAAGAGAAGAGAGAGAAAAGCGAGGGAATCCAGACGAATACACCTGATGGAAAGAGCCTAAAAGAGGAGAGAAAAGAGAGGGAATACAGACGAATACACCTGACGGAAAGAACCTAAAAGAGGAGAGAGAGAAAAGCGAGGGAATCCAGACGAATACACCTGATGGAAAGAGCCTAAAAGAGGAGAGAAAAGAGAGGGAATACAGATGAATACACCTGATGGAAAGGGCTTAAAAGAGGAGAGAGAGAAAAAAGAGAGGGAATACAGACGAATACACCTGACGGAAAAGGCCTAAAGCAGGAGAGAGAGAAAAGAGGGAATACAGCCGAATATACCTGATGGAAAGGGCCTAAAGCAGGAGAGAGAAAAGAGAGGGAATACAGACGAATACACCAGACAGAAAGGGCCTATAGGAGAGAGAGAGAGAGAGAGAAGAGAGAGGGAGAGAGACAGAGAAATGGGAGAGAGTGAGAGAAAAAGAGAGAATAGAGACAAGTACACCTGATGTAAAGGGTCTATAGGACTGTTTCTGTTATTTGATAGATTTGAAAGAGAGAATGAGGAAGAGAAAAAGAGAGAGAGACAGAGAAACAAAAAGAGTAAGAGAGGGGGAAAGAGAAAGAAAGAGAGAGAGAAAAAAATAGGCAGAGAGACAGAAACAAAAATGGAAAAGGGAGAAAGAAAGAATGAGAAAGAGAGTGAGAGAGAAATAGACTGAGAGAGAGAAAGAGAAAGAACAAGAGAGAGGGAGAAAGAGAGAGAGAAATAGATTGAGAGAGAGAAAGAGAAAGAACAAGAGAGAGGGAGAAAGACAGAGAAAGAAAGAGACAGAGAGAGAGAACAAATTTGAGTTCCATGTTTGTTTTGTGCTGTGATATTTGGTTGAATCAGCCTCCATAAGTTTAAACGTTAAATGAGACACTGTTACTTCAGCAGACGATTTCTCAAACTGCATTTCCCCCAGAGGGACAAAAGAATCACACCAAAACCTTCAACTCTTGTAGTTAACAAGATTTTCATGAAACGTACAGGAGGTTTTTCATATCTAATTCCAAATTTGATTTATGAAAAAATAAAAATTGAGTTGTGAGGCATTTTTTCAGTTTGATTTAGTTTCTCACCTAATCCTTTAACACTGGTTCAGTTCTGGACTGGTGATTTTGCAGATTATTGTTGTCAAAGGCTTTTGTTTTATTTTTTTCGCCCCAAAAATCGAATAGAGCAGCTGCTGTTCTTTTATCAGTATTGAAACAGATCTAGTGTTTAGTGTCTAATGTTTTGTTGTGATGCACGTCCGGCCCAGAGGCCCAGAAGCCATGATCCTGACAAAAATCTGACCCTTGAAAAAGTGTTAAGGTGAAGTTTTCTCTGTGTAATGTTGGACTCAAAACTCAGAGACAAAGCTTCAGAAACAGTTTCAGGAACAGTTTCAGAAACAGTTTCAGGAACAGTTTCAGAAACAGTTTCAGGAACAGTTTCAGAAACAGTTTCAGGCAGCAGCAGTGAGACTGTGAGCTTCAGTGTGGAGCAGGAGTCTGTCGTGTTTGAGTCACATCTGAGTCACATCTGAGCTCTGGTCGTTCAGTGCTTAAACTCACAAACTAAATATAAAGACACGTAGAAATAAATAGCAGACTTTTAAAGGAATGATTCATTCAAATCCATAACACGGCTGCAGTGAAGCAGACTACAGTATTCTGCATGTTCGGCCCCGTGGGAGAAAGTTATTATTAGTCTGTACGACCAGAAACGGTAAAAATTATTTTGATACAAACATAAACGATAAACTTCTTTCTCAGTCTTTCTCATTATTGTTAGTTTGTACAACTATAATACAGTATAATAGAAAAAAAAAGACATTGGGTTAAAATTCTATTAATTTGCACAGTATGTAATTAATTTTGCTATATGCAAATATTTGTAAAGTTTCATCTTCAATGTACAGAAGCAACCACATCATTTTTGAACTTCTGAAACTTTGTCATGAACAGCGGTGGTTGTTTTATTCTGTATTCTTATGTAGTATGTGTAAGATTATTGTTTCTCTCTTGACACAAACTAAGAATTAAAAAAAAAAGTTCCTTGACCTCAGACTGAGTGAGCAGTCCGGCCCCTGACACTTGTAAGTCTTAAACGTGATTTTCAGGAGCCCAGAGAGAGTAGGTCATAGCTGTGTGGTACTAGAAATAGATTAATATAGATTAATAGATTTTTTTATTATTTAGATCAGTGATCAGATCAGGGAGACTTAATCCAAAGAATGAAGATTTCAAAGTGCTTAGAACAGTTATTTCTTCATGTCATCTGCACTGAAACGGAGCAAAGGATCATGGTCTATGTAGTTCCCTCTGTTTTTTAGCTATTTCTGCATCAGAACTATTCATTTAAGCAAAGAGACTTGGGATTCGATATATTGTGATGGTCCATGATATTATTGTGAGACCTTTGACGATACAATATCACCATATTTACGTTATTCTTACATCTGTAGTAATCCTGCATTCTTAGTCTGTGTACATCTTCAGAGCTCAATATGCTGTGTTCCACCTTGTGTTCCACCTTCTGAAGTGGTAATTTTCAAGTGAACAGTTCCTTTTACCTTTAGTTCAGTAGAGATTGGCAATTCCAGGACTGCAAATATCCAAATGAATCTAGTGAAGGTGTGTGGAGGTTAAAAACACAGTGGAGCCTAAACACGCTGGGTTTGTGTGTTAAACATGACACTAAACACAACTCCAGGTCTGTTTGTGATGAAGAAACATTATAACTTACATCAGAAAACAATGTAACATGGACCCTTTAAACAAACAAAATATCTGATTATTTCAATTTTTATTATGGTGTAAAAAGGCGGACAAGCGGATTCTTTGGCGTTTGGCAGACGTCTTTTCACTTGAACGGATTTTCTCGATTGTCCCACACCTACGTCCTGCACTGTGGAGGTGTACTACATTGTTCTCTTTGGGATGAACCTGGATCCGGGACTGGACTGGTGCTGGTCCAGATCCTGGTCTGGTTTGGATCCAGGTCTGGTTTGGTCCAGTTTGGCCCGGGTGAACAATGGGAGGGTCAGGTGGTGGGCTGTGGGTCGAGATGTGGGTGGAGATAGAATTTAAGAGACAAAATGCTGGTTATTTTCACAGTGTGTAATCTATACAGGATATATGGTATTTGGAATGAACTTTTGAATACCTGGACTTTTGTTTCATTCACGTTATAACTAGAGACCTGAAAGTATCATAATATGGACCTTTTAAGTCCTGGTTTAGTTCTGTTCTAATCCTGATTCAGACCAAATGCCCTTAGATCTGGACTATTCTTGGTTTTATTCTCGGTTCAATTTTAGTTTTGAGCCTATAGACTTAGACCTGGACTATTTCTAGTTTTATTCTTGGGCTAGTCCTGGTTTTACCCTCCTGTGGGTTCACCACCTGCAGAGGGGTTCATAGGGGGGGTCAGGTGCTGTGAGGATTGGGCAGCAAGCGACCCAGCTGGATTAAGCGGGAGAAGATGGATGGATGGATGGATAGTCCTGGTTTTATTCTTGGTTCAAATCTACTTTTGAGCCTAGGGACTTAGACCTGGACTATTCCTAATGTTATTCTTGGTTCAGTTCTAGTTTTGAACTTATAGATTTAGACCTGGACTAGTCCTGGCTTTATTGTTGGACTATTCCTGTTTTTATTCTTGTACTTTTTCTGGTTTTATTCTTGGTTCAGTTCTAGTTTTGAGCTTATAGACTTGACCTGGACTTTTCTTAATGAATAACAATGAAATTGTTCATTTGAAACAAGTTTTGGATATACTATAAAGTTATTTATGTTTTCCTGTTTTCATGAAAGGTGCTCTAATAAATGTTAAGCACTGTAAGTAATAAGACATCTCAGCTGTACAAGAGGTCATAAGAAAAACAACATAAACAAATGGTGTCCAAGGGTAAAGCAGAATAAATCTTATTACAATTGTTAGTTGATTTATATTTGATTTGAACATGTTTACCTCATGTCTGGGGACAAGTTTATGAAATTCACGCTCCCTTTAACATTCTGCCATTTCTTTTTTCTTTTCTTTATTTCTTTCTATTGTTCTATTGTCAACTTTACAAAATGACCCCACAGTTCCTGTGCTTCTGTTTATCTCCACACTGCGGTCACTGACTCACAACACTCTGAATGTACTTTTTATTACATTTGTATTTGTGGTATTTAAAGTGTCGGTTAACCAAACTCAACCACACAATCAGATTATCAGGATCAGAGACCACAGACAGATTTGCCTCTGTTTAAAAGATCTTATCAGGAGCTGGATTTATGTGCGGTGCAGAGCTGTCACCGCCTCTTTCATCATTATTATCTCACCTCTGAACACAAGAGCGCCCCCTGTGTCTGACTCTTGTGTTGATCCTCTTCGCTGCTTTGGAATTCTGCCTATTACACTGCAAATGTCTCTGATCTGGCCAAGATTTTACAACTTACATCAAGTTATTCTTGTTTTCAGATTTATTATCTACTTACTAGCTCTGAATTGGTTTTATAATCTTAAAAAGTCTAGTCAGAAAATCTTAAATGTAGGCAATAAATGTTTAAAAGGAGTTACAATCCAATCTACAATTACCAGAGTTTTTCCCTGCAACACTTTTTTAAGTTTAGTTTTTTGGTTCAGTGATAAAGATTTGCTTGATACAAGACTACTAAAAACTCTAATATAAAACTGATTTCAAGTACTTATAGCTAGAATTTAATGTCTTTGAACTTATTATTAGGCCATTTGTACTAATCTTAAACTTGTTTTAAGTATGTTTATCAAGAATATAGCAGAATTTACAGCATTTTATCTAGAATTTGGCATCTGAGAACGTATTTTCAGGCCATGAACACTGATCCTAAACTGGTTTTAAGTACCGTATTTTCCGGACTATAAGTCGCTCCAGAGTATAAATCACAATAAGAAAAAAACATGGGGGAGATTTACTTTATAAAATCAGAGTTCAACAACAGACATTTCATCTTGAAAGTCAAATTTTAGTAATAAAAACAGAATAGAGATCAACAGGCTGAACAGTTATTCACAAAACTAGAGCAGAAACAACAGAACAAGTTTACCAAACTCTCCATCTCACTGCAAATCACTAAATCCACTGAATTCTTCATCCTCGGTGTCACTTCTGAGCAACTCTGCAAACTCCAGCTAAATCTAGTTTTTAGCCCACAGTGTTTTCTTCATTGTAGCTTGAGTTTCCTCCACTTTTCCCCAGTCCCTCACAAGCTTCCGGTTTCCCCCATCAACTCAAAACATGCAGCACCCCTATGAACTAACATCAAGGACCATGATGTCCACCCTCCTGTGGGCTCACCACCCGCAGAGGGGTTCATAGGGGGGGTCAGGTGCTATGAGGATTGGGCAGCAAACTGCCCGCACTATATATATATATATATATAGAAGATGGATGGATGGATGGATGGATGGATATATATATATCTATATATATATATAGATATATATATAGATAGATATAGATATAGATATAGATAGATAGATAGATAGATAGATATATGTATATATATATATATATAGAGATAGATATATATATATATATTAAAGTATAGGAAGTAACAACATTTTAACATGACTAAAAGATCACAAGAGTCAATTTTGCATAATATAGGACTTTTAAGAGTGATACTGCAGGTGAAAAAATCTTTGGTCACCTTTAATTTACTTGTCTGAGCAGCCAGTCTGTTCTACATTCTGTTTGAATCCAGGAGAGTTTGTGTGTGAAAATTCTGTCCAAACTTGAAACGGTCCAAACACAGTTATAAATCGGTATTACGTCTCTCAAATGCAGAAGACATCTCCTCTCCAAAATTCTCATAACATTCAGAACAAAATATAGCAATATATAATTTTGTTTTTTAGACTTGTTTACCTTTGTGAAGCAAAGCTTCTTTGTGAAGTTGGCCCACCATCAAACGCAAAAGACTATGTCGTTTGTGCTTCATTTGTGCTGTTTTGTGCTGCAAAAAGTTTTGTTTGTGCTGCTTTAGTTTTTGAGAAATTAATGATTCTTTCATAGGTCAAATTGGGGTCAGCCCCACAGGAAGCTTCAAAATGCTTTAAAACATCCAAAATGGTGTCAATCTTTTGTGCTGTTTTGTGCTGCAAAAAGTTTTGCTTGTGCGATTATGGTTTTTAAGATATCCGCGGTTTTATTTGTATATACAGAGAAACTTCTCTCTTTGACTTCAGTTTGTTTTGTTTTTTTAATCACACAATTCCCAGTGGACAGACAGAGGACACATACATTATTAGTATTTCTCAAGTTGACTACAGGTTTAAACTAACTGGATTTCAGCATTGAACCTGGCAACCCAAATGAAAGAGTCATGTGAGGCTCATTTTGATTTCTGATTGGATAATCGTCATGAACCAAAACGAAAAATTATAACATAAAGAAGTGCATATTCTGGATCTCCTTTGAAAGCAATAAGAGCACAGTATTTAGCGGGTTAGAAGCAGTTTATACATATTTTGAAACTGCTCTCTCTGACTTCAAGTTGGCTGCAAGTGCTGGAGTTTGGGTTTAAAACAGCTGGATTTCAGTATTGAATCTGGCAACCCAAATGAAAGACCCATGTGTGTCTTATTCTGCTTTCTGAATGAATGTCGTCTTGTGAACCAAAACGACAAATTAAAATGTCTAATGTTTAATATTTTTTTAATTAAACACCTCATTCTGCTGAAATTCTGGATTCCTTTTTTGAACAGTAAGAGCACAGGCTACACATTTCCTTTATGTTGTAGGTTAGAAGTAGTATTTTGTTTGTTTATGTGTGTATATATATCTACAGATAATATAGAAACTGCTCTCTTTGACTTCAATTTTAAAAATCATTTCACACAATTAATTTGTTGCCTCACCTCCCGTTGTAAATCCGATAAAATATTCCCATTCCGAAAGCAGAATAAACAGAAACATGGAAATAATGGGGCGCTGATTAGGAGCTGTCACCTGAAGGCAGCGCGAGGTGTGAGCGCCGAGATGTACCGGGCTTCACACGTCACCTGAACTACACACGGGCCCATACACAACAGCACCACAACACATGGAGAGGTAAACAGGAAGCCCATAGCGACAAAGGTGTGGAGACAGGAAATTGCAGCTGCCACTTCCTGTTTGGGATCGCAGCGGGAGAGGAAGACAGGGACCAAAAAATGACAGAATACACTTAAAGGAGCATTGTGTAACTTTTCACGTGGAGGGTCCATCAGATGCTTTTTTCTTTTCAATGAAGATGTTATTGCTTCGTCTGGAATGTTTCACAGTGTGGTATTGAACCTTTCTATCTTCATGGAGACCAAACCAGACCAAGTTACAGGCCAGATCTATGGAGAAATGTAAAACTGGGTGTACACTGTGCGATTTTTCACTTGTGCGACTGGTTTTGGGATTGGCCTGATCATGTTGTGCTTCGTGTAGTAAACATGGGGTAAGAAGAATCGATTAAAACCTCACAACCAGCTCCCGATCGGCAATCATAGGCCGCAAGAATGTCAACCCTGTTTGAAATCCAGTCGCCTCTCTTGAGGGTTTGGCACTGTTGAATTAGTTCGTACAGGGAATGTTGATCTGTGAACTTTTAAACTCTGGGATTTGGTCGTACAGTTTGAGCTGGGGCTGAGTGAAATTATCGAAAATATCGCACAGTGTACGTCCAGCTTAAAGTACAACTGTTTAATGTCATACTGTAGAACATTCCAGGCAGAGTTTCACCTTGTGATGTCAAGAGGTAATACAGGAAGTGCTCCATCTTTACCTGAAAAGTTACATAGTGGCCACATCTCGATTCTCTTTCCTCGAGCCTCCATTTTTCAGCTGTCAATCAGATACACCATATTAAAGTTTGCATTGTATAACTTTTCTGGTGGAAGGTCCATCAAATGCTTTTCTCCATGGAGATTTTATGGCTTTGTCTGGAATGTTTCACAGTATGGCATTAAACCTTTCTATCTTCATGAAGACCAGATCAGATCAGATCAGAATGCCTGTTTTCATAGGCTTTTTGCTCTATAAAACCACCTGTAATTGAACAAATGTAAAGTAGAGCTGTTTAATGTCATACTGTGGAACATTCCAGGCAGATCAATAACATATCCATGAAGAAAAGCATTTGACAGACCCTACACCAGAAAAGTTACCTATAAGTGGTGTCCCAAAGCTCAGTGGTGGTAAGAAAAAGGAAACCACAGAGGAAACTTGATTTGTCTCTGTGAGTTTATATCGTTGCAACAGCTTCAGTACAGGGACAGAGGATGTTTGACATGTAAAACTATTCTGAATTTGACATTAAAACTAAGGAACTAGGAAAGGTCCCATTCACCCTGAGCTCATGTCTCCTCCTGCCTTTCTCCTCGCTCTGTTTCCTTTGTGATCGGGACTTCCTCACCTATTTCCTGCAGAATCGAGGAGAGGAATCAAGGAAAGAGAAATGAGAAGCTTTAAAGGAACTGTCTGTAGTCTGCGTTACACTGTTTTAAAGAGGCTCTACACTTACAATGAAACGTGTGTCTCTAGGACCTTCAGCTAGAGACACATCCAAGTTTGTCACATTGTCAGTTTATGGACAGACCTCATGTGAAATCTCAGAACCTCCAGAATCCCATTACTTTCTGGCTGTATAACGGATAACGTCTTGAACCAAAACACCAAATTATAACATAAAAACTTTAATGCTTTTGTAATTAAGACTAAATCAGCATTACATTGTTCTTAGTAAGGTATATGGGTCCATGACATGATGCCTAAATTTTCTGTCCAACTGCAATTTCCTCAGTTAAAAGTTCAAATTTTAATTTAATTTAGCACATTTCTGTTGTACCTCTGACCTCCATGGAACCAAATAATTTTTTCAGAAATCATTAGTATTATTAGTACTATTCTGCATGTTTTTTGTCCTTAAAGTGTTAAAATGTGGTGTGACCGTGCATCATGTGGTCTGACTAATAACAGACAAAGTCGACTTGGGTGAATGGTTCTTTAGGCATTTTTCTTCATTTGATGCATTTTACAGGGCAGTAGTTTGTTCATTAAACACAAGCAGGTGACTGTCATATTGGAGCAAAAGAAAATATAAAAATTTGTGTCTATACACTTCATATTACTCAGAACTTAGATTAATATCCCAGCCACGTTTTAGAAAATATTCATTTTAAGGTTATTCTCGGTCGCACATTTTTTAAGGTCGTAGCCAATTCATGTACATAAATAACACAAAAAATGCTTAATATAAATGTTAAACATAGATTTATGCACCTGACATTGTAAATATTTGAAAATTTTCAATAGAAACTCATATTTTTTTTTTTAGAATTTAGAATTTGCCTGTTGAAAATCCTTACATTTAGATTATGTTTATGGCATTTTAAGACAAAATCCTGCGTACAGTTCCTTTAAGCTGTGAAGCCTCATCATGCATTAATTTACCTCTAACTCTAATTCAGTCCCGTCTCCTGTGGCCCTGATGCCCTGGCCCTGTCTCTTATTAGACATGGTTGGCGTAGGCTTGGCGAGGGTCCAAAGCTGGCACCACCCTTCCACCTCCGCTCCCTCGCACTCCGGCTCATCAGACGTGAGAACGAGGTAAGCACTCTGCCGCCGCTAACACGCTAATATATGCAGCAGTAGCAGTGGCAGCAGCACGGCATTGTGGGTAGTGGACCGGGCTAATCCAAGGCGAGTGTGAAATGTGAAAAATGGCAGGACATTTACCAGCCATTTGAATTAGCGCCGACGCAACCACCGGAATCATTCACACCCTGACTGCGCATGCACGTGCAACAGACAGCCAAGTGTGCACGAGGAGAGGGGCGTGCACAAGGAGAGACAGGGGTGTGCACGAGGAGAGACAGGGGTGTGCACCAGTGTTAATTTTGTCGACTTTTTTGTTAAACATTTCCATCATAATTTTTTATCAATGTCATCAATTAACTGACTAAAACAAAATAAAAACTAAATTAAAGTTATCATAATGACTAAATATGTCTAAAATGTGTGTACTGCTTCACTAATTCCGCAGAAATAAGCAATGTTTTTCATTCCTCTGTGCCTCCTGAGTGAAGTGAAGTGCTTCACTTTAGATTTGCAGAACTTCCAGTTAATGGTTTTCTATGGAAACATATTTATGGAAATGTCTCACGTATTTTCACCAGGTTCATAAATCTGTCCCATCACCAAATCTTCAACCAACAAGGTCCACAAAGGATAAGTAACTTGTTCACTCAGACTGATTCTAGAATTAAAATAAAAAATTGATTTCATGATGAAGATATTAGACAGACAGATTTGTGCAGTTCAAATGCTACAGATGTTCACAGATTACATGTCGAGCATTCAACCTGCACAAATTTATCTATCTAGGCTAATATCGGGATCATGAAATCGATTTTTTAATTTTAATTCTAGAATCAGTCTGAGTGAACAAGTTACTTAAGTTTTATTCTGGCCCTGGGGAGGTCCTGCCCTTGGAGCCCCGACCTGTGCAGGGCTCCAGGCTCCAGGTCGCCGAGGTCCCAGCAGCCAAGATCCTAATCACGGAGCTAACGCGCTCTAGTTCTCTGCTCTTTCTTCTCCTTCTTCCGGATAATAACATGTTACTGTATAGTTGTCCCTGATTGGTTGATGCAGGGAACCCAACACCAAACGTTCAGCTTTTTCAACTTCTGATGCCAACACCTGAACTTTAAAGACACGCCGCCTACTCCAGATTCTTTACCTGTAAACTGGACACCCTGCACATACCATTAGACCCCCATCCAGTATAAGGTGTTTGCCACTGCTGCCATACATAATTTAACAGTATTTCTGTTTACCAGAATAAAGAAATTTTATGTTTCTATAATTATTAATCCACCAGTTTATGCAAGATAATTTGATCAAAACAATATCTTTAGTGCTAAGATAACGTATTTTTCGGACTATTGAGCGCACCGGTATATAAGCCGCACCCACGCTATTTTTTTAAAAATTAAGAAAAAAGTTGTACAAGCCGCAACCGGGCTATTAGCCGCTGATATCTATGTTGAAAAATGAGATATTTACTGCATATATAGAATGATTTTGTACTGTAAATGTACATTTATGTACCTGAACAGATTCTTTCTGAACAGTGCCTTTTAACACTGCAGCAACTGTGCTGATTAAAACGGGTCAAAAACAGAAAAGAACCGGTAATTAATTTACCTTCATTTCTCCTGTTCATGATGAAGGGGTGAGGATTTGAAAATAATTACCAGTTAGTAATTTGTCGTGCATGTTATATCTGCTAAATAAAAAGTAGCATATTCTTCTCCGTCTATCTTGTTTTTGAAATTCTGGTTAGAGCGCCCCTAGCCATGGAAGAAAAAATCAAAATTTAGCTGCTCCACACTAAAAGCCGCATGGTTCAAAGCCTGGGAAAAAAGTATTCAAATAATTTCCCTTGTGGATCAATAAAGTTTGTCTAAGTCTAAGTCTATCCATGAATGTGTGCATTTTTGGTTATTATTTGTCAACAAGGACTATTTTGTTATTCCAATTTTTAATTTTCTTAATGAATAACAATACAATTGTTAATTTGAGACAGGTTTTTGATATACTAGGAAGTTATTTATGTTTTCTTGTTTGCATGACAGGTGCTCTAATACATTGTTAAGTCTTGTATTAAGCCTCTGTGATTGGTCAGTTTCACCTATCACCTATAGTTCTGATAGTGTAGTTCCAGTATTGTCGTTCTGATAGTGTAGTTCCAGTATTGTAGTTCTGATAGTGTAGTTCTGATAGTTTAGTTCCAATAGTGTATTTCTCATTATACTCCTCTAATATGTCTGTGATTGACTCCACTGTTGTGTTATGTGTACAAAACAAATTGTCTATAGCACAGATAATTACTGTAAATTATGAATTATATTAACTTCAATCTCATGAACAAATATGTGATCATGTTATTTTATTTATCTTGACACCATGTGAGAGTAAACACAAAAGCATATGTATAGTCCCACTCTTCCACACATGCTGTTTTACATCTATTTTTAAGAAGCAAAAACATTGAACAAGATTTATTTGTTTAAAGCCAACACCTTAACAGCATATTATATCAATATGTACCCCTGTTGTTCTTATGGTGTTGTTCTGAAACTTTTGTTCTTAAAGTGTTGTTCTTCTGGTATTGTTCTTATAGTGTAGTTCTGATACTGTAGTTCTGATACTGTAGTTCTGATAGTGTTGTTCTCATAGTGTTGTTCTTATAATGTTGTTTTTATAGTGTTGTTCTTATAATGTTGTTTTTATAGTGTAGTTCTGATAGTGTTGTTCTCATAGTGTTGTTCTTATAGTGTTGTACTTATAGTGTTGTTCTCATAGTGTTGTTCTCATAGTGTTGTTCTGATAGTGTTGTTCTTATAATGTTGTTATTATAGTGTTGTCCTTCTGGTGTTGTTCTTATAGTGTAGTTCTGGTAGTGTTGTTCTTATGGTGTTCTTCTGATAGTGTAGTTGTGATAGTGTTGTTCTTATAGTGTAGTTCTGATAGTGTTGTTCTTATGGTGTTGTTCTTATAGTGTAGTTCTGATAGTGTTGTTCTTATGGTGTTCTTCTTATAGTGTTGTTCTTATAGTGTTGTTCTGATATTGTTGTTCTCATAGTGTTGTTCTTATAGTGTTGTTCTTATAGTGTAGTTCTGATAGTGTTGTTCTTATGGTGTTGTTCTTATAGTGTAGTTCTGATAGTGTTGTTCTTATGGTGTTCTTCTTATAGTGTTGTTCTTATAGTGTTGTTCTGATATTGTTGTTCTCATAGTGTTGTTCTTATAGTGTTGTTCTCATAGTGTTGTTCTCATAGTGTTGTTCTGATAGTGTTGTTCTTATAATGTTGTTCTTATAGTGTTGTCCTTCTGGTGTTGTTCTTATAGTGTAGTTCTGGTAGTGTTGTTCTTATGGTGTTCTTCTGATAGTGTAGTTCTGATAGTGTTGTTCTTATGGTGTTCTTCTGATAGTGTAGTTGTGATAGTGTTGTTCTTATAGTGTAGTTCTGATAGTGTTGTTCTTATGTTGTTGTTCTTATAGTGTAGTTCTGATAGTGTTGTTCTGATAGTGTTGTTCTTATAATGTTCTGATAATGTAGTTCTGCTAGTGTTGTTCTTATGGTGTTGTTCTGATAGTGTTGTTCTTATACTGTTGTTTTGATAGTGTAGTTCTTATAGTGTTGTTCTTATAATGTTGTTCTGATAGTGTAGTTCTTATAGTGTTGTTCTTATAGTGTTGTTCTCATAGTGTTGTTCTTATAGTGTTGTTCTTATAATGTTGTTTTTATAGTGTAGTTCTGATAGTGTTGTTCTCATAGTGTTGTTCTGATAGTGTTGTACTTATAGTGTTGTTCTCATAGTGTTGTTCTCATAGTGTTGTTCTGATAGTGTTGTTCTTATAATGTTGTTCTTATAGTGTTGTCCTTCTGGTGTTGTTCTTATAGTGTAGTTCTGGTAGTGTTGTTCTTATGGTGTTCTTCTGATAGTGTAGTTCTGATAGTGTTGTTCTTATGGTGTTCTTCTGATAGTGTAGTTGTGATAGTGTTGTTCTTATAGTGTAGTTCTGATAGTGTTGTTCTTATGGTGTTGTTCTTATAGTGTAGTTCTGATAGTGTTGTTCTTATGGTGTTCTTCTGATAGTGTAGTTGTGATAGTGTTGTTCTTATAGTGTTGTTCTTATAGTGTTGTTCTTATAGTGTTGTTCTGATATTGTTGTTCTCATAGTGTTGTTCTCATAGTGTTGTTCTGATAGTGTTGTTCTTATAATGTTGTTCTTATAGTGTTGTCCTTCTGGTGTTGTTCTTATAGTGTAGTTCTGGTAGTGTTGTTCTTATGGTGTTCTTCTGATAGTGTAGTTCTGATAGTGTTGTTCTTATGGTGTTCTTCTGATAGTGTAGTTGTGATAGTGTTGTTCTTATAGTGTAGTTCTGATAGTGTTGTTCTTATGGTGTTGTTCTTATAGTGTAGTTCTGATAGTGTTGTTCTGATAGTGTTGTTCTTATAATGTTCTGATAGTGTAGTTCTGCTAGTGTTGTTCTTATGGTGTTGTTCTGATAGTGTTGTTCTTATAATGTTGTTCTGATAGTGTTGTTCATATAGTGTTGTTCTCATAGTGTTGTTCTTATAGTGTTGTTCTTCTGGTATTTTTCTTATAGTGTAGTTCTGATAGTGTTGTTCTTATAGTGTAGTTCTGATAGTGTAGTTCTTATAGTGTTGTTCTTATAGTGTTGTTCTTGTAGTGTAGTTCTGATAGTGTAGTTCTGAGAGCAGTTCTAATTGTCTAGTTCTGTTTGTGTAGTTCTGATAGTGTTGTTCATATAGTGTTGTTCTCATAGTGTTGTTCTTATAGTGTTGTTCTTCTGGTATTTTTCTTATAGAGTAGTTCTTATAGTGTAGTTCTGATAGTGTTGTTCTTATAGTGTTGTTCTTATAGTGTTGTTCTTATAGTGTAGTTCTTATAGTGTTGTTCTGATAGTGTTGTTCTTATAGTGTTGTTCTGATAGTATTGTTCTTATAGTGTAGTTCTGACCGTGTTGTTCTTATAGTGTAGTTCTTATAGTGTTGTTCTTATAGTGTTGTTCTTATAGTGTTGTTCTTCTGGTGTTGTTCTTATTGTGTAGTTCTGATAGAGTAGTTCTTATAGTGTAGTTCTGATAGTGTTGTTCTTATAGTGTTGTTCTTCTGGTGTTGTTCTTGTTGTGTAGTTCTGATAGAGTAGTTCTTATAGTGTAGTTCTGATAGTGTTGTTATTATAGTGTTGTTCTTGTAGTGTAGTTCTGATAGTGTAGTTCTTATAGTGTAGTTCTGATAGGGTAGTTCTTATAGTGTAGTTCTTATAGTGTAGTTCTTATAGTGTAGTTCTGATAGTGTTGTTCTTATAGTGTAGTTCTGATAGTGTAGTTCTTATAGTGTTGTTCTTATAGCGTTGTTCTTGTAGTGTAGTTCTGATAGTGTAGTTCTGAGAGTAGTTCTAATTGTCTAGTTCTGTTTGTGTAGTTCTGATAGTGTTGTTCATATAGTGTTGTTCTCATAGTGTTGTTCTTATAGTGTTGTTCTTCTGGTATTTTTCTTATAGAGTAGTTCTTATAGTGTAGTTCTGATAGTGTTGTTCTTATAGTGTTGTTCTTATAGTGTTGTTCTTATAGTGTAGTTCTTATAGTGTTGTTCTGATAGTGTTGTTCTTATAGTGTAGTTCTGACCGTGTTGTTCTTATAGTGTAGTTCTTATAGTGTTGTTCTTATAGTGTTGTTCTGATAGTGTTGTTCTTATAATGTTGTTCTGATAGCGTAGTTCTGATAGTGTCATTCTGATAGTGTTGTTCTCATAGTGTTGTTCTTATAGTGTTGTTCTTCTGGTGTTGTTCTTATTGTGTAGTTCTGATAGAGTAGTTCTTATAGTGTAGTTCTGATAGTGTTGTTATTATAGTGTTGTTCTTGTAGTGTAGTTCTGATAGTGTAGTTCTTATAGTGTAGTTCTGATAGGGTAGTTCTTATAGTGTAGTTCTTATAGTGTAGTTCTTATAGTGTAGTTCTTATAGTGTAGTTCTGATAGGGTAGTTCTTATAGTGTAGTTCTGATAGTGTTGTTCTTATACTGTTGTTCTTGTAGTGTAGTTATGATAGTGTAGTTCTGAGAGTAGTTCTAATTGTCTAGTTCTGTTTGTGTAGCTCTGATAGTGTTGTTTCAATAGTGTAGTTCTGATAGTGTAGTTCTAATACTACTCCTCTGATTGTACTCTTCTGGTAGTGCAGTTCTAATAGTGTTGTTCCAGTAGTGTAGTTCTGGTAGTGTAGTTCTTATCGTGTAGTTCTGATAGTGTTGTTCTTATAGTGTTGTTCTTATAGTGTTGTTCTGATAGTGTTGTTCTTATAATGTTGTTCTGATAGTGTAGTTCTGATAGTGTCATTCTGATAGTGTTGTTCTCATAGTGTTGTTCTTATAGTGTTGTTCTTCTGGTGTTGTTCTTATTGTGTAGTTCTGATAGAGTAGTTGTTATAGTGTAGTTCTGATAGTGTTGTTCTTATAGTGTTCTTATAATGTTGTTCTGATAGTGTAGTTCTGATAGTGTTGTTCTTATAGTGTTGTTCTTATACTGTAGTTCTTATAGTGTAGTTCTGATAGTGTACTTCTTATAGTGTTGTTCTTGTAGTGTAGTTCTGAGAGTGTTCTTATAGTGTCGTTCTTATAGTGTAGTTCTGATAGTGTAGTTCTGATAGGGTAGTTCTTATAGTGTAGTTCTTATAGTGTAGATCTGATAGTGTTGTTCTTATAGTGTTGTTCTTGTAGTGTTGTTCTGATAGTGTAGTTCTTATAATGTAGTTCTTATAGTGTAGTTCTTATAGTGTAGTTCTTATAGTGTAGTTCTAATAGTGTTGTTCTTATACTGTTGTTCTTGTAGTGTAGTTCTGATAGTGTAGTTCTGAGAGTAGTTCTAATTGTCTAGTTCTGTTTGTGTAGTTCTGATAGTGTTGTTTCAATAGTGTAGTTCTGATAGTGTAGTTCTAATACTACTCCTCTGATTGTACTCTTCTGGTAGTGCAGTTCTAATAGTGTTGTTCCAGTAGTGTAGTTCTGGTAGTGTTCTTCTAATACTCCTCTGACTGTACTCTTCTGATTGTTCTGTTCTGATAGTGTTGTTCCAGTAGTGTAGTTCTGATAGTGTAGTTTGATAGTGTTCTTCTAATACTCCTCTGGCTGTACTCTTCTGTTTGAGCTGTTCTGATAGTGTAGATCTGATAGTGTTGATCCAGTAGTGTAGTTCTGGTAGTGTTCTTCTAATACTCCTCTGACTATACTCTTCTGATTGTGCTGTTCTGCTAGCGGTGCGTGTGCTGTGTGTAATAATAGCTGACATTGTGCGATCGTCACAAACAAACAGAGCCGTGTGCCAGCTCGCTCCTGAACACTTTCTCCGAGCGCCGCTTCGCTAAAGTTGCAAAGAGAAGCATATGTGGCACAATCTGTCTACTTATTTACCGCCGCGTGTGAATCTGGAAGGAGTTCACGGGTAATAATTCATGGACTAATCTCGCCGCATGACTCTCATTATCAGTTCATTAAAAGCATAATTCTGATAATTATAATTTCGCACGTTTTAAAAGGGGAGCGAGGAGAGGAGCAGAGCAAGAGAGAGCAGTGAGAGAGGAGGGGAGAGAGAGGGGAGGAGGAGGAGAGAGAGCGAAAGAGAGGGGAGCAGTGCCAAATTAAGAGATACAGAAAACGTCTAGCCTACTACTATAAATGGGATATTTATAACTGGTACTATAGTGACTCTGGGCTCTTAGTGCTTTAAATGCAACAGTCTAAACAATGGACTCTCTCAATGTCATTTAAAGATGTACATTTTCTGGTGGGGGGTTTGCCACCTGCTTGTCTCCACAGAGATGTTTTTGCTTTGCCTTGAATGTTAACCAGTATGGCATTAACCTCATCTGTCTCCATGGAGAAAATATTCGTGAATAGATCCGATCTGTGTGAGAGAAGCAAGCAAGTAATGACATTTCCATGGTGACGAGCATACCCACCCACCAGAAAGTTACATAGTGTGTCTTGAAAATGCATTTGACAGATTCATATGTTGTGGTTTGGTGGGATGGTACCTGTAGTAAGTCTTTATTATTATTATTATTATTATTATTATTATTATTATTATTATTATTATTATTATTATTATTATTATTATTATTATTATTATTATTTTGCATCAGTCAAGTGGCATTTAGGAACGCAACTCTCATCAATTCCATACAAATTCAGAGACAGCCTAAACACAAGGAAAGCATTTTCAGAGAAACATTCTGACCTTAACTATTGTGTCATTTAGACAAGTTTTGGCCGTTGTTAATATTATGGTTGCTAGATAAGAGTTATGTTACCTCTACATATATCACATCTGCTGCCCTCTCTAACCCTGCACAGAAAGATGGATTCTCACGATATTTGAGAGTTTACAAACTCACGAGGATCCATATGCAGCCATTGTACCGATAACTGGGCAGGTGACCAATCACGGCGCAACTCTGGGGTTTGTGTGGAATACAGTCAATACAGAATATTTAGTTTGTGAAAAATTTGCAGAAGGTAAAAGCTTTGTGCATTTGTGGATAGGAAAGATGTGCTTTTCTCTCTACTGAATTTAACTAAAGTTTGTTCCATAAATTTGTAACACTTCAACCAATCAGATTCAAATATCATCATGGTTCCAGATTGGTCCAGATTGACAATGTGAAGAACTCACTTCAGAGTGCTGTACATATCAATCTGGCATGAGCCAGATTGTCCAGCCAGGAAATAAAATAATAAACTTCACCAAAATGACAAAACTAGAAATGACTAGGCCAGATTTTTTGTAAAATGCCTCATCTCACTTGTCATATGCACGTTAAGCAAATGCTGAGATCTTTGTACTGACGTCATGCACAGCAGAGAGGATTACTGAAACATGTGCAAAACAGAAGAGTAGAAGAGAATATAGTTTGCATATGTCATCTCTCCTTTGCCTGCGCCTCTGACAGCCCCACTGTGGTGCTCTCCTAGACTCTGCTCCAGAGTAATCCCGGTCTTTGCCTAATGGTGGCCTCTGCTCCACTCTGAGCCACTCTTTGCCTAATGCTCCAGTCTGAGGGCAGCTCTGCACGCCAGTGCACACACAGGCAAAACAGGGTCAGGAGAAAAGAAGAGCCAGGGATAAAGCAGGCATAAAGGACCAGGACTGAAACAGGACTAAACCAGGGCTGGACCAGGACTAAACCAGGGCTGGACCAGGACTAAACCAGGGCTGGACCAGGACTAAACCAGGGCTGGACCAGGACTAAACCAGGGCTGGACTAGGACTAAACTAGGGCTGGACCAAGACTAAACCATTCACTCCACGCTCAATGGTGGAAAGGTCCTATTATATACACATCTGCGGCAGACTGACGGCCATCTGCCCCTCTGACCTCCACCAACACTGGCTCACACCACTTTCATACTAGGAAATGTGGGTGAAGTGTCTTGCCTAAGGACACAACAACAGTGACGCCAACTGTGACACCTGGTGTTCCCAGTGGTCTACAATCAAAATACTACCCAGGTCCAGCCCTGCTTAGCTTCTGCGGTCTGACTAGACCAGGCTTTGACAAGGAGGTATGGCCGCTATGACAGTTCCACTTTAAAGTAACGTGATATAGATAAAGGTCTGTGATTGGTTGTTCACAAACCTGAGGAAGCAGAATGATTTGGATAGGTCCTGGCTCACTGCACACTTTAAATGTTCTATATTATGTGAAATTTACTCTTGTGAGCGTTAATGAAGATGGAAACTTGTTACCTCCTCATTCATTTTCATTCACACAATTTTGAGTAACTCTTTATTATTAATCTGTCTACATCCCCAAAGCTCAAAATGCTCTTTTATACCTTGTGCTGCCATGTAGTGGTAGTTTTCAGTTCCCTTTTAACTTCAGTTCAGCAGAGATCAGCAATTCCAGGGCTGAAAATACCCAAACGATTCTAGTGAAGGTGTGTGGACTTTAAAAACACAGTGGAGCACTTCCTGTATTACAGCATGACATTAGTCATTAGTCATGTCATTAGTCTGCCTGGTATGTTCCACAGTGTGACATTAAACAGCTCTACTTTACATTTATTAAATCACAGGTGGTTTTACAGCTCAAAAATACCTAGAAAAACAGGCATTCTTACTGTGAGTGTGGTCACCTCTCCACAGATCTGACCTGTAACTAGGTCTGGTTTGGTCTCCATGAAGATAGAAAGGTTCAGTCCCAAACTGTGAAACATTCCAGACAAAACAATAACAAACACTTACAATAAAAAATGACACAGAGAAAAATATATACGACTGCCCCTTCACTGGAAAAGTTAAAGGAAGCACCTTTAAACAAATCAGTGCCATCACGATTCCCATTCTGCTCATTTGCTTATCCATAACTCAGTGGTCCCATCAGTGCCATAATAGCCCATTTAGATCCACCTCCACCTAACGAGCCCCCATCATTTGGTTAAAAGCCAAAGAAGAGCTACAGAGAGAGCGGGCTTAAGCCAACTCCTGCTCCACAGACTCGGGCTTTGTTGTTGGACTCCACTGATGCATGCCTAAACCCAGGGAGCAGCAGCATCCAGCATTCAAAAATACTGCACTTTTGTTAGTACTGCACAGGTAGTACACAAATACTTCATGTCTCTTAGTCAGATTCACTGGGCTCAGGGACAGGGACAAGTAAAACGCACTATTAGTCAAAAAGCTTGGAGGTACGAGTATGTAAAATAAAAAGGTTGGTCGTTCCGGTCAAGTGGAGATGGGAGAACACACCAGCAGAATCAGGGCTAGTTAAACGTTAAAGCTGCATTGTGTAAGCTGCTTGTTTCTATGGATATGAAGTCATTTTCTGCCTGTAATGTCCCACAGTATGAGATTAAACAGCTCTACTTTACATTTATTCAATTACACATGGAGTTATAGCTCAAAAATACCTCAAAAAACAGGCGTTTTGACTGTGAGCAGGGTCGCCTCTCCACAGAGCTGACCTGTAACCTGATCTTGTTTGGTTTTACATGAAGATAGAAAGGTTTAATGCCATATTTCGGAACATTCCAGACAAAGCAATAACATCTAACATGGAAAACAGCATTTGATGGACGCTCCAACAGAAAAGTTACACAATACATATTTAAGAAGTAGGTACAAAAGAGTAAGTAACAATAAAAACAAGCTAAATAGAGTAAAAGTAGCAGCGTTGTTAGTTGATAATGTTAACAGTAGCAGTATTGGTAGTAGCAGTAGTAGTAGTAGTAGTAGTAGTGGCTAGCAAGTAAAGCAGTAGTAGCAGTAGTAGTAGCTAGTAGTAGTAATGGTAGTAGTAGTAGTAGTAGTAGTAGCGCTGCCAGCGTGCTAGCTGGGTTGCTCGCTGTGAGTGGCTAAGCAGCAACCAGCGCTGCTAAGGCTGCTGTCGGGCTGTTGCCTTCGGGCTAGTTGCTGGCTGCTAATTAGTGCCGCTGGTGATGGTTGCTGCTGCTATTGTTGCTGGTTAACCGTTACTAGTAATAGTGGCCTCGCCGCCGCGGTCGCTGCTGCTTCGCAGTAACGCTAGTTGCTGTTGGCTGCCAGTAATTGGCTTATCGCCGCCGCCGCCGGCTAAGGTAGTGGCTTAAGTCAAATCAGGTTGCTGCTAGCTGTTGCTGGTAGGGGCTATTAGCCAGCCGCCGCCAGCTGCTGGGCTATTGGCTGCTGCTAGCGGAAGGCTAAATCATTTGCTGCACCATCGCCGCCAGCTTAGCAGTGATGTGGCTGCTTGGTCACCCAGTATTAAGGCTAGCTTACCTGTGGTAAGTGCAAGCACTCTGTTGCTGCACTGCTGGCTAGTTGGTTAAGCCGGCTTCGCTAGTTGGTGCTGGCCAACTCGTTATTAAGGTGGTTAAGCCACGCGTTGCTGGCTGCTGGCTAATTTAGTTGCTAAGCTGCTGCTATGTTGCCAAGTTGCCGCAGTGGTTGGTTGCTAGCTGCTGATGAGTGTTACAACGTTGCCGGGGCCGACGGCGCCGCCGCTGTTGGTTGCTGCCAACACTGGTGGCAGCGCCGGCCGGCCGCCGTCACCGCTGGCTGGTTGCTGCTGCTAAGCTGCTGCCAGATGGCGGCGGCAGCCGCTGCTGCTAAGCTATTGCTTGCTTGCCGGCTGGTTGCTGCAACACGCTGGCCGCTTCGGCCGCTGCGGTGGTAGCTGGTAGTTGCTTGCGTTATTGGCCGGCCAGCCGGCCGCCAGCTGGCTGCTGGCTGGTTGCCGCTTCGCTGGTTGCTGTTGTTGCTGCTGCTGGCCGCGGCTGCTGGCTGCTGCTGCTTGCTGCTTCGCTGGCTGGGGTGCTGCTGCTGGCCGCCGCTGGTGTATGGTTGGCTAGTTGCTGCTGCTGTTGCGTTGGCTGCCGTCACGCCGGCCGCTGCTGCTAGTTGCTGCTGTTAGCTAGTGGTTGCTTCAGCTGCTGCTGACAGCTGCTGCTGTTGCTGGTAGCTGCTGCCGCTAGACGCCGTGATGCTGGCTACGCCGCTGCTTGCTGCTAGTTGGCTGCTGCTGCTGCTGCTGCTGCTGCCGCTGCCAGCTTAGCAGTTGCCGCCAGTGTGGTGGCCGGCTTGCCGCTCTGCAGCGGTGGCTGGCTAGTGCTGGTTAAGCCGCTGCTGCTGCTGCTGGTTAGTTAAGGCTAGTTGCCGCTGCTTGCTGCTGCTGATGCTGTTGTCGCTGGCTGCTGCTGCTGCCAGTTGCTGCTGGCCAAGGTAGCTGCTGCTGCCATTGGCTTGCTGCTGGGCTGGTTGCTGGCTCGCTAGCTGCTGTTGCCAGCTTCAGCTATGGTAGTGGCCGCCCGGTAGTAGCAGCAGCAAATGGTTGCTTCGTTCGACAGAAGCTTCGCTGCTGCTGGTTGTTGCCGCTGCTGATGGTTGCTGTTGCTGGTAACCGTTGGCCGGCCGCCAGCTGCTTGGCTGCTGGTAGTAGTTGTTTGTTAATCAACGGTTGGCAACGGCAACGCCGCCGGCGCTAGTTGCTGCTGTACCAGGTTGCCAGCCAGCCGCTGGGCTTGCTGCTGCTGGTTGGTTAGTTGGGTTGGCCGCCGCCGCTGTTGGCTGGTTTGCTGTTGCTTGGTTGCTGCTGGTTAAGCTCAACATCGCTACCGCCGCCGCCGGCCGCTGGTTTAGCAACAGCTGCCGCCGGCCGGCCGCCGCTGTTGCTGCTTCGCTGGTTGGTTGCTGCTGCTGCCGCCGCCGCCGGCGTTGCTGTTAGTGGTTGCTGCAGTGGTTGGTTAGCAATTGGTGGTAATGCCGCCGCCGCCGCCGCCGCCGCCAGCTGCCGCTGGTTGATGGCGGTTGCTGTTGTTAGCTTGCTGTTGCTTCGCCGCCGCCGCCGGCCGCTGTTGCTGGCTAGTTGTAGCGCTGCTGATGATGCTGACGGCAGCCGCCGTTGCTGCTGTAATGTGTTGGTGGTTAATGAGCAAGCGGCATGCCGCCGCCGCCTTCGCCAGCCGCTGGTAATTAGCTGCTGGTAGTAAGCGTTGCTGCCAGTTGGTTGTTGCTGTTGCTGCTGTTGCTGGCTGCTGCGGCTTGGCTGCTAGCGCCGCTTGGCTGCTAAGCGTTGTTAAGCTGCTGGTAGTAAATCGAGCTGTTGTCGCTCAGCCGCCGCAACGCCGCCGGCCGCCAGCTGCCATGGCTAGCGTTGCTTTGCTGTTAAGTGACAGCCGTTGGCAGTGCTAGTAGCTAAATCAAGGTTGCGGTGCTAAGCAATCGCTTATTAGCGGCTGTATGCTAACATGTTGCTGGTCGCTGCGGTGGTAGTGGCTGTTGCCAGCTGTTAGCCGCTTGTTGTTGTTGGTTGTATGCTGTCGCCGCCGCCGGCTGGTTGCTGCTAGCTGCTGCTGCCGTTGCTGCGCTGCCTCGCTGCTGCTGGTTGCCAACATCGGCGCTAATTAGTTGGTCAGCTGGTTACGTAATGATGATGGTTGCTGCTCATGCTGCTGCTGTTGCCGCCAACAGCCGGGTTGCTGTTGGCCGCTGGTTGCTGCTTGGCCGCCTGGTTGCCAAATCAGCGTAGCTGCTCGTCACAGCTGGTAGCTGGCTATCAGCCATTAGCCGCCTGCGTTGGCCGCTGCTGCGATTCGCCAGTTGCTAGTTGGCTGCCATTTGCGCCAAATGAAGTTGCTGTAGCCGCCTGCTGCCATAGTACCGCGGTAGCTGCCAAATCCGTTAGTAGCTGTCGCTGTAGTGCTGCTGAGCTCGGCTGTTGCCGCTGCTGGCTGCTGTTGTCGCCAGCTGATATTAAGTGACGCTGCTGTTGCTGTTGCTGTTGGCTACGTTGCCATGCTGCTGGTGGCTGCCAAGCTGTTGCTGCTGGTTGCTTTCATGGCTGCGGCAAATCGTTGGTGGCCAAGTGCCGCTGGCTAGCTTGCTCAGCTCACAGTAAGCCAACCGGTTGCTGGGTTGGCTCGGTTGGCGTGGTTAGCTGGCTCGCCAAGCGCCCGCTGCTGCCAGCTGCTGCCGCTGCTGGTAGTGGCTGGCTGGGCTGCTGGTTGCCAAATTCGTTGCTGCTGGTTGTGATGAGTTGCTAGCAATGGCAGTGGTGGCTGGTTACCGCGCTTCGCTGGCTGCCGCCAGTTGCCACCAGTGGTGCCGTTGCTGGCTAAGCTAGTGATGGTAGTAGCAGTAGTGTCGTAGCAGCATGTTGTAGTAATAGTAGTGGTAGTAGATGGTAGTAGTAGTAGCCAAGTTGTTGCTGTTAAGGTAGCAGCAGCAGCAGCAGTAGTAGTAGTAGTAGCAGCAGCAGCAGCAGTAGCAGCAGCAGCAGTAGTAGTAGTAGTAGTAGCACAAGTTTTTCTTATAGAGCTCTGGATTGTGACATCACACTTTTTTTTCAGTTTCCAGTTAGCGTCATTCAAAAGTCTTGTGACTCTAGTTGCGTCAGCACTCAGTCTCTTCTACTTTCCGTTCAAATCCAGAAGGGACTGGACCACAGAGCGTGAAAATCCTCCGTCCAAATTTGAGAAGATCCAACCACAGCTGCTAATTTGTATAATGTGTTTCTCGAATGCAGAAGACATCTACTCTTGTCATTCACAATAAAATACTTAACTTCTTTTACCTAAAATAAGTCAGTAAGTTTGTTGTTTTGATTGCTGGATATGCTAAATTAATGCTCTTTCTCATTTTTTTATAGGTTCTTCCCCTTTTTTATGTGTGATCTTTTTTTTTTGTTTGTTTGTTTTGTAATCTGTCTTGTATTTGTGTATTTACAAGTGTTCTTATTTCTCTCTTACTGAGAGCGGGCCCACTTTTCCTCAGATCTGACCTGTAGCTTGTCACCATGGTGATAGTTAAATTAAATGTCATACTGTAGAAGATTCCGGGGAAAAAACAAAACAAAACAATAATGTCTACATGGATTTGAGCAGGTGGCCCCTCTACTAGAAAAACAGGTATTCTGACTGTGAGCGGCGTCGCCTTTCCACAGATCTGGCATGTAATATGTTCTGGGTCGGTCTCCATGAAGATAGATCTGAAGGTTACGGGTTCGAATCCCGCTCTCGACATAAATATAATTAGTTGAGCAGTCAAATCCACTGACCCACAGGTTGATAGTGTGACTCCAGCTCCCACAGATGAAGCTATTGTTGTGTCCTTGGGCAAGACACTTAACCCACCCCACTGTGTACACTGGTGTATGAATGTGTGCGTGCGAATGGGTGAGTGGTTCATTGTTGTAAAGCGTTTTGTGAGCCTTGATGGTGGAAAAAGCACTATGTAAAAATGTGACCTTTTACCATTTTTCAGACAAATCCACAGAGAAAAATATATGACAGCCCCTCCACCAGAAAACCTTTAAATCATAAATGAAATAATGTTTACCGTGCTGTAGTGATGTGAGTGTTTAAGCTCTCATGTGCATGTTCTGAAGTCCCATGTCTCTGTTTGCACCTCATTACAATTCCTCTGGCACACCTTTAAGAGTCTTTAAATAAAATTCCTGCTTCAGAGCTGTTAATTGATGTAATATTGCATTTTTCTGCTCGTTCTTGTACATGTGATTAACACTCGGCTGGTTTTCCAAAGGCTTTGACACGTTGATTTCTTTAGAAAGAGACAGTTTCACCTGAGCGCGGCGGGAACCATCAAGAACGAGAGAAAAGAGGGGGGACTATTTAAATGTGACACCCGCCTCCTGCTCAAACGGATCAGACAAGAAAGGAACAGTGCGTTTTCACTGCAATCTGGGATCATTTAGACATTTAGACAAATAAATGTGTGCTAAGAAAAAAAGGATTGTGATTTGTAGATTTGTGTTTATGTTTTAACTGCACACATTAAAGGTCCCGTATTATGCAAAACTGACTCTTGTGAGCTTTAAGACGTTATAATCTTGTTTCCTCACCAAAAATATTCTGGGAGTTGTGTTTTGTTTCATTCACGTAGAGTTGGGCGATATGACAAAGTGTGCAAAGTTTATATTTAATACTTCAATATTTTACTCCATTAAATATATATTCTCATTTGACAGACAGATATTTTACTGATAAAATAGCTTTCTTTTCATTTGAATCAACAACTACGATAGTTCCACCTCAGCTTGCATCTCCACAGACGTGACTCTTATTTGGTCTCTTGCTTGTTTCCATGGAAATGTAGTTCCTTTGTCTATAATCTTCCACAGTATGGAACACAATTTATACTGTAAATCTCTATGGAGAATGTTTAACTTTTTATTTCCATGGAATCATGCCAGTGACATGAAACAGACAGAAAGTTCCAGATTGTACCTTTAATAGACATGTTTGAGAATGCGAACAGATGTATAATGTGTGTTTGTTGAAGGAAGAAGCCATTGGCGCAGATTAGCATCTTATGTATTTGTCAGTCTGTCCCAGGGCAGCTGTGGCTACAGAAGTATCTTAGATTAAAGGGACAGTTCAGAATTTCGGACATAGGGCCTCATTCCCTCATGAGTGTTGGAAACGTGTGGAGACACTTTTTAAAAATTTCCATCCAGTCCTTGTATTTGCAGAGGTTGCTGGTGCTAGGCTAGTTCATGTCATTGGTCATAGTTGTCCTGCCACTAAAAACAGTCTGACCCACTCCACAGACCTGAGGAAAACTATTAGAACTCCAGACTGTCCATGTGAATGTTTGTGTTGATAGAATAATGTTTGAAATAAAACTAATCTTACAACGCATGAATCGTCGCCCGGGCCTTTCTGTGTGGAGTTTGCATGTTCTCCCCATGTCTGGATGGGTTTCCTCCGGGCTCCGGTTTCCCCTATCAACTCAAGACATGCAGCACCTGAACTAACATCAAGGACTATGATGTCCACCCTCCTGTGGGCTCCACTCACAGAGGGGTTCAGAGGGGTTGAGGGACTATTTTCTCAACAACAGTGGTGATATCAGTCTGCTGCTGCTTTCTATCAGGAAGTACAACTCACTGCAGCTGCTCAGACATAAATCCTTCAAATGCAAGATTGCTTGTACTTCTAAAATTATTCTATCGACACAGATGTTCATGGACAGTCTGGAGTTCTAATAGTTTTCCTCAGGTCTGTGGAGTGGGTCAGACTGTTTTTAGTGGCAGGACGACTGTGGCCATTGACATGCACTAGCCTAGCACCAGCAACCTCTCCAAATACAAGGACTGGATGGAAGATTTTAAAAAGTGTCTCCACACGTCTGCAACACTCTGGCTCACTGCGAAATGAGGCCCTGTGTCCAAAATTCAGAACGGTCCCTTTACGTTTGGAATCATTCATGTTTTCAGCCGTACACCTCGAGAATGCCCCGTCTGAGGGTCACCAGGGCTGGGCCTAGTTAGTGTTTTGTTGGGAGATCTTTGAGAACACCAGGTGCCACGGTCGGAAGTAGTGGCACCATGGTTACAGTGTTACAAAGTTGTGTCCTTGGGCAACACACTTCAGGGTGAATGCAGAACAAAGGTAAATTAGCTCATGGCATCCAGTGTGTTTACAGCCTGTACTTCATGCTCTTTCTCTTTTTTATTATTCTGTACCTCATGTGTACTGTCCGGGGGTAAAGACTGATTGCAGATACTGTGCATGAGTCAAATAGATTATTAAGCATTATTAGAGTGCACATAATAGTCTAGGACGCATGAAGCATCTTATACGTACTTAAGGTTTTCTTATGAAGCAGTTTGGAAGAGAAATGATGAAGTTTTCTTTGGGAGAACATGTATTCTCCTGCCTGCTCCTTTGGCTCTGCACCTGTCTGCTCCTGTCTGCTCCTGCCTGCACCTGTCTGGTCCTATCTGGTTCTGTCTGCTCCTGCCCACCCCAGACCCAACATACATATTTACCCTCCCTGCGTCTCCGCTGTTTCACATTCGGAGGTGATAATTCTCCCTCAAATGATCGTCTTCTGTGTGTTCTGTGCGCCGCTAATTAAAATCACTTTCTGACAAAATTTGTGGAGCTTCGGCGCTTGGAGGTCGTTAGCCTCGTTAGCGCACCTGAGCTCCAAATTAAAAGCCCAATCGTGTAAATTTGTGCATCCGCCGCCGGTCGCTGTTAGCAAACACCAAACGTGAGCCGTGCGATAATTAATGTTAAGATAGAAGCGAAGGGAGGGGTGCAGATGGAGAGGCACAGGCACGGGAAAATATGAACAAAAGCTGAATTCTTTGGTTTTGTAAAGATATGAGTTTGAACGTAGCTGTGGATTCCATCGGCCATAACATTTAGAGACGGTAATGTTATGAGCATTAATCTTCTGACCTATATCACAATGAAAGCTTTACACAATATAAAGCGTTTGGTTGTAAAGACGGGATAGTGTGCAGAATGGACCTTTTGGAGCTTTTTACTGTGTTACAATGTTCCCTTATTAAAAAGCAAGCATCAAATACCATGTTTTGTTATCACATGTATGTTTTAAACAGAGTGGACCAAACCTGAGCCAAGATCCTGTTGCATTCCAAACAGGACGTGTTCATGGGTGCGCTTCTGGCTCCATTGACCCCAATTGATTTTACATTGAAAAATTGTTGCTCTTCTCTATGCAACTGCAGTAGTGAGTCTTAAAATGTTCATATGGGATGAAGATCAGCTCTTCCATCTTTGGGTAATGACCGAAAGGACAAGATACAAGCGGTTGAAATGAGTTTCCTGTGCAGAATGGCCGGGCGCTTCTTTACAGATGGGTGAGGAGCTCAGTCACAAGGTTGGAGCTCGGAGTAGAGCCGCTGCTCCTCCATGTCAAGAGGAGCAGCTGAGGTGACTCAGGCATCTGTTCCAGGGCTTCAGGACGCCTCCTTCAGGAAGTGTTCTGGGCATGTCCCACCGGGAGGAAGCCCCAAGGAAGTCCCAAGACACACTGGAGGGACTATGTGTCGGCTGGCCTGGGAACACCTGGACTGGAGGAAGTGTTCGGGGTGAAGGAAGTCTGGGAGTCCCTTCTTAGACTGCTGCCCCCGTGACCAGACCCCGGATAAGTGGAAGAAAATGGATGGATGTTCATATTAACCTGCTCTACATGATCCTGGTGTTTTTATTTCACACTCCCACAGTCCACTTCTTTATGCAGTTTATGGTTGGAGGATGAGAGGAACATGAGGAAACCGAAACACAGGGAGAACCTCGCTCAGGATGGAACTTAGAAGCACATGTCAGAATTATGCTTTTTGTTTGTGTCTCTTCTATCTCACAATGGTCCGTGAACACCCTAAAATAATAAAGTATTCAATGAAAGATGCACTGTGTAACTTTTTAGTTGGGGATCCATTATCTGCACGTCTGAATGAGTTTGATTTTTTGTTGATTTTATTTTATTTTTCCCACACTGGTTGAAAATGAATGACCTCAATAAGTTTTATGAATGAACAGCTCTGTGGCCTCGCCCCCTCTGTGTGACGCCCGTAGCAACCGTTTGTTTACTGGCAAAACTGTGCAGATTTCTGGGAACAGCGCCTTGGCGTGGGTCTGGACCTGTGCAGGCCTGACACGGTGACACAGAAGAGCGCTGGGAGGCCCGAAGTGCACCTGAACACACCGCCAGGGGAGAGAGGGAGGAGGGAGAGGAGAGAAGGAGAGAGAGGAGAGAAGGAGAGAAGGAGAGAGAGGAGAGAGAGAGGGGAGAGAGAGAAAGAGAGAGAGGAGAGAGGGAGAGAAGGAGAGAGAAGAGAGGAGAGAGGAAGAGAAGAGTGAGAGGAGAGAGAAGAGAGGGGAGAGAGAGAGAGGAGAGAGGGAGAGAAGAGAGAGAGAGAGGGGAGAGAGAGAAAGAAAGAGAGAGAGGAGAGAGGAGAGAAGGAGAGAGAAGAGAGGAGAGAGGGAGAGATGAGCGAGGAGAGAGAGAGAAAGAGAGAGAGGAGAAAAGAGAGAGGAGTGAGAGGAGAGAGAGAAAGAGAGAGGAGTGAGAGGAGAGAGAGAAAGGAGTGAGGGAGGAAGTGATGGGAGTGAGAGGAGAAAGGGAGGGGAGTGAGAGGAGAGATGGGGAGAGAGGGGAGTAAGAGGGGAGAGGGATGGGAGAGTGGGAGAGAGAAAGGAGAGAGGGATTGAGAGAGAGGAGTAAGAGGAGAGAGGGAGGGAAGTGAGAGAAGAGAGGGAGGAGAGTGAGGGGAGTGAGAGGAGAGAGGGATTGTGAGAGAGATGAGAGTAAAAGGAAAGAGGATGGGAGAGAGAGATAAAAAGGAGAGAGGGAAGGGGAAAGGAGGAGAGGAGAGAGGGGAGTGAGAGGAGAGAGGGATTGAAGGGAGAGGGGGGAGAGAGGGCATGAGAGGAGAGAGGGAGGGAATGGGAGAGAGAGAGCGGGGAGAGTGGGAGGGGCGAGAGAAGAGAGAAGGAGGGGGGTGAGCGAGAGAAAGAGAGAGAGATGAAAAAGGGAGAGAAGGAGGGGAGTGAGAGGAGAGAGGGAGGAGGGGGAGAGAAGAGAGGACGAGGGAAAAGGAGCAAAGGGAGGAGAGGAGTGAGAGGGGAGAGTGAGAGAGGGATTGGAGAGAGGGGAATGAGAGGAGAGAGGGAGGGAGAAGTAGAGATGGGAGAGAGGGAGGAGGTGGATGTTGCCTTCGGGGCCGTCCGTCAGCACCAGAGCAGACGGGGAAATGCCTCATGACGTTTAATGAGAAAAGGAGCGAATCTAAAACACTGGAGTGGAAACATGGGACTTATTTGTACCTGTGTTTTTCACTTCTCCCTCAGGCTGGAGCTTTGTAAATCCTGTACAAGTTTGTTCCATCTTTGATAAACGTGTCCATCCCACGACAATAACCCACAAACACTGAAACTCCCATGAAGTTTGTTCAGTTTGGGAATTCTCCACCACCATTGTGCCACTGTGGGGTTTGAGGTGCATGCATTTCCAAAGAGGCAAGGTGACGCTACAAGGCCAAGTTACAGGTCAGATCTGTGGTGAATGATTTTGTTTTTAAGGTATTTTTGAGTAATAAAAGACCTAGTAAGTCTTAAGTAATTCACTTAACATAATACAGACTAAGTTTAAAGGTATACTGTGGAACATTCCAGGCAAAGAAACATCTCCATGGAGACCAATAGGTGGCAGACCCTGTATCTGAAAAGTTGCATTGTGCACGTTTAAATTGTATTTATTTTTAAGAGAGGTCTGGCCAAAGTAACAGCAACACAATCAATACAAAACATTAAAATCACAAAAAAATCACATTATAAAATCTGAATCTCTCAAGAAAAACACACACACGTCTCAGTCTCCACACTCAGGACCATGAAGCTGTAGGAAATGGCAGATTTTCCAGCTCAGGGACAGTGAAGAGGAACAGAGAGTGAACCTGATAACTACCTGAGCTCATAATAAGGAGATTACTAAGGTACTCATGAAGGTTCCCCATTATGGCTTTGTTAAAGGTACAGTACAAGATAGTTTTAAAAATGATGTAATTTTTCCCCTGATAGTTTTTCTGGAATCAAAGTCTGGATCAAACTTTTACAACTTAAGCCACTATTTTTGTCCACGTTGGTCTCCAGACAAAACAGTAATTATAATAATTACTGCGTTTATAATATTTATTTTGTATACAGTACTCCACATGAAGATGAGCCACGCAGCATCAGCCAGACCTGTGTTTGGACTCAAAACCAAAGTGTGTCCGAAACTGGAGCTGAACCGCTGATGTGAGCAAAACAGCTCCTAACTGTCATCAGTGAATCCTCTGCACCATCTGCACTGCAAACGTCTGGTCTGGCCAAGATTTTCAAACTTATATCAGGTTTTTCATCTCAGATTTATTATCTACTTACTCGTTCTGAGGCTGCTTTATTCTAGTCTAGAGGTAGTTTATTTTAAGATGACTTGTCAAGTAAAATATGCATCCATGCAGCCAGATCATTTTTATTACTTGAAAGTCATTTTCGGATAGAGTGAAGTGTTAATATCTTAAGCTTTTTGTAGCATGAGCCTCTCCTCTGCTCCTCTGCTCCAAAATTATTCGTCCTTTTTCAGAACTCCAACAAATGTCCTCTGGTTTTCCTGCAGCTCAGCATCCCTCTGGACCTGATACTCACCTCCCTCCTCTGGACCTTATACTCACCCCCCCTCTGGACCTTATACTCACCTCCCTCCTCTGGACCTTATACTCACCGCCCTCCTCTGGACCTTATACTCACCTCCCTCCTCTGGACCTTATACTCACCTCCCTCCTCTGGACCTGATACTCACCTCCCTCCTCTGGACCTGATACTCACCTCCCTCCTCTGGACCTTATACTCACCTCCCTCCTCTGGACCTTATACTCACCTCCCTCCTCTGTACCTCTGTACCGTGAGCCGTTACCTTGCTTCTTTATAATGAAGTCACACCTAATTTTCTACTTTCACCTTTTTTACGGAAATGCAGATCTCTTTGCTGATCACACACAATTACTGCAAAAATAACAGCTTTAACTTCCTCGATAATGACTTCCCCTGCTCCTCCTCCTCCAGATCTGATCATTAGAACCCAAAGCAGACGCACACTCTGCATTTTTGTCACAAATGTCATGAGGAAAATCACAGTACCAAACGCTATCAAAAACTATTAATTACTCCATTTCAACTTTTAACGAGCTCCCTTCTCAAAGTGCGGCGTGCAGGTGGATCTCACGCGCTCCAGATGCCAAGAGGAGTTTGGTTTCAATTGCATTTGTACTTTTCCGATATCGCCGTTCCGTGGTAATGTGATGCTAGCTGTAGGCTCTGCTCTGTCTGAGGTTTTATCAGACTTTAAACAGGACCATGGACGCTCGGACCGATCACAGACTCCTGAAAATGTGCTCTTTACATCTATTTTGTGGTATTTTCTTGAGCGTTGAGACATTCTTAAAACTTTTTTGACAGTGTCCACTAATGTGTGGGTTTTGTCACCATGGTAACTGCTGAACATTCCACCATTAGAGACACATGTACACCCCCAACGTGATTTCACTGTAAAGTATCAGGAGTCCTGAGGCCTCTACTTGATTTCTGTATGTATTTGAGCAAAATGTGTCTAAACAATTCTTTATTTTAGGGTGAACAGATTTTCAAAATTCATAATTGGGACACCCCCGGGTTGGGATGATATAAATAAAGCTGTGAAAAGAGTGTGTGAGATTGTGCATTCTCATGTAAAGGCCGCCACACACTACAGGGGAGTTTTTGGCTGAGATTTTTTCTCCAAGTTCGGGGAGGCGTGACATGACTTTTCTCCCGTCTAGATTATTGCAGCTCCCTCCATTTCGGCCTGAACTCCAAATCCATCTCCCGTCTCCAGCTGGTTCAGAGCGCAGCAGCTCGGCTCCTCACTGATTTGAACAGACATCACCACATTTCCCCTTCACTGGCTCCTGTGTGTTTTAGAATTAACTTTAAGATTTTACTGCCCTCTTTTAAAGCTCGTTTAGGTCTTTCACCAAGTTACATTTCAGAACTTTTAATCCCGTACGAGCCTCCCGCAGCCTCTTCCAAAGTCCAGGCTCTGGACAAAGGCGATGGAGCCTTTTCAGTCCAGGCGCATCGGCTTTGGAACGACCTGCCTGAGGAGATAAGGCTGCACCATCAGTATCATCATATAAAAATGTTTTATCAGTTGGGCTTCCTGGGTTTTAGTTGTTTTTATTTTTATTTTTATTTTTTATTTTTTTATTTATCTTATTATTTATTTATTATTTATCTTATATATTTTTATTTATTTTATTATTTATTAGAATTAATCTGATTTGTTGCATCATTGTTTTTTGGGCTTTTTTGTTTTATTTGCTACTTTTATGTGTTTTATATTGTTCTTTGCTACGTAACCACCAAACATCAGCAACCAATAAACCAGAGCATCAGGGGACAATACAAAATAGCGAAAATAAAGACTTTATTCACCTCACCTGCAGCATGCAGCATCTCATCCACATTATCCATAGAAATTTTCCTCTGCAAATAATGACATCCAGTCCACAAAACAGCGCTATTAATCCAGTTTGCATTCTTTAAACGTAAAAAGGTGAGATACTTCCTCACATGTGTCTGTTTACATCCACACAGCGCACGGATCGAGGTGAAGCTGCAGATTCGCGATAGTGACTCTACTTCCTGTGCACTTTATCACCAATCTTTATGCTTCAAAAATCATGTATCTGAAGTATTGCACCACATTTCTAAACGAAAAGTGCAGAGCTCTGGTCTTTTGAAGACTTAAGCGAGTGGTTTTACTGTAGACAGGAAAGACATATTCTGCTGGAGTCTTTGCGATCTGAGACTTTTAGCCTCATCAGATTCTCCTCTGTCTGTTGTGTGCACTTTTTCTCACACATTTAAAAATCATTTCAGACCAAAAAATCCTGTAGTGTGTGGTGGCCTTAAATCATAATCTGAAGGACTTCTGACACTGCATTTTTTTTGCTTTATGGTCATTCACAAACAGATTTCTGTAACAAATGACAATTTATGATCCTCTTTACTGTTGGCAGGGATCAGATTAGTCAACAATTGTGACCGTCCTGTTTTAATCCTTAATTTTAGACCTTATGTAGTCCTGGTTTAGATCGAATTGTTCCAAAGTAGGGACACGTGGGACATTTCTTGAATAAAACTGGGACAAATCACTGGTTTGAGATAAATCTGCTGGGACAGGGGACACAGGGCTCAAAACTGGGACTGTCCCGGGTAAATATAAGTAAATCAGAAGAGAAAATGACACCATCTTGAGTTCACCTTCCAGATTGTATTAGAGTTTTATGATGTCACCACAGAAAACCCAATTTATGCACAAAGAATTCATTTTTTAAACCTTCATTTAACAGAATAAATTTGCTGTCATTTATATTTAGTCTAATCAGAACTAGTTTTGGCTCTTGTTAACATTGTTATTGCCAGGTAACAGTTATGGAATTATCTCTAATGAACTGCGTCCAAACAAGAAGTAGAATTATAAACTTCCCCAAAATACCAAAATGAGAAAAAACTGGGTGTTATTGGGTAGTGTGAGCGCACTTCAAGTCTTGATGTGGATTTGCTCTGGTCCTGTTCTAGTCTGACAGGTTTCATTTCAGGTTTAGTCCAGGTTTAGTTCTGCTCTGGCAAATCTGCAACTGTGAACGCACCCTAAGGCGCGCTGAGCTCATTTAAAGATGATTTAAAGCTGCACCATGTAACTTTTTAGTTAGGGGTCCATCACTTGCTTGTTTCTATGGATACGTCATTGCTCTACTTGGAATATTCCACAGTGCAACATTAAACAGCTTTAACTTACAGCTGAAAAATACCTAGAAAAACAGGCATTCTGGCTGCCACTCCACAGATCTGACCTGTGACTTGGTCTGGTTTGGTCTCCATGAAGATAGAAAGGTTTAATGCCATACTGTGAAACATTCCAGACAAACACTGCAAAAAACTAAATTTATTCAAGTTAAGATGACTTGAATTAAGGAAGTTTTAATCACAATTTGAGTCAATTTCACTTGAAACGTAAAATGATCTGCCAGTGGAACAAGACTTTTTGTACTTAAAACATGAAAATACATCTTACTACACTTAAAATAAGAAAAACAACAACTTTTTGCACTTGAATTAAGAAGAACACACTTATTTCATTGGTAGTTTATTTTACTTGTCAAGTCATTTGAATTTAACTAGATTACTAGACTAGATTGTTTTGTTTTTTTTGTCCTAGTGACGCAATAACATCTCAATGGGAAAAGACATTTGACGTTCGCTCCACCAGAAAAGTTACGCAATGCACCTTTAAAATCTATAAAGCCCATGACTCACTCTCCCTGAATCTCTTCCCTCTGACTCACACTTTGGGACGTGTCTCCTACAAACCACAATCGCACGTTTATGATTCAAATACAGAAGAATCCAGAGACTTTTTGTAAACTACTGTCAAAAAGGCACCAGTGTGGTCAGCTGTGTTCTTCAGTGGTGGAAGAAGTACTCCATTTTGTGTTAGTTAAAGGGGAACTCCGGCGTGTTTGAAGCTAAAGTTTGTTGCTAGAGATGGTCGAATACTGTCAGAAGGCAAAAAAACGGCACAGATCAGTCTTGCATCGGCGGCGATCTCGCTGTGGTGCTGAGTCTGTCAAGGCAACAAACTAGTGTAGTGATGGGGGCAAGTTCTTAACTTCCACGTAAAATTATTTGCACACTGAAGAAGCTTAACACCACTTTAACCCATCTTACAACAGCCACAAGTCTAACAAACAAAACGCTCTGCCTGGTTCACTCATTAGCAGGGACGTGCACAGGGGGGTTGCTCTGGTTGCCCTGGCAACTGCCCGTATGGCCTCCTCGACTGAAGTTGCCCTTCCGAGGGAAATTTGTTTTTATTTTAAATTTAAAAAATCTTTTTTTTTATTTTTTAAAGCATACAGGTTTTCATGTATGAAAATGCCTATGCTTAGATTTGAAAGTGAAAACAAAATTCACTTACATTAGGGCACCGCACAAGTGTGAGTCTGGAGTGAGGGGGTCAGTTCTGTTTTCAGAGCTGCAGCACCTGAGCCTGTGCGCGCAAAGTAAAAAGAGATTACCCACAAGCCCCGGCCCCATGAGCCCTGGCCCCATGAGCCCCTGCCCCGCCAAAAGTTTAGTTTTTTCAACTTCAGACGCCAACACCTGAACGCTGAAAACCGCCACCTCGACGCCAGATTCGCGCTTGGAGACGCGCTGCAAAAATGCCGGATGCCCTGGTTGCACATTGTCATAATTTTATACAATCACAATCCAGTGACAGTATTTGTGACATTTAAACGCCAGTCTCCTACCAATTGAGATTAAATCAGACCACTGAGTCAGTTCTTTTTACGTGCCTTGCACGGAGAAGAGCATGGCCGTGCGTCCAGCTCTCTAGGCTCGTCCACGCTGCTCTTCCAAAGCCCCTCCGATTCCAGCACACCTTTATTCATTTCCAACAATCCATCATGTCAGTACAAAGGCAACCTGATCAACGTATACATAATCTCGTTAAGTTTACCACAGATAACATAGTGAAGTATATCATGACTTTGTTTTACATTTGAACAAATTTACAATGTGAACAGTCCTGCAAGGAGGGAAAAGGTCATAAGAGGTCACACATCTGGTTTTAGCAGAGATAGCGTTAACACAGGCCCTTTCATCCTCTGCAATTGAGACCTTTTAACTTAGATGTACATTTTTTAAATAACTTCATTATAAGCATTTTATTCTAACATTTTCCCCCTGTTTATAAAAATTACATCATATAAGATCAGAACATGTCATTTCACTTTATATTAGCACATGCCATCACAAAAATGTGTAAAATCGTACACTGAGGATAATGTTGGCTCTTAGTCATTTTAACTTGTGTTTCAGTTTGCCTATTTGTGTTCAAAGTCCTGGTTGTCTTCGTCAGGGTCAGTTCTGTCTTGTCCTCTTTTGTCAGTGCGGTTGTAGGCTGTGTCACAGTCTCAAAGACAGTTGTTACATTTGTGTTGTGTGAATTGTGTACTCACTACCAAGTCAGGGTGTGTATGTTTGATATGTATCACAACCAATATTGCTATGTGCACCATGAATAGAATCATTACAAATAACACCTTATTTAACCATCTTAACTGGGTGTCATGTGGCTGTCTGACGTCTTCTTCTCTCAGACAGTTCTTTTTCCCTCGGGATGGATGGAGCTGTCATCTTTTTTCAGTGCCCGAGGGTAACTTCCTCGTAAGAACACCGTTGGAGTGAACAGTTGTTTACCTACTGCTCACTCTTGAAGTGGAGTCCTGGTCTAGGAGTAATCTAGGAGGTCTCTGAAGGCCTGAGTCAGAGATGTCCTGAGTCTAGGAGGTCCAGTAGTAGTCTAGGCATTCTGCGTTTGCGAGTTCTCGGAGGCTGGGTCTGGATCTGTCAGGTCCAACTGGTTCCTTCACTTACAGTGCGACTGACCTGAGTCCAGGTTGGCCTTTCCTTGACCTTTACAGCAGTAGATGTAGCCAGGACGACTTGATGAGTCCCACCTTGGACTGGTCCTGTTCCTCTGCTTTAGAGTCTTTATGAACACGTGGTCTCCTGGTTTTGCCGTGTTGCCCTGTGGAGAAATAGTTCTTTCTGGCAGTTTATTGTTGTTTACAACGTTTCTTGTTAACAGGGTTTTTCTCATATAGTCAATAAGATCTTGATCAGAGTCTGGTTGTTCTTTTATCTTCATGAGTCCATGTGTAGCATGTGAAAAGGATGCTCTGGAGTAGGTTTCTGTTGTCTTTGTGCATTATTTTTAATACAGATTAGGCATTGTTTACAAAAAATTTTTTAGTATTTATTAAAACCTATTGTATTAACCTTATTTCCCCCTGTTTGACACATTTGGCAAAGCCTATTGTGTCAATTTTCTTTTATTTTCCTGACACTTATATTTGTATTTCTTATTTAGTCATGCTTACTGAATTTGTGTTTCTGTCTTTTTCACTGTCACTATCTCCCCTTTGTCTGTCTCTCACTCTCTCTATTCTTGCTTTCTCACTTTCAATTTCTTTCTGTCTTTCTGTCTCTTACTTTTTCCTCTCTTTTTATCTTCCCCCCCCCCCCCTCCCTCTATCTCTTCTCTTGGCACAGTTGACTAGGCCTCGCGCCTCTGCCTTTCTGTCACCTTTTGACCTAGGAGATGGGAAACGCAGGGGGGTGGAGTTTTCTTATCATATGCGGGTGGAGGGCTCTGCTGGGCCTCTGGAGCAGTGGGAAATGCCCAAACTAGATTTTGGTTGGCTTGTGTTTTTCGTACTTCTAATTCTGGAAGTTTTGGATAAAGCCCCATAGTCCTAAACTCCTCCTTTTCTTTTCTTCCCAATTTCCCATTTTCGCCTTGTTCCTCACCACCCTCTACCTGTCCTGCCTGTAGAGGGCTTTTTTTACACCACTGTGCTATCATCGCCCTTCGGACGAGACACTTTAAATGTTTTAACGCTTTTACGCTTTTTCTTATCATTAATTGATAGGTTCATCATTAGCTCACTTAACTTTATTTCATCTAATTTTTCACCAAAATTATATTTTACTTTTCATTTTCATAGGAATTTGCAACTCTCTGGATAAATTCATTTCATACACTCCGAGTCTGTTTCTATTTTTACTGTTTTTTTTTCCTTTTTCTCTGCCATGATACTTTGTGTCTACGTTTTGCCTACTGTTGATCAACGAAACTTCTCTGTGTTTTATGACAAGCTTCTACCACGATGGGCGGTCATAAACTGGGTGTTAATTCACACACCGAGAAGGACGCTGGATCAATTTTCAACAAAACATCGACCTGTGTCCTGAATGAGATTCAACCTTGATACATCTTAACAATGATCAATTTGAATTTCCATACATTCAACAATTCATTCACACACTACAATAACTACAAATCTCTATGTAGTTCTATATAACTTCACTCTCTAGAAGTTAAATTTCTGACCTCAGGTGATATAACTGGATCTGGTTGACCGGGTCCTTCCACGAAGAGGATGCCCCACAGGGGTTGCCGTCGAGAAAAGACGGATTTTCTCAGCTCAAGCTGGGTGCGCGCTTTCCAATCTCTGTCGTTCATCCTCCAGGCAGAAGTACACCGAATCCGGCTCCAAGGACCATTATGTCATAATTTTATACAATCACAATCCAGTGACAGTATTTGTGACATTTAAACGCCAGTCTCCTACCAATTGAGATTAAATCAGACCACTGAGTCAGTTCTTTTTACGTGCCTTGCACGGAGAAGAGCATGGCCGTGCGTCCAGCTCTCTAGGCTCGTCCACGCTGCTCTTCCAAAGCCCCTCCGATTCCAGCACACCTTTATTCATTTCCAACAATCCATCATGTCAGTACAAAGGCAACCTGATCAACGTATACATAATCTCGTTAAGTTTACCACAGATAACATAGTGAAGTATATCATGACTTTGTTTTACATTTGAACAAATTTACGATGTGAACAGTCCTGCAAGGAGGGAAAAGGTCATAAGAGGTCACACATCTGGTTTTAGCAGAGATAGCGTTAACACAGGCCCTTTCATCCTCTGCAATTGAGACCTTTTAACTTAGATGTACATTTTTTAAATAACTTCATTATAAGCATTTTATTCTAACACACATCCACACAGAATTCACCCCTTTCTTCATGTCAAAACAACTGCCCCTCAAAATTCCTGTGCACGTCCCTGCTTATTAGTGTCTGGAATGATTAGAAACTTTATAAGCAGCTTTAGCCTTACCTCTGTTGATTTCCCACTGCGCGTGTGAAAGTCCAAAAGACTCGATCGCCTATGTCGTTTCTAATCCCATTTATTTACAAGTGAATTATATATTTTTAGAAATGCTACAAAAACATTCCTGAACCATTTTCTTTCAACAACTTTCAGTTTCTCTTTTTCTTCACTGTCAGTAGTCGATCCTCACTTGTTGCTTCTGGCGGCTCGAGCCTCTCGCCGCCGCTGGAGTCGACAATCAAGTCTTTTGGGCTTACGCATGCGCAGTGGGAAATCAGCAGAGGTAAGTGTAAGGCTGCTTGTTGTTTTCTAACGTTTCCAGACACTAATGAGTGAGCCAGGCAGAGCGTTTTGTTTGTTAGACTCGTGGCTGGTGTAAGATGGGTTAAAGTGGTGTTAAGTTTCTTCAGTGTGAAGCAAATTGGTGTTTTACATGGAAGTTAAGAACTTGCCCCCATCACTACACTAGTTTGTTGTCTTGACAGACTCACTGCCACAGTGAGATCTCCACTGAGGCAACACTGATCTGTGCCGTTCTTTGGTTTCTGACAGTATTCGACCACCTCTTGCAATGGATTTTAGCTTCAAACAAGTTCCCCTTTAAGTAAAAGTACAGATATTGGAGCAAAAAAGACTTGAAAGTCAAAGTATCACAATTTATATAAAAGTATTAAAATACCCGTTTAAAAAAGTATACATATTCTTGTGTTTTTTGTTTCATTCACAGACCCTGAGTTCTTCCCTCAAACTGAAAACACTGGTCCACCTTGTGATGTCATATGGTAATACGGGAAGTGCTCCTCTGTGTTATACTCCATACACCTTCACTAGAATCATTTCAGAGCTGGAATTGAAAATCTGTACTGATTCGCCCGGCTCCTCCTCCTCGCCCAGCTCCTTCCCCACCTGGGTAGCTGTGGCCATACCAAACTGGCCCACGGGCCTGGACATCTATAGCCTGTCCGTCCATGGGAGTGGATCCCTCCTTCACTGTAGTTCTCCCCGAGGTTTCTTCTTTTTCCCAGGGCCCTGGGTTTTTTGGAGTTTTTCCTTGCTGAGAAGGAGGGTCTAAGGACAGGGGATGACTGGACGCTGTTTCATTTGCTGCTTTACATGAATGTTGTTTTTTCCTGTTCTGATATGTCTGTGTGTATGTTCAGGCCTGGCCCTAACCATTTTGACACCCTAGGCAAGATTTCAGGTGGCGCCCCTTGGATTGCAAAAAAAAATAAAAAATACTGCCAGAGTACAGATACTCACAAGAAATCAAACAGTTCATAGTGACGATGTTTTAGACAGTGGAGGATTTTAACCCCCATCGCCGATTTTTGCGCTCGGCGCCCCCTAGTGGAGCGGCGGCGCCCTTAGCATTTGCCTATGTTGCCTAATGGGGGGGGCCGGCCCTGTGTATGTTTGGCTCATCCATATCTTGGAACGCCCTTAGAGGCAACTGTTGTTGCGATTTTGGGCGCTACAAAATAAATTGAATTTAATTGAAATAGGTAGTAGGTAAAAGGTGTTAACTTTTTGTTGTGGATTTCTAAATCTGAGAAGAATAAAACTGGAGAAAAGTTGTCTTAAATCAAAGAGTCTGGATTTATTAAAGCAATTGTGCAGACAATTACAAAGAAATAAAGAAAACAAAACCTTCTGTCTCTCACACAAGCTCTGTCTCTCTCTGATCTGAATGACAAAACAAAAACAGGCTTCTTATACAGTCGACAAACGTCATGAAATCAACACGAGGTAAAACATACAGTACGATTGATCTAAACAGTTCTCTTGTCTGGGTCAACTGTGGCATTGATTAGATTGAACCCAAGGGCACCAAGAATTCTAAATGATGAGAATGAATAGAACAACAACCTGTTGTTTTAACAATGATGGATAAAGACTGAACATAGTGACCTGTCGTGAAGTAGCCCAGAAACAACAGGTCACACCACTGAATGTGAGCAGGAACACAGATGCTTTAGCAGTTGAGTTACTAGTTCTCTAAAACCACACAATACAATACACTCTTTAGCTTAACAAAATAAGAAATTCCCATCACACTTAATTTATTTATTTATTTATTTATTTATTTATTTATTTATTTATTTATTTATTTGCAATTTATTCAGTGCTTTTTTTCTTCACATAAGTCACAGTATATATGCACTTTTTTCCACATAAAATGAATATCAATATAAATGGTACAAAAATTAATTATTATTATGATTATTATTCATAATAATCATAATCATAATAAGAAGAAGAAGAAGAAGAAGAAGAAGAAGAAGAAGAAGAAGAAGAAGAAGAAGAAGAATGATAATAATAATGAAAAAATATATATGCACACTAAATGTTCATTGAGAGACTGAGGATGGGACAATGTGTTTGCTGATGTCTGTCAGATGATGTTTCCATGTTTTTCACTGTGAAGCCCATTGGGGAAACTCTTGTTGTGATTCTGGGCTATAGAAATAAAACTGAATTGAATTAAAGGGAGGCAGTCGGGTTACACGTTCATACAGTACATTTTTTCATTTTTTTTTTTCTTTTTTTAGCTGTTTACTGCTGAAAACTACCACTTCATGACGTCACACGGTGGATCAGAGCATTTTGAGCTTTGGAGATGTCTAACTAATAATAAAGAGTTACTCAAACATGTGAGAATGAAACAAAACACAACTCCAGATCTGTTTGTGATGAGTAAACAACATTAGAACATGGCTTAAACCTCACAAGAGTTAGTTTATGTAATATAGGACCTTTAACTACAGTACTTTCACTTCATTACATTCCACAATTGTCTCTTATAGACACAAGTGAATAGTTAATATTGTGACAATATTGCACAGAGAAGGTGCAGAATAAAAGGGAAATTGGCTGATATGTTTTTAACACGGTCTCGCTGTTGTTGATCTGAAGTTTAGCTAAAACACTTGTCGAGTTGGTCCAATCACATCGACGCTAATCACACCCGCTAACTGCTAATGGCTAATGAGGCTAACGAGGCTAACGAGCGCTTGGCACAGAACCTCTAATCAACATAATTACACCAATAAACAGGCAATTATCAGGAGAGGCCGATTACCCAGCGTGCACTGCAGCCGCTGACAGGGGCGACAAGAGCAGGGCCATAAAACAAAGCTCAAGATGAGGACGTAAATAAATTAGAAAGTTTAAACCAAGAAACAGACTCAAATGTCCATGAACACTGTCAACTCTTATGGCTTAAAAGTGCACTGTGTAACTTTTTGATTTGGGGTCCTTGTTTCTATGGAGATGTCATAGCTCTGGTTGAAATGTTCCACAGTGTGACATTAAACTGCTCTTCTTTATATTTATCCAATAACAGGTGATTTTAGAGCTAAAAAATATCTAGAAAAACAGGCATTCTGACAGTGAGTGGGGCCTCTCCACAGATCTGACCTTGTAACTTAGTCTGGTTTGGTCTCCATGAAGGTAGAAAGGTTTAATGCCATACTGTGGAACATTCCAGACAAAGCAATAACCATGGAGAAAAGCATTTAACAAACCCTCCACCAGAAAATTTTCAACAATATTCGTCTGAAATGGCTTGTGGCCATACCGGCTCGTCAAAGCCTGAACCCGTCAGATCTCAGAAGCTAAGCAGGGCAGGGCCTGGTTAGTACTTGGATGGGAGACCACAACAAATTCCAGGTGCCACAGTGGGGCGCCAGTTGCAAAAACGTCGTTGTGTCCTTAGGCAAGGCACATCACCCACATTGCCTAGTATGAAAGTGGTGTGTGCGTGAGTGTTGGTGGTGGTCGGAGGGGCCGATGGCGCAGATTGGCAGCCTCGCTTCCGTCAGTCTGCCCTAGGGCAGCTGTAGCTACAATAGTAGCTTACCACCACCGGGTCTGGAGTGAATGAATAATGCTCTGTAAAGCGTCTTTGAGTGTCCAGAAAAGCGCTATATAAAACTGATGCATTATTATTATTATTATTATTATTGATAAAAGAAACAAGTGCTCTGACTTCTGTGTTAGTAAACTGTGGTGTCCAGTGAGCTGCTGTGGGCCCCTCCTGTGGGCCCCTCCTGTTGACAGCTGCACATTACACTAGTGAGTAGTGGATTTTTTTCTTTTGTACCAAAATGATGCAACGCTGTCAAATCCTACACGTATCATAGATTAAGAAAATAATATTGGAGATCGTTTTTGGTGAAGACGGTGGATTAGAGCAATGAGAGATTAAAGATTACTCAGACATGAACCACTCCAGATACAACTTGAGAGAAGAGAAACAAGATGACAACATAACATGGCTAAAAGCTTTAAAAAGTCCAATAGGATTAAGAGGATTGAAAGACAACTCAGCAGCCGCACCATTGAGGCTAAATAATGACATCACTTGATAAAGGTGCTCTGTGCGACTTTCTGGTGGAGGGTCTTCCAACTTCTGTCTCCATGGAGATGTCGGGGAGAGCAAACTCAGAGTAAGTATCTACATTTTTCAGGGTCTCATGATGGTAAATGGAAGGTTTTCAGAAGCTATGCCTCATGGGGCGTTTAGTGTTAAACTCTGTCACTCTTCTTACTTTACTCTGTCACTGTAAACCAACACTGATCTGACATGACTTCATTACAGAAACAGCTCCATTTACTGTTCAAATCTGCAGAGCTCTTGTCTCGGCCTGCAGGATAATACAGGACAAACATGTATTAATCACATTAATCCACTGGCCAATGACAGACTGATCTGTGCAGCTGAATAGAGTTCTGCACATTTATCAGTCTGAGTTGGTCCTCACTCAAAGTGAAAGTCTGTAATTAAATCCAGTTGAGAGAAATGAACATCTTTCCAGTCCACAAATGCACAAAGCACTTTCCTCTTCATGTCAAAAACTACCTGTAGTTTTGCTAAAATAGATTGAAGTAAATCTGTCCTCGTCATTATGGGCACTTTGGCTCTGTCCGAACAATAACACTGCTCTGTGATTGGTCTAAACCACTGTGGCTGGTGCCCAATCACAGTGGGACTCGCTCCAAACGGATTTTCCTGAGTTTATGAACTAACTAAATATTGTAAGTTTTCATCTTGCTGCAGATGGTGAGATAAAGCCTGTACTTAGAGAGTTTGACCATAAACCAGGTCAACCATCACTGTGGCTGCAGACACAACTTCCTCCAGCTCAGTGTTCATGTTTAGAGCCATTCTAGTGTTGTGATTTCAGAATCAAACTCTGAGACACCTGAGGCGTCTGGGGAGGGGGAGGCTGCTGCAGGAGCACATGTGGAGTTCCCCAGTTTTAAAGAGGGGCTATAAAACGGAGGGAGGGAAAAAGGTGAAGACAGAGGAGCACACAGGGGAACTCCGACCTCTGCACCAACACGGCCACAAGCAACTTTAGTTTGCTCCAAAAGTGACAATTCACTTTTCACTCAGAGAGTGAAAGGAAAACGCACACAGAACAAACATCAGTCATCATTACAAATGAGACAAAGTTCTCAACAGACTTACCTGGTAAAATATTGAATAAATGAAATAAAAATACACTTAATTTTACCAAGCAGATAATTTTTAACAAACTCTTCCGGTGGTGGTGGTGGTGGTGGTAGACCTCAGTTGTGTCCAGTGAGTCCGTATCACAGTGGAGGTACAGTAATATTTGAGGGGTCCAAAGCAGTAACAGTACGTGTGGTACTTCTCTTTGACTCCTGGTATTACTGGTTTAATCTGAGGAGGAGCCACAGACTGCAGCATCTTGTGACACAGTGCAGCATTTCCACTGATGGGAACTTATATGTTGAGCTGATATGCTAAAAAAAACCTAGCGCATGTTAGTAACAGCTGTTTCCTGTTTATCAAAGCACAGCACTCGCATCAAGATCCAAAATATGATATTTATAATGAATAAAGTATGAACATGAGCCAAACCCAATCATTACATAAAGACAGGTTATAAAAGAGGTGAAAGAAATGCAGAAAAAACTGAGGATAAACCAGTATAGACGGACCTTGGACTGAAAGGTGAGATCCTTTCACTTTAAGGGGCCCAAATGTTTTGATCTATGTTCTAATGGACATAACAGACCTGGAGTTGTGTTTTGTTTCATTCACATGTTTAACACACAAACCCTGCACATTTAAGCTGAGTTCTTCTTCAAACAGAAAACTGTCATTTTGTGATCTCAAGGAAGTGCTCCATTGTGTTTTTAAAGACCATACGCTTTTACTAGAATCATTTGAATAATTTCAGCTCAGGAATAGCCAGTCTCTACTGAACAAAAAGTAAAAGGAGCTGTTAATTTGAAAACTACCTCTAAATGACATCAAATGTAGACAGACTAAATATAGTCAATTTTTAAAGGACAGCGAGATTTAGCAACAGAGAAAGTACAATGATTTTTTCTTGTTCTGGGACACCACTTGATGACATCACCAGGTTGAACAGAACATTTTGAGTGCACAAGGGGGAGACAGAGTGAAAGAAAACTCAACCTTGCGCAGATCCAAACCTCGAGGTATGATTTGTTTGCTGTGTTCTCAGAGTGTTTGCGTGAGTTTGCAGAGATGGTCGTGACACTAATGTAAACAGACGGCTTCGTTATTGTGTAATGAACCCATAATTAAGTCATCATCATCATCACAATCTGAACAGGAGGCGGTACCAGGAGAAACCTGCCATGGGACTGCAGATGAAAATTAGCCTTTACGGCTAAATCTGGCATATTTACATGTTCGTGTGTTCATGTCAATGAATATGCATTGTCCCATTTTAAATAAATGAATTTTATTTAAAAACGGACCAATCAGAGAGCTCACGGTAAGAGTCGGCCAATCGCAGAACAACAAAGAACTCATGGGGCTAAATGGCTCAGAAACAGATCAGGGTCAAAGTTTATGAAGCTCAGAGTGTGGGGGATAGTTCTTCCCATATAAAAGGAAACAATAACACAGTTTTTGGGGTGATTGAACTGTTGAGCTTCAGGTTGGTGGACAATGCTTCATCCAAAATCAGCCACTCAATAGTTTGAGTTAATGAAGGATAACTGGGGCTTCTAAGGTTCTATATTACGCAAAATGGACTCTTGTGAGTTTTAAACCAGGACAAAAGGAGAAATCCAATCTGTCAACTGGGCAAAAGTTTATTTTGGTGGAATAAGTTTCACACCTCATCCAAGCTGCTTCTTCAGATATGGTTAGATGCTGGTGGACACTGCCTGGCCAAAAAAAAAAAAAGTCTCCACCTGGATTTAACTAACTAAATAGGTGCGAGGTTGCTGCAGTTGGTCAGGTCCAGGTTCAGCAGCAGTGTGTGCTCAAGGAACAAGCCCAGCTGAACCTGAATATACTGAATGACCAGGTTATTCTATCAGTGGATTTTTTCTTCCCTGACAGCACAGGCATATTTGAAGATGACAATGGCAGGATTCATCGGGCTCAAATAGTGACAGAGCGGTTCAGGGAGCAGGAGACGTCATTTCCACACATGGATCGGCCTCCACAGAGTCCAGACCTGAACCCCATTGAGAATCTTTGGGATGTGCTGGAGAAGCTTTGCACAGTGGTCAGACTTTACCATCATCAATGCAAGATCTTGATGAAAAATGAATGCAACACTGGATGGGCATTGCAGAAGTTTATCGAGACAATACCACAGCGAATGCATTCATTTTTGTCCCTGATAAATTGAATTTCTCCTTCTGTCATGGATTCTAACTGGACGACTAAGGGATTTTACACACAGCTTTAAATCATGTTATAATGTTGTTACCTCCTCAAAAACAGACCTGGAGTTGTGTTTTGTTTCATTCATGTTTGAGCAATCCTGCATTATTACCTTATTATTATCTGTTTACATCTCCAAAGCTCAAAATGCTCTGTTCCACCTTGTGATGTCATGAAGATGAATTTTTCAAGTTAACAGCTTCTTTTAACTTTAGTTCTGTAGAAATTGGCAATTCCAAGGGCTGAAATGATCCAAATGATTCTAGTGAAGGTGTATGGAGTCTACAAACACAGTGGAGCACTTCCTGTATTACCACATGACATCACAAGGTGGAGTGTTTTGAAGAATCTGCAGGTTTGTGTGTTAAACTTGTGTGCTTTAATAAAACTAACTTGTGCTTTAATAAAATAATGAATTCAAACTGAACATTTGTGTGTTTCTTGAGTTTACAGGCTGACTCTTGTGTTGCCGTAGCGATGTGCTGATGATTTACGGTGGCCATTTTGACGTGATAATGACAGGTTGTGGTTTTACAGAGCGGTCCGTCTGGTTCAGAGCAGACACTGAGACAGCTGTGATGAGCTGGGACTGTTCAGACATTTACCACAGGATGAGACTGTGTAAAGAGCACGTTTAGAGAGGTTGACGTGGATATTATTTTTTATGTTCTTTTTTCATTTGCTTCTGGATCAGTAAAGGATCATTCTGTTCATTAGAGTTGAAATGATTCACTGTTTAGTTTGGTTTACTCTGGAAGATAACTTGTTTGATCATGTTTTAAATGCCGTTAAATTTCTCACTTTGGTTTTTTGATTGTGGTATCTTTACATTATCACTCTTTGTTATTATATTATATTGTATTATATTATTATGCGTGAGCTACTGTGTAAATATCATTTTCCTTGTGGCTCAATAACGTCTATCCAAGTCTATTGAATAAATGGATAAGTTTAATGCCATACTGTGAGACATTCCAGGAAAAAACATAATATCTCCAAGAAGAAAAACAGGAAGTGGATCCTAAACCAGAAAAGTTACGTAGGCTGTGTCCAAATGTTCACACTATTCCCTACTTATGGCACTATTTAGGGGTCTCCCCATTTTCAGCAGTGTCCGAATGTCCAGTTGGTGAAAAAGTAGTGCGCTCAGAATTTCCTACAATACACCTTGAAAAGTAGAGGGCATGGGTGGTCACTAGCGCGGTCAATATAGACCACAATGCACTGGGAGAGTCAGGAAAACAGCGGTGTACAGCGACAGGGGTTTAACTGGACACAACACCACTGTAAAAAGCTGATAAAAGCGCTGGTTTATCACACCGTTGATGCATGATTATGAATAAAACGCTTAAAGAAACTGTTATGGTGTAAAGACGCTTTTAAAAGAGTGAAAATTTTTACATCTCAGACAAGAAGCAAATAATACAGTTTGTTTACGTGACTAAACCTTATTATTAGTCTTGATCTGATCATTATGTATAACAGAAATCAAGTTTTATCTGAGTTTAGCTGAAATTTTTTTCACCGAATATTGTGAACTGTGGATCCAAATTTCTCTGTAAATGAGTGCACTATAGGGGGCGCTGAAGAGCGTGGGCCTAGGTAGTGAATGAGGGGTAAGGGACTAGGGTATCAGATTTTTACAGTCTTAAAAATTCTGTATTCTGAGCATCCCGGTTATTCACAGTAATGAGTTTTAAAGACCAGCGTGGAGTTTTATAATCACAGGAACGACAACTTGCATGCTAACACGTACTTCCTGATTCTCTAACAGTAAAATGCTTCATAATTTGACACACAGCTGCCCTCAAGAGTTGTTTATACAATATATCTGTACAGGGGCAAAACATGTTTTTCTCAAATACATCATAAAAGGGGATTTAAGTTAAGTTTGTAGTAAAATCGAGGACCAAATATATATATATATATATATATATATATATAGAAAAGCGAAAACAACTCTAATGTCTTCCTCTTTCAGGTAAAAAAAACAGCCGCTTCTTTAAAACCTTAAATGAGCAAACGCTGTGAAAGCTCTGATCCCGCCTGTCGACGCCTGTCTGCCCGGCGTCTGTGTCTGCCGCGGTGCTGATGCGGTTGCCAGGGAGACGCCGGTGTGGTGTTACCGTCGGCGACCGCTGATGGAGGACAGATGGAGGAAAGCGTGGAGGTGCGCGACCCAGAGGAAGAGCATCAGACGGAGGAGACCGAGAAGTGACAATTTTAGAGGCTCAAAACACATGGACAGTTGAGGCGGCGCGTTACATTTCGCTAACAGTGTAGTTCAAAAACAGAAACAGAAATGTATTTAAAAGTGTCGCTGTAAGCCAAGATATGTTTACGAATCGCCCTAGTCACCCTTAAAACTGTCAGTAACAGCGAGTGGACAGGATGATGAGACTAAAATGATAACTGTCTGTGTAAGTTGATTGGTGGATTGTTCTCCAGTCTGGTCTTGGTTGGTTTGCTGCATTCTGGTCCCTGATTGGTGGGACACTTGTACACCTGGCCACGCCCACTTCACCTGCAGCCAACTCCCCCTATAGGCTCTATTCACACTTACGTCACAAACCAGGAAGACATTTGGAAACATGCAATGACAACTTCCGGCTATAGTAGGTCTGACAAAATCGAGGAAAAATGAGAAAAATGTCCCTTTTTTTGTTTTCTTCATCTCCATGTCACTGTAGTGTTCCGTTGTGTTCGGGTAATCAACAATTCCAACCACACCTCAGTTTTCATCATTTCCCCACTGACGCACAACTCTGAGTGCACTGGGTACATGCGATTAGAAGAGACGAGGGCACCAAATTCCAGATGATTCCAAACTGCACATACGTCTGCAGTCTTCATTTTACTAACCATCACATTTACTTGAGTGGGTTTGATCACAGTCGCTGGAGCTCAGTGTCGGGAACTACACCGGAAGTCGCCATCACATGTTTCCAAACGTCTTCCTGCAGCTCTGGAAAAAAATAGGAGACTGCAAAATTATCATTATTTCTCTGATTTTACTACTTCACTAGCAAGGACCACACCACCAACACTTGTGCGAAGCGAAAAGAATTTATTATATGGAGACGAGGCGGGTCGGCTGGGTTGAGACTCAGGGTGGGGGTTCAGTCTCAATCTTCACATGGCCCAGCAGGACGGGACCCACCTCGTAGGCGTCTTATGTCTGGAAGCGAACGGATCGGGGTTGGGAGGGTGGGGTCGAGTTATTCAAGACAAACTGGGTTGCCGGAATAAGCTGCTCCAAATAGGCTTCTGGGAAACTGAGGTGTGATAGAAGTGAGCTGTGATTCGCTGGAGAAGAGGCGAGGGCGGTTGGTCCTGCTCCTGAACCTAAGTGAATCATATTAACTACATTTATAGGTATGTGTTTGAGATTTGTGTTTCATTCTATAATCTGCTGACAACATTTCTCCTAAATTCCAAATAAAAATATTGTCATTTAGAGCATTTATTTGCAGAAAATGACAAATGGTTAAAATAACAAAAAAGATTAAATGTTTTCAGACCTCAAATAATGCAAAGAAAACAAGATCATATTCATTTTAAAGCAACACAATACTAATGTTTTCACTTAAGAAGAGTTCAGAAATCAATATTTGGTTACAGTGGTTTTTCTCCTTTTCCTCCTTAATAAGATCTGGTTCAGGTGATCTCCTCATCAGAGCCTCATGAAGCAGAATGAGGTGTGTTTGTGTTTAATTCAACAGACGCTGGAATGGAACGGCCGTCACACATGTAGAGACGCTTATTTCAGAAAAAAAAAATCTTATTTTTTTTCCAGAGCTGTGGTTTGTGACGTAAGCGTGAATAGAGCCTATTTAAGATCATACTCATAAGATACCATACTCCATACAGATGTACCACAACTCACCTTTATGTAACAGATAACCCTGTGTCCTGTCAATCATCAGATTCATCAGATCATCTTTGCACTGTTTTCCTTACGACCTCTGGTATATAAGTGTGATATACTGTATTTATGTCCTGGTATTTGTTTTTTTCTTACTGTACATACATTTATATAATTTCTGTCAATTTCACACAATCTCTTGCTATTTTTATTGCTACTTATTTGTTACCTTTTTTTTTTTTACTCTTCATTATTGTAATATAATGTGATATGTGAGCTCCTGTGTCCAGGTAATTTCCCTTGTGGATCAATAAAGTCAGATTATGTTTAAGATCAGCCACGACTGTTCGGAGCTGCTGGCCTTTGTGATCGGCCGTTTTGTGTCTGTGTCTCATTAGTGTTGTTAGTCTAACTTTGTGTGTGAGAGACACTAGTTTAGTTTAGTTCTGTTTTGTGTCTTTTTAGTTGTCACTCGATTCCATTTGTAGGTTTATGTGACTTGTGTGTTCTGTGTCCCTTTGTTGTCACAGTTTTTTTAGAGACCTTCATGACCCGTTCTTGACACAAAACTCACAACTTGTAAATCCTGTTATTTTGTTTCTTAATTTAGGTTATTTTATGTATATATTTTAGATTCTCTTTGTTAAATTTACCTTTTACATTCCTGTTCATTAAATTATCGCTTTGTTTATATCATTTTCCATCTTGGTTTTGTTTATTTCCCCCACCCTAGGTCGCAACAATGAATTTATTTAAAAGTGTAAAAGCAGGAATGTAATGATATCCATCTCTATGACACTCAGAGTCCCGCACGGGTCTGATTTTGACAAACCGCACCTGCCTGTACCCGTCATACCTCAATCCACGCCCGACCTGTTTTCTGACAGAATTAAAATAAAGTTCCGCACCTGATCCGACCCGCTATAAATACACACTTACACCCGGACCGTACCCGAACGAACATCAGTCTGAGAGCCAAAAAATACCTACAACTTTATACTCTACACTCGCTAATTTTCTTTTCAGATCCTTGGGAGTTGTTTTAAACTGCTGGACATTGCATGCATGGTTTGAAAATGAGTGTGGTAGAGATTTGTGGGAATGTGCATGTGCAGACAAAAAAATATGGATTTTACATTTAATCATCTTGTAAAAACAGTGGCATTTTTTCATTTGCATTCCACTAAAATACAGCCCTGTTTTTTGTTTGCGCATGATGTTTTGTAAACCGCAGATTAGACCCGCGCTCTCCTGCGTCCGACCCGCCCTGAACCCGCATCCGACACAGCACAACACCCGTTTCATTAAAATTTGCGGCTCACCCATCAGGTATCTGCGGGTACCCGAACCTGTGCAGGACTCTGATGATACTTTCACGATATTCATCTCACGGTATTCATTGCAATATTTTTGGAAGGTAACAATATGTTGAATAAGCTACTTTTCTTTTTAAATGCTTTGACAAGCCTTTGGTTCTGTCATAATTCAAAGATGTAAGATTTAATAACAGTTATTTCTTCATGTAGTCTGCACTGAAACAGCAAAGGATCATGGTCTATGTAAGTCTTTGGGATTTTTTGTTCTGTTTTTGCTGCACCAAAACGATTGGTTTAAACAGAGCGACTTGTGATTCGATATATTGTGATGACCCACGGTATTATTGTGAGACTTTAGACGATACAAAATCACAATATTTTGGTTATTGTTACATCACTACAAAATAGTGAAATCAAAACACCTTGATCACGTAGAGCAGGTTCATACAAACGTTTCAAGACCAAAATTGAGGAGCCTGACTGCAGCAGTTACAGAGAGATGGGCAATGTTTTGTTTTGTTTTTTTCAATAGAAAGTGAATTGGAGGCAGAGTCCATGGAGCATTTCCAGCTTCATGGACTCTGCCTCCAATTCACTTCCTATTTGGAGCACGGCAGCTAGCAAGTTATCTCTGTTCATTTGTATGTGTGTGGTTCTGAATATTATCCACTGTGTTCAGTGAGTTCTGGTTATTACTAGCAACTTGTTAATGAAGCACAGTTGCCACATTTACATGAGAGCTTTAATTTTGAATAAAAATCATTAAATTCTGAATAAAAATATATTCTGCTTTAAAAATACCCTGTTAACCAGGCACATCCAAACTACGGCCCGGGGACAAAATGTGGCCCTGAGGCCAGTTGTTTTGGCCCTCAGGCTTCCAGGTGAATTGGCCCGTGCTACCGCAAGTCGTACTTTTTACTGCATGTTTTTGAAATCTACCTTGATCAAGCAAATGTAGTGTGTACTTCTGAGGGTCTGAGCCTGAACACAGGTCTGGAGAATCATTCAAACCTGTTATAAATCAACAGATTTGAATTACTCAGTGTTTTGAGCACCAGTCTGTGACCCTCGATTGGTCCTCACACTGGTCTGTGTTTTAATATGAGGCCCTTTATGAAAAAGTTTGGACACCCCTGATGTAAACAATTAATTCCTGATGAAAATGATTATTTGGAATTAAACTTAATTCCCAAGTAAGTGGGTATAATGAATCTATTCCTGCCGCTTAATTATCATGGGCGTGTCTGTGGCGTAACGACAAACCAAGATGACAGAAAAGCCGGTAGCAGCTGAAGTATGTGTTGTCGACATAAATACGTAAATACTTAGAGCCCTTCCCCACCCCCACACACTGAGCAGAATTGAATAAAGGTGATTTAAAGTGATTTCCCTGTAAACCTTAATTCGGAAGTATTATTTACATGTAAACTCGAAGGAGAATATTTTAATTCTGAACTATTTAATTCAGAATAATGAATTTGTAATTTAAAAACATCATGTAAATGTGGCCAGTGAGTCTAGTCAGGTGGGCTGGTTCGTTACCTGTGAGTTACAGTTGGTGCTTTTCAGAATGTTGAATGTTCTGAACAATTTTGTTCCTTTTTCTCTTTGTTTAAACTGCATAACACATGGCTCCTGTTGTTTAATGCTTGCATAATGTGATGCGTGAGCTACTGTGTCCAAGTAATTTCACTTGTGGATCAATAGTCTGTCTAAGTCTAAGGAAAAACTACCAAAACCAAAATATTTTACAAATCCTTTTTATTCAACATCATTTTAATATTATTTTTTTCCAAAACACAGAAACCAATGAAGCTTTAAATCAATGGTACAGTTAGTGCAATGAAAAAATGAAAAAATATCTCTAATAAACAAGTGCTACATAAGGAAATACAGTGAGGTAAGTGTGTCAGGAAGAAACATCCAAACCAAGAGACAAGCAATGCACACGATAGGATTATAATTATCATATTATTATTAATATGTACACGGCAATGCATAGAATACTTTTTACATCACACATTTATTTAAAAACAAATCAAAACAGGCCACACGTAACCGAGTCCTTTCGATGAGATCATGATGTAAAAGAATAGTTCCCCGAGTGTCTACAAGAGAGTCCTATTGCAATGTTTAAACCAGAAAGAAATACATCTAATATTACAAAAAATGAATCTTATGAGCTTTTAACCATGTTTTAATGCTGTTACCTCCTTAAAAACACACCTGGAGTTGTGTTTTGCTTCATTCACACGTCTGAGAAATCCTTTATCTTCAGTCTGTTTACATCTGCGTAGATCAAAATGCTCTGTTCCACAAAATGATGTCATGAAACTGTAGTTTACGTCGACCTTTTGTTCAGTAGAGATGGGCAGTTGCAGGGCTGAAATTATCCAGATGATTCTAGTGAAGGTGTGTGGTGTGGAAGATCATTTGTTTCTTCAGATTTTGAATTTTAAACGCAGTTGGATTTCTTATATAGACTTTTGTAACTTTGAAAAAACATGTTTGAATGAATTATTTTGATTCTGAATTTTAGTTGCTGAAATTTTCCATGTACATTTTCAAACATTTAAAATTCTGTATAAATTTTAAAAATCACTATTCCATTAGATTTTGAATTTTGAATCCCACTGAATTTCTCACTTGGATTTTTTAACTCTGAAAAAAGTATTTGGAAAGGATGTTTGAATTATTTTTATTCTGAATTTCCGTTGCTGGAATAGTGTACGTTTTCAATATGCTTCAAATTCAACATGAAAATTTCACCTTTTAGATATTCAGCTCAAATATGTTTAAGCCCTCAAATTCAACAGTCAAAATTCAGAGTGTAAAATTCGCAGTGAAAAAAATTGGCAACAAAGATCCAAGATGCCAAGGCAGAAGCAATCGATCCAAAGTGATCCGATCGGAAATGGTGCAGTGAAGCGATTGGATTGGTCCGAATTAGCCTCGTCAAAACCTCCTCTCTTTTATTCTTTAAGTGTAAACCACAGATCACTCACACAGGATCGAATGCTTTTGCCTTGGCATCTCCAATCTTTGCTGCAAAATTTTACACTCTGAATTTTGACTGTTATTACTGCTATTTCATGTTGAATTTGAACCATATTGAAAAAGTACACTATTTCAGCAAATCAAATTCAGAATAAAAATAATTCAAACATCTTTTCCAAACACTAAAAAAGTTAAAAAGTCCAAGTGAGAAAGCAGGATTCAAAATTCAAAATCTAATGGAACAAATAATCTTCCATATATGGAGTTTAATACACAGTGGAGCACATCCTGTATTACCACAGGACATCAAAAGGTGGAAGTGTTTTCTGTGCAGGGTTTGTGTGTTAAACATGTGTGAATGAATCAAATGAAGCAGCAAACACACACTAAAGTTCTTGTAGAGGTGCAAATGCAAGAAACAGCTATTTAAAAGTGAAAAAATGCATAGCACACTCTGACAGCCTATGTCAAAAAGCTTTTTTTTTTTTTTTTACACAACATTTCAGCAAAAAGTCTTCATCAGATCATTTTTCTCACTTTGGACCACAGTGTACCTTTTCGCCGAAATGCTGTTGAAATTTTAAAAAGCTTTATCGACATTGGCCATCTTTTTTCACTTTTAAAACATGTGTGAATGAAACACAACTCCAGGGTCCGTGTACCTTTTGTTCTTTTGAATTTCAATTATGAACGAAAAACAATAAAATGGAAAACAGTTTGTTATTTCATTTTTCCGTTTTAGTGTCAAACAAAGAAACAGATTCTGACCTCAGTTTCCAATATTTAATTTAAAATGTATCTCAAATAACACCAACCAAAAAACAGTCTTGTGCCAATTTCAATTTTGATATTTTATTCTCTCTGGTTTATATACATTGGAAGTTATACACTTGGAAAAACAATATCTAAGTTAAAAGGACTTAAATTAAGAACATTTGACTTTATTTGACTAGATTCAACTTGACAAGTGAAATGATCTGCCAGCGGAATAAGTGTATTTTTCTTAATTCAAGCAACATTCAGCTTTGTTTCTAATTTTAAGTGCAAAAAAGTTGTTATTTTTCTTATTTTAAGTGTAGTAAGATGTATTTTCATATTTTAAGTACAAAAAGTCTTGTTCCACTGGCAGATTATTTTACTTGTTAAGTGAAATTTACTCAAATCGAGATAAAACTTTCTTAATTCAAGTCATCTTAACGAACGGTACACAGACCCCCCAGGTCTGTTTGTGATGAGGAAACAACATTATAACATTCAAAGAACAGCAGAATATAGGATCTTTAAGGTAATCATCAGATGGAGGACAGGGGTCTTTATAACTCTACGGGAGAGATTTTGATTGAAATATGTGGACTAAATTTAGAAATGCTGAACGTTAATTTGACGTTACAGTATTTCAAATGCCAACTCCCAGGCCGTTGTGTTTGAATGGCAGCGCTCTATAGTAAGAAGGTATTACATTTCTATGGGGTATTAACTGTAACACGTATTTAGAGCACTATGGGAGCTTTTACTGTAATTTGAAAATGCTATGTTCTCCGAAAACAATGTATAAAAATGTTTATAGGGTCCTGGAGAGATTGCTAGATTACTCATACATGCACAGATGACATCTCAAACCACTTCAGGTGTGTTTTTGATGAGGAAACAACATTATAACATGGTAGAATGCTAAAAAATATATATATTTGAATTGAGCTGATATGTTAGGAATGGCATTACGTCTTCTTTTTGATAATTAGTTTGTGTTTTCCTGTTTTGGGAGGAAATTGAAATCAGGAAACAGAGCACATGGACCATCAACCGAGACAAGGGGCCATATTCACTGACTCACGCCTGTGCACCCATTTGTCTCATTAGAGGAAAACACAAACTAATCAGATTAACACAACCAATAAATGACTCTGGGTGCAGCCTAACCAAAGGGTTTGTGGTTCAGTTCCCTCTCTGTCGATGTCCATGCTGTCATTGGGAGATCAGCTGGTGTGAACTCAGATCTGGGGGAACTATTCTCGTACATTAGAATCCAACGCGACTTGACTTTATGTTGAATATTAAGTTGTTTTCGGTCCATTTCCTTGTCAGGGTTCAGTTTGGCACCAGGTATCAGGAAGTGACTTGGTTAAGCCCCTCCCACTTGACCATATTTGACCAGTTGTTGTTGTGTCCAGTCCTTAATAAATAAATATGTTTCTGAATGTTGCAAGATTCCAGGAATATTTTGACAACAGGCAGAATCTGTCGGTTAGGCGACTCAGAGGGGGTCAAAGCTCTTTTAGTCATTTTGATCACAGCTTAAAATGAACTAAACCCGGAAAAACAAAACCAAACCAGGAATAACTAGGCCTAAATCAAATCAGCACCACAAGCCATAAAGGCCGCCACACACTACAGGAGAATTTGCCCAATTTTGACTGCGATTTCTTCTATGCGAATTCAAGGAGGCGTGACCTGACTTTTTGTGCAAATCTGAAGTTGCGAAAATAAAAACTTTATTCCTCACCTCCTATAAAGTGGTACATTTAAAGTGCAGCGTCTCATCCACATTATCCATAGAAATTGTCCTCCGCAAATAATGACTCCAGTCCACAAAATCGCACTATTGATCCAGCATTCTTGAAAGTAAAAAGGTGAAAGTTGTTCCTCGCATGTGTTTATTTACGTTTCCAGAGCGTAAAGCTGCAGATTAGCGATACTGACTCTACTTCCTGTGGACTTTATCTCCAGTCTTTAATGCTTTAAAAATCCTATGTCTGAAGTATTGCACCACATTTCACAAATAATAATAACAGAGTTTTGACTTGTATCTAAACTAGAAGTGCAGAGCTCTGATCTTTGAACACTTCAGAGTCTCAAAATGAGTGGTTTTACTGTAGACAAGAAGCAGGAGACACGATCGCGCTCACAGCTTTATAGCCTTTGGTCCGCAGATATATCCTGCTGCAGTGTTTGCAATTGGAAATTTTTAGTCTCATAAAATTCTCCTTGTGTCTGTGATGTGCGCTTTTTAACATTTAAAAACCGTTTAAGACTGAAAAATCCTGTAGTGTGTCACGGCCTTTAGTCTAAACCAAGACTAAACCAGGGATTAAGCACATTTAAAGGGATGCTTCAGGTGGACTGTACCCCCAAAGTTGACCCTACTGTAAATTTTGACCCAAATGTTGACCATTTTGACCCCACAATCTGTACTCCTGCAGATTTGTGTGTGATTTTGCAGACATTTTGCATTTGGACCCAATAGCATTTTGACTCCATTCTCGTCCATTTTGGCCCCACAACTTGCATTTTGACTTGACGATTTTGCATTATGTCCCCATTCTTGTCCATTGTGACCCTTAAATCTTGCATTTTGACCTCACCTCTTGCAATTTGACATGACAATTTAGCATTTTGACCCCATTGTTTTCCACTGTGACCCTGTTGAACATTTTGACCGAACACCTTTGCACTTTGACCCCACATCTCTCCTTTTGCCCCCACAGTTGTTAGGCCCGGTGCAGTGCTTGGGTCCTTCAGCCCTCACAACGTCCACCTCCTCACTGCCCTGTTTTAGTTCAGTCCCGATGACGTCCGCCTCCTCGCTGCCCCACAGTTGTTCAATCTTCGCTGATGACGTCCACCTCCTCGCTGCCCTGCTGGGTGGCTGCTCTCCATCGGCTCACGTGCTGACTGCCCTTCCTCTTCTGCTGCTCGGGACACTCCTCCTCCAGCTTCTGACGCTTGTGCTTCGTCCTGCGATTCTGGAACCACACCTTCACCTGGAACAGAGCACAGCAGGCCGTGGTCAGGAGGATCGGCTAAAGAGCTCATCATAGTTTTGCATTAATCACAAATCAGATATAAATCGATACTAAAACTAGATTAAAAACTAGATACATATTTGAGCAGGTATTGATGCTGAAAAAGTCACATTCACAGGACAAAAATTTACCTTTACTGCACATAGACGGAGTTGACAACAAATGCATGTTTTTTCCAGATATGTTGCCCTGCTGCACCTGTTTGTTTTTGTTCCATTTGTGAGCTGCCTTAATTAACTCTGGTTAATCCTTAGACTCACTCCGGTTTGGTTTAAATAATAGATAAGAATGGACTGACGGAGTTGACTTTCTTCAGCAATTTCGACATTGTTCTTATCAAAACGTGTAAAAGTTGTGCGTAATAGTGCTTTTTAATTCAGTCTAATGTCATTTTATAGAATTTTTGTGTTTTTTGAGCTGATGAATTCTCTGAATCCTGACAGAGGACACAAAAAACTACAGTGACTTCAAAATTTTCATTTTGTTAACATTATTATTAGATGTACGACCATAAATGGAAAAAAATCCTTACATTCTTCATTCTCATTTTGCTTATTTTGATACGATCATAAATGATAAACTTCTGTGCCTTCTTCATCATTATTATTAGTTTGTATGAACATAAATGGGAAAAAAACAGCATCTTAAAAAAAATAAAAAATTATTTAACCTTTATTTAACCAGAGAATTCCCATTGAGAATACTAATCTCTTTTTCAAGTGAGTCCAGGCCACGCACACACCACAAATGAAGTTAAGATTTTTTTTTAAAAAGCAATTGTATTTCTGTTTGAGGGGCGAGTATATGGAACAATCTGGGTGATGAGTTTAAAATGTCTAACACTGTAGAAGCCTTTAAAAAAAAAGAGTATAAAGCGTTATGTTTGAAAGATAAAGAGCTCTGAAATGAATGAATTATGCATTAAATTGTGTTTGTTTTGATTTATATTGTGTCTCTTGTACATGGGTCAATGACATGACACTTAAATTTTCTGTCCAATTGCAATTTCTTCAGTTAAAAAGGTTCAAATTTCATAATAATTCAGCACATTTCTGTAGTACCTCTGACCTCCATGGAACCAAATCATTTTTTTTTTCAGAAATCCTGAGTTATTCTGAATGTTTTTGTCCTTAAAGTGTCATGTGGTGCGACCGTGCATCATGTGGTCTGACTAATAACAGCAGGAATTCTATGGCTGGAGTTTAATAACAGACAAAGTCGACTTGGGTGAATGGTTCTTTAGGCATTTTTCTTCATTTGATGCATTTTACAGGGCAGTAGTTTGTTCATTAAACACAAGCAGGTGACTGTCATATTGGAGCAAAAGAAAATATCAATATGCATTAAAAATCTAAAGAAACACCAACAGTTTGTTTCTATACACTTCATATTACTCACAACTTAGATTCATATCCCAACCATGTTTTCCAAAAGAAAAAATTTTAAGGTTATTCTCAATCGCACGACATGGCATTTTTTTAAGGTCTTAGCCAATTCATGTACATAAAAAAAACATACAAAAAATGCTTAATATAAATGTTAAACAGATTTATGCACCTGACACTGTAAATATTTGAAAAAGTTCAATAGAAACTAATATGTTTTATATTTTAAAATGTGCCTGTTGAAAATCCTTATGCAGTACGACATTGCCCTTTATACAGTGACTCGAAGGTGAGGTTGTGGCTGTAAACTTGCTGTTCATACGCTGCTTTTCTTTTGTTTAATAATAGGGTTTGGTGTTAGAAGTACTTTTACTTCAGCCTAAACCCTTTTGGTCATGATCCACGGGGTTGTAGTCTATGTTTAGTTGAGTTTTGTTTTGTAGTGCTGCAAAATGACCAAATAATTCGTCAAAATCTTCCAAAAACTTCCAAAATATTTTCAGATGAACAGCTCCAGTTTTCAGATTTCCCTTTGACTTAACTTTATGTGTATGCCAATTATAATATTTTGAATATTTTTTTCTACAAATAGCTGTTTTAGAGACGATTTGCTTTGTCCCAACTCTCAAGAATCACCGGTTAAAGAGCTATAAAAAGATCTGCATTAGTATCCTGAGATGACTGCCTGTTTCCAAACCCCGTGGCTCAAGTCCAGTGCAAATCATGTGACCGGCCTTTGATTGACAGGTGAGTGTCACGTGATCAAAGTTTGATCGACAGCTGGTCTCTCTGACGCCGGTGATTCACGGCGCTGATATTTACGTCTGCGCTCTTCCCCGAACGCACCTCCAAGCATCTCTCACCGGAGCGTAATGAGGCGGCAGACAGAGGAGACTACGGTGGCCTGGCTGGGAGAAAATACGCCCTTTATTTAGGATTGTGTGTGGTGCAGTTAGAGGCGTGTGCGTGTGAAAAGTTTTAGCATAATGAATCAGGACTAAACCAGGACTAAACCAGGAATGATAGACAAGACTATTTAAGAACTAAACCAGGACTTACCCAGGACATGGCAAAACCAAAGAGTAAATCAAATACTATAAACTATAAATAAGGCCTTTACAAGGATTTAACCAGGACTAAACAAGGATTTAACCTGGACTAAATCATGGACCATAGCCAAGACTAAGAACAAGGATTAAACTAAGAACAAGGACTAAACCAGGACTACTTGAGGACTAGTTTAAGTTGAAACCAGGATTTAAGGAAAAATAGGGACTAAATGAGCCACATAGAATGATCCATCTAGAACTAAATTACAGATTTTAGCAGACTAAACCTGGGCTAAACCAGGACTAAACCAGGACTAAACCAGGGTTAAACCAGGACTAAACCAGGATTAAACCAGGGCTAAACCAGGGCTAAACCAGGACTAAACCAGGGCTAAACCAGGACTGAACCCAAAACTGAACCAGGACTAAACCAGGATTGAATGGAAAAACAGGCACTGAATAAAGTAGAAATAAAGCAGGACTTAACCAAGCTACTACTTTAGTGAAAGACAGCTGCTTTGTTTTGGCTTCCACCACATAGTGATTCTACTACTGTTACTTCTACTTCTATTAAAAGGTTTTCATTTTTCATTATGCACTCTACTCTTCTCTCTAATTCTCTCTAAATGAATGTCCCATCTCTATTTTAAAATTTTATGATGATTATTTATGTTTTGATTTGTTTCTATTGTGATTTTAATGTATTTCTAATTCTGTAAAGCACTTTGAATTACTTTGTATACAAATCATGCTGTACAAATAAACTTGCCTTGCCTATTACTATTACTACTATGATGGCTACTACTACCTGCACCCAGACCAGGGCTAAACTCGGTCTGCGGTGGATTAAAAAGTACCATGTGAATACTACCATGTAGGTGCAGTGTGCAGAGACATGTACTTTGTACAGTTTAAATCATCCTGACAGTTCTGCTATAATTATATTCATAGTACTTTATTACTCTGATTTGTGAGCACTCGTTTCATTGTCAACATGTACTGACAACCTCTGTAGTAGTACAGATAATTGTACTTAGTAGCAGTTGTGTAGCAGTAGTTGTAGAAGCAGTAGTAGTGGTATCAGTTTTGATAGTAGTTGTAGTTCTGGTTTTAGGAGTAGAATAGTGTTAGTATGAACAGCAGTCAAAGGTGTAGTAGTACTGAGAATAGCAGTAGCTGTAATAGCAGGAGTAGTAGCAGTAGTAGTAGAAGTGGTATATAGTATATGTAGTAACGGTAATAGTAAGGTAAGGTAAGGTAGCGCTTTACACAGACACATGTCCCCAAAGCACTTTACACAGCATTTGCAGAGCATTTTTTCATTCACTCCATACCCGGTGGTGGTAAGCTACTGTTGTAGCCACAGCTGCCCTGGGGCAGGCTGACAGAGGTGCAGCTGCCAAGCCAAGCGGCACCATAGGTCCCTTCGACCACCACCAATACTCACTCACACAACTTTCACACCTACAGGGCATGTTTTGAGTTGACGGCGGAAACCGGAGCCCAGAGGAAACCCATCCAGACACAGGGAGAACATGCAAACTCCACACAGATCAAACCCGCAACCTTCTTGCTGTGAGGCATGAGTGCTAGCCACTCAGCCACCGTGCCGCCGTACTAGTAGGAGTAGGCCTAGTAGTACAAATAGTTGTACCATAGCAGTAATAGTTAGGAAGGTAGCAGAACAGTAATAATTGTAGTAATAATTACTTTAATTACTTTTTAACTACAGCAATTACTGTCAAAACTACTATTCTGTACTAGCTGAATACAGTTACTCTTACAGTTACTTCTATTACTACTACTACTACTACTACTACTCACCCTCCCTATGGTACTGCAGTATTAGTAATTGAGACACAGCTCCTTCCTCTCCTCTCCCACCACATAGTGATTTTACCACTACTACTACTACTACTATTTCCATTTTCCATTTTCATTGTTTATTTGAGCATGCAAGGTTTATAATAAAATACCAAAACAAAGCAAAAAAAATTATACAGTAACAAGAAATGCTCAAAAGGAGTGGGCAGAAGCAAGAGCTTATGGGAGCCCACCCCCTTTCACAGCTGTTATCTTCACACCAGGTGACATAATAATATGTAATATAAAATGTTTATGAAAAGTTTTTTTTTGTTTGTTTGTTTGTTTATTTATTGGCATTTGAATACCAACCAAAATTAGACAATGAGCAAGTGTAGTTTGTGTATCATGTGTCTTTTATGCCCCATTTAGAGCATAAGACAGTAATACTTTCAGTTTATATCTTTTCTTGAATTGCATTAATGAAGTGCTATTTTTAATTTCCTCGTCTAGGCCATTCCACAAGTCAACTCCACATCTTGTGATAAACATCATTTTAGTGGTTGTACGGGAACACTGCATTTGAAAATCAGTTTTGCCTCGAAGGTTATATTTCACTTCTCTGTCACTGAACATATGTTGGATTGTGCTTGGTAACATGTTATAACGTGCTTTAAACATGATTTGAAGAGTTTTGAATTTGATCAGATCTTCAAGTTTCAGAGTTTGTGATTTCAAAAACAGTGGATTTGTATGAGCCCTGTAATCTGCATTATGTAATAAACGTATCGCTCTTTTTTGCATAATAAAAAGAGTCTGCAGGTTAGTTCTATAAGTATTTCCCCATACTTCAAGGCAATATGTGATGTAGGGCATTACTAAGGCACAGTAGACAGTATACAGGGCTTTGTAGTTCAGTAAGTATCTAGATTTACCCATAATTGAAATACATTTAGCAATCTTAGTTTTGATGTTGGCAATCTGAGGTTTCCAAGAGAGCTTCTGGTCCAGTATCACTCCAAGAAAATTGTGTTTGTTTACATGCTCAATGTATTCATTATCTATTTTTATTTTCACGTCAGTGTTAACAGTTTTATTTCCAAATATCATTAGCTTAGTCTTTTTTAAGTTAAGAGACAATTTGTTGATGTTAAACCAGTCCCTCAATTTAACCATTTCTGCAGCGATATCGACCAGTAGCTGAGGCAATTCTTTTCCAGTGCACAAGATAGTAGTATCATCAGCAAATAAAACTAGTTTCAGTTTGTCAGAAAGATTACATAAATCATTTACATACAACAAAAACAGCAGCGGCCCCAGTACTGATCCCTGAGGAACACCGCATGTAATGTACTTTAAATTTGACCTATGGTCACCCATTTGAACAAACTGCTGTCTATCAGAAATGTATGACTTTAACCACTGTAATGAATTACCTCTTAAACCATAGTTGGATAGTTTTGGATCAGGATATCATGGTCAATCGTATCGAAAGCCTTCTTAAGGTCGATAAAAATAGCTATAGAGTATTGTTTCCTTTCCAAACTGTTAGTAACTTCTTCTACTAAATCTATAAGAGCAAGCGCAGTTGATGAATTTTTCTGAAGCCGTACTGGCTTTTGTTCAATAAGTTAAATTTTTCAATGTAATCATTTAATCGGTCAGTAAATAACTTTTCTAGTACTTTAGAAAATTGGGATAGTAATGAGATGGGTCGATAATTCACAAACTGAGATTTGTCTCCGTCTTTATGAACTGGTATGACTTTGGCGGTTTTCATCTTAGTAGGAAATGTCCCAGTTTGAAAAGACAAATTACATATAAATTTTAAGGGTACAGCAATATCAACAATAACATTTTTAATTAAAGTCATATGTAGTCCATCGAGTCTGTAGATTTTTGTTTTTGAAATTTCTAACAACATCAAGAATTTCTTTTTCATCAACTGGTTTAAGAAAAAAGGAGTTTGGCTGTTCTGTTATATAGTCAGCAATTCGTCCACAGGCTGTGTTTGATAATGGTATGTTAGCAGCCAGTTCTGCTCCAATATTAACAAAGTAATTGTTAAAGCCATTTACCACATCCTCTCTGTTGGTTATTACCTCACCATTATGAGTGTATTGCTCCACAGTACCACATGAATGTGTGTTTCTATTAAACAGTCTATTTAATACTTGCCAAATGCCTGTAATATTGTTTTTATTGTTTTCAAGCAAAGTATGATAGTACTCTTTCTTACATTTTCGCAAAATTGAAGTTAATTTGTTTCTGTATTTTTTATATTTACTTTCAGATTGTGGAGTACGTCTTTTTATGTAGTTTTTATAAAATAGATTTTTTTTTTTTACAAGCATTTATTAACCCTTTCGTTATCCAAGGAGAAGTATTTATTTTTTTCTTAAAATGACAATCTATTTTAGTAACTGGGCAGTGAGCATCAAGCAAGGTTAAAAATATAGAAAGAAATTGGTCGTAAGCTGTGTCAACATTTTCTTCTTTTAATATTGTTTCCCAATTTTGTTTATGTAGACTTTGCTTGAAAGCAGTAATGGATTCATTTGTCATGATTCGCCTGTAAATACTGATGGATGCCTCATCTTGCTTATGCTTTATGGGAACAGGCAACATAACAAAAATTGGCAAGTGGTACTACTACTACTACTACTACTACTACTGCTACTGCTACTGCTACTGCTGCTGCTGCTACTGCTACTGCTACTACTACTACTACTACTACTACACAAAACGTATTCTTGCTGCATGTATACAGTTACTTCCCAACACTGAGTACTACTATTAGCACAATTACCATTACTGAATTTGTGATTGTTTTGACAGCGCAGTATTTCATGGTCGTACCTGAGGCGTTTGCCGTCGTGTTGGAGCAGATGTTGTCAGAGATAGATAAATATCTGTGATATTTATGACGCTGTGAGGCTGAGAAATGACGGGGAGGAGGGGTGGTAGTACTTGTCGTTGCAGTAGTAGTAGTGCTAGTAATAGATGTAGTAGTACATGCAGTGTTTCTGTGCAGTTGTAAAATCATGGTAGCAGTACTTGTAGAAGTAGTAGAAGTGATGTAGTAGCAGATGTAGTATTGAGGTTATAGTACTTCCTTTATTATCAGTCTGTCTGTTTTGGTAATTGTGATGAAAGTATGATATAACAAAATACACAAATGTAGTACTTTACGTAGTAGATGTAGCAGCAGTGAAGTAAACAGGTTGTTTCAGATGATCGTCATATTGTCAAATCAGTTATTAAAATAATCACTACCACATCAACTGCTAGTACTTCACTTACTACTCTCACTACCACTTCCCCCTGTAGTACTGAGTAGCTTGACACTGGCTATTACTACTACTAATGCTATTACTCCTACTACCGCAGTAGAAGTACTACTTATAGGAGTAGTAATAGATTCTACTACAACTTAAGACTTAGACAGACTTTATTAATCCACAAGGGAAATTACTTGGACATATAAGCTCACACATCACATTTACTACTACTACTACTACTACTACTACTACTACTACTACTACGATTAATACGACTACCTCTACTCTCATATTACTACAACAGCACCCACTCCTCCTTGTGGTACTGCAGTATATGTACGTCTCCAGCTGTTTCCTCTTTGCTCCCACCACATAGTGATTTTACTACTACTACTACTACTACTACTACTACTACTACTACTACTACTACTACTACTACTACTACTACTACTACTATTACTACTACTAATCCTACTACTACTATTACTACTACGACTGTTAATACTACTACCTCTTCCTGTGGTACTGCATGTGTATGAGTTTTCGTTGAGACAGAAGCAGCTCTGATGCCAGCTGCTTCCTCTCTACTACTACTAGTACTAGGCAGCAGTAACTGAACATCACTGGTTAAGCGTCAGAGCCACAGGTTGGCGGTGTGAGTCCAGCCCCCACACGTCAATACTGCTGTTGTGTCCATACACTGGTGTATGAATGTGTGTGTGAATGGGTGAGTGGTTCCTTAATGTAAAGTGTCCTGAGCTTTGAAGGTAGAAAAGCGCTATAACCATTCTAAAATGACTATTTACAATTTACTACAACTACTGCTACTACTACTACTACTACTACTACTACTACTACTGCTACTACTACTACTACTACTACTACTACTACTACTACTACTACTACTACTACTGCTACTACTGCTACGACTGCTACTTCTCCCCCTCCCTCTGTTTCTGCAGAATTAGTACCTGAGTTTCAGTGACACACAGCCCTGATCCCAGCTGCTTCCTCTTCTCCCACCACATACTGATTCTTCTATTATTACTATTACTACTACTATTACTTGCAGTGTATGTGTTGTAAAATAGTAATACACTAGAATACACTAGTAATATGCCAGTAATACGGATAAGACTAGGTATCGCTCAGGGAGAGAGTGAGTTGAATATTAAAGTGACAGAAAAATAATACAGTGCAGAAGTGTGAATGGCCATTTGGGATATTTACCATGGGGACAACAGCAATAGTGTTACGCTCTTAATTTAAGATGTGATAGCAAATGCAAACTGCTACTACTACTACTACTAGTACTACTACTATTACTACTACTAATACTGCTACTGCTACTGCAGCTGCTGCTGCCGCTACCATTACCAATACTACTACTACTACTACTACTACTACTACTACCACTACTATATACCACTACTACTACCACTACTACTTCTACTCCCCGTCCCTGTGTTAGTGCAGTATCAGTACCTGAGTTTCGGTGAGACACAGCCCTGATGCCAGCTGCTTCCTCTCAGCTCCCACCACATAGTGGTTCTTCTCGAAGGCCCTCTCGAGCCGGAGCAGCTGTGAGGGGGAGAAGGCTGTGCGGATGCGTTTGGGTTTCCTGGAGAAGGGCCCGTGGAGGAGCAGGTTCTCTGGGCTGGCCTCCTCACCTGCAGGGGGCACACACAGCGTTAAAACAGAGAGAACCAATGCCAAACAGGATGAACAAGAGTCAGGCTTCTCATTCTTTCCTTTCTTCCTTCTCCTCCATTCTGCAGGAAATGGGCGAGGAAGTCCCGCCCACAGAGGAGACAAAGCGAGGACAGAGGATCTAAACTCCTCACTGAGATTCTTTTATCTGAGAGTCTGTCTGCCTCCTGAATCCTCCCTCAGGTTTACTATGTTATTCGATGTCTTAATACACTATAAATTTCTCTGATTTGACTAAGATTTTCAAACTTACATCAGGTTATTCATCTTGTTTTCAGATTTATTATCTACTTATTAGTTCTGAGACTGCTTCATTCTAGACTAGAATGATATTTTAATGATATTTCAATATTTTAGGAGGACTGGTCAAGTAAAATAATCTTGCTGCATGGACAGATAATTTCACTACTTTAAAGTCATTTTGTGATAGATTTAAGTGTTTATATCTTCAATTTTGGGCAAGCTTTTTTGGAATGTATGACACATTTGATTGACAACTAAAAAATGGAAGCTCGAGGAGAGGAATGAAGGAGAAAGAAGCGAGGAAAGAGAAATGAGACACGGCCTTCCTCTCCATTCCTTCCTCCTCTTCTCTCCTCTGCTCCTCTTTCCTAACTTCCTTCCACTACAAACAGTTTAAAATCAGTTTATTAATGTTTCTCTCTCTCCCTCTCCCTTTGTCTATCCACCTCTGGTCTAAAGTTAGGACAACAGAGCTATAATCCTGATCTTTTGGACATTGTGGAGTCTCCCCTGCAGCGTGGTTGTCTGCTGTGTAAAGACGCTGCTGTTGACTTTGGGATTGTTCTGTTAATCTGAGTCTGCTGCTTTTATATCTGATTTGCATGAGACATAATCAGCCAGAGGACACAACTCAGTCTGGGCACATTCACCTGTTGTGTGTGGTTAAGCTTCACTGGAAACCACAAAATAACTACATAATCATGGAAATAAAGCACTTCCTAGACTAGAATATTACACTGACTCCTCGTAGTCGATGTCGTGAGCAGTAAAGACACAATAAAAGTATGAAACCTTGAGACAGGTCATGTGTCATCTACATCGAGACTTCAAGTAGGTAAAATATAAACACTTAAATCACTTAAAAGTAGTGGAATGATCTGTCCGTACAACAATCATTTTACTTGACAAGTTCTCTTCAAATAAACGACCTCTAGACTAGAATGAAGCCGTCTCAGAACTAGTAAATGGATAATAAATCTGAAAACAACAAGAAAAAAGTTTTAAAATCTTGGCCAGATCAGAGAAAATTGCAGCGTGAGGTAAGTCAGGTCTGTGGAGAGGTGACCATGCTCACAATGTTTGTTTTTCATGGTATTTTTTGTGATAAAAACACATGTTGAACAATTGAGCAATCAAATAAACCAGAAAACACACCAAAGTTCTTGTAGAGGTGCAAATGCAATGAACAGCAATTTAAAAGTGAAAAAATGCATAGTACGCTCAGATGTTTACGGGTATACTGTGGTCCAAAGCAAGAAAAATTATCTGACAAAGGCTTTTTTACATTATTTTACAATGGAACATCGAATTATCCATATAACATTAGTGAAATCAGAACAGAAATAACAACAACAACAAAAGAAAATGCGCCGAATAAAGGAGTATGAAAAATAACTTATTTAATCCCACCCCCACTCTTCTAATTTAACACAAGGGGCTTTCATTCACATTTTTCTTACATTTTACATTAGACTGTCTATTCAAATGAGTTTTGCCAAAACATTATTTCAAAATAAATAAAGCTTTTGGATATTGGCCATCTGAGCGTGCTATGCAATTTTTCTCTTTTGAACAACTGAACAATGCCAATACAGATCAGTTCAATGCTACACTGTGGAACATTCCTGGTAAAGAGACATCTCCATGGAGACAAGCAGGTATCCCTTAACTAAAAAAGTGACATTGTAGTGCTTCTTTTAACTACAGAAACTGCATTTTCTTTTCGCAAAGTTCTTTTTTTTCTTCTGAAAGTTGTAATATCCTTCCATCACATGAACCATTTACAAAGACCCATCATTGGCCACGTTTACATGATGTTTTTTATTCCGAATTAATTGTTCAGAATTAAATAGATTGGAATTCAAATATTCTCCTTCGAGTTTACATGGATATAATAATTTGGAATTGAGGTTTACATGGAAAACGCCTTTATTTAATTCCACTCAACGTCTGGGGTGGAGAAGGGTTCTGATTGGACAGCGACACAAACATATTTACGTCTTTGGGAAGAAAACACACACTTCAGGTGCTCCCGGCTTTTCTGTCATCTCGGTTTGTTGTTACTCCGCCGACACAAACACAATCCGAACTTTTTCTGCTTCATTATCATCGGATAATGAAGCAGCAGCTGGAGAATTCTCTCCTCACGCTTTACGTCTGTGAGCTGAGGAGGAGAAGGGAAGAGTGTCGGAGAAGGAGGAAGAAGACAAACTGAGTCTGAGGCTGCCACACCTCAGCCCACTCCCACATCCCGCTCACAAATCCAAAGAGACGTGGAGGAAAGTCTGAAGGTGGAGCCGGATCACGTCAAAAGGACGACCCAATGAGCAAGAACCACCGGAATTATTTTTAAGAAGAATAAACATTTACATGACCGAGTAATAAATTAATTTGGCTTTAAAATCAGAATAAACCACCCACTTACTTTGGAATTAAGTTTAATTACGAATAATCATTTTCATTAGGAATTAAGTGTTTACATGGTCTTTTTAAAGTGGAATTCATTTTTATTCAGAATTCAAGCTCTCGTGTAAAAGTGGCAAATGAAAAATAATGGCTGCTTCAATTTTTGACTTTAAATGATCTGTCTGTATCCTGTGCTCTGACAGTTATGAGAAAAAGTTTTATAATCCCAATTAAACCTGTGTTTCCAGAGCCTGAACCTGCAGATAGAGACACATCCAAGTTTGTCTCATCCTCAGTTTATGGACAGACTCGTGTGAAAGTTCAGATCAGAGACATTTTAGGTTTAAACCAACTGCATTGCAAAAAACCTTGGCCAAAATTACAGATATAAACACTTAAATCTATCAGAAAATGACTTAAAAGCAGTTAAATTATCTGTTAAATCAACTTACTTAACAAGTGATCTTAAAATAAACTACGTCTAGACTAGAATGAAGCCATCTCAGAACTAGTAAGTATATAATAAATCTGAAAACAAGATGAAAAACCTGATACAAATTTTAAACTCTTGGCCAGATCAGAGAAATGTGCAGTGTGGAGCCTCATTCTGCTTTCTAACTGGATAATCGTCTTGAACCAAAACTCCAAATTCTAACACAAACATCTTGTCGATCATGTCCAATGTTTTTGTAATTAAGATTAAATCAGCATTTCAATTCTTCTCAGTAAAAGTTGTATTTGATTTGAACATGTTTGCCTCATATGGTGCGCTGTGTAACTTGTTTGCTGTAGGATACTAGGATCCGTCATCTGCTTGTTTCCATGGAGATGTGCCTAGAATGTCCCACAGTATGTCCATAAACTTCAGAATCTCCATGGAGACAGGTTAGATTTGTGGAGAGGCGACCACACTAAGTAAGAATTCATGTTTTCTGATATTTAAGAGCAATAAATGTACCGTGGGTAAGACAGATCAGTTTAATGGCATACTCTGGACAATTTAATCCAAAGCATGAACATCTCCATGGAGACAGAGCAGTTACGCAGTGCATCTATAAAATCAAAAACTTCATACAATAAGTGTCACCGTACGGAACAGCATCAAAATCTATTCAAGTGAAATTTAAAATATTCTAAAAAAAAGTGTGTGGTGGCAGAGTAACTTTGTGTTAATTAATGAGTATTTAACATTGTGTATGTTATTTTAAAGTTGCATTGTGGAACTTTTCTGGTGGAGGGTCCGTCCAATGCTTTGCTTTGTTATTACTTTGTTTGGAATGTTTCACCATATGGCTTTAAACTTTTCTATCTTCATGGAGAGCAAACAGACCAAGTTACAGGTCAGATCTGTGAAGAGGCGACCCCACTCAGTGTCAGAATGCTTGTTTTTCTAGGTATTTTTGAGCTGTAAAACCACTTGTGATTGAATAAATGTAAAGTAGAGCTGTTTAATGCCATACTGTGGAACATTCCAGGCAAAGTAATGGCATATCCATAGAAACAAGCAGGTGATGGACCCCTAACCAAAAAGATAAAGATATGTTACTCATAAATGTAGCTGTTACCGATGATACATTAGGTTGGAACCATTAATGTTTTTGTGTGAAAAGGGGGCAGTTTTTAGACGTCTATACTTCTGTCTGCTCCTTTTCATTCACGTTAACGTACGAAACATAATTATTGATGAAACATGAATGAAATAAATAGAAAAATGGAAAATGAAAGAAAAGAAAAAATCAATTTGAGTAAAATCGGCTGCATTTATCCACTATTACTATACGTAGGTGATTCAGTCACTACATTTCCTTAATCTTTGGACTTTCCAACATGGCCGCTCATATTTCCCTCTGAATTTGTCTGTCTTCCTTTTATTTATTTTTATTTATTTTTATTCCTTACATCTTTTTCAGCAACAGCAGACAATGCGTACACATAAATTGGCAACCAAGATATAAAAGTGACAATACGGGAAAGCAACAAAAATAAATAAATAAATAACACCAAGGGGATATTGGGATTATAGCAGGTTTAATCCATTGCATGTTCGTAAAGGGGTTTAAAGCTTTTTTGCTTTGACTTCCTTTGACAGTTTTTTATTTCAATTCAAAATTCTTGAATTCTTGGTTTTGTTTACATTTGTGTTCATATATTTCCCTTGGAGAGAGAGAAGATGAACATATATTTTAGATCAGGATTGGTTTCTTGGTCGTAGAAAAGTCTATTTGGCATCTCCACGGAGACAAAATCAAACTCCTACTCACAGTTCCAGTAAAATCGGTTGCATTTATCCATTATTACTATACGTCTCAGGTGATTCAGTTACCACATTTCGTTAATCGCTGGGCTTTCCAACATGGCCGCTCGTATTTCCCTCTGAATTTGCCTGTCTGTGCTCCTCTTCACGCCTCCACCGTCTATTTGCATATGAAAGTCACATGTGAGCGGCCATTTTGTAGGCCGAAAACCGCCGCGGTCGCTCTCCAGGCGCCTCGTGTCGGAGCGCGTGTCAAACCCCCCACCTTGTCCATCGCCAACGAGGATTTGGTTATGTAAAAGATTAGACATTTCAATATGATCAAAGTGGAGTGGTTTGGGGCACAAAGAGAAGTGGCAACGGTTGAGATGGGGCGGTTGGTTTAGTCACGGAAAACGGTTTCACGGAACAGAACAAAGCAGGCTGGGATTTCAATACCAAATGATCTGGAGCATGATGGAAAATCTGTGATGTTTTGACCACCCGTCTTACTTCTTACATGTGCTTTGCACCTCATCTATTACTATCAAATTGACTTATGGAAATGTTTATGTTGTGGGCGCGAGTTGGCGATTGCTGGGCAGGTCAGGCCTTGCAAGAGACTATTTCAGATCCTTTATTACGCACAGTTAACTCTTGTGACATTTAAATCAATTTATAATGCTGTTATGTCCCCAAAAACAGACCTGGACTTGTGTTTTGTTTCATTCACATGCTTGAGTAATCCTCGATGATTACTCTGTCAACATCTCCAAAGCTCAAAACGCTCTGTTCCACCAAAAAACATGAGCACATGATTCCGATTTTAGCATCGTTGCACCGGCTTTCAGTCCATTTTAGAGTGAATTTTAAGGTTTTATTGTTTGTTTTTAAAGCTTTGAATGGATCGGCCCCACAAAATGTCTCGGAGTTTATTCAGATTTACACTCTGAGGTCCAAGGACTAGCTCCAGCTTGTGGTGCCTAAGACGAGACTTAAAACCAGGGTGGACGGGGCCTTCTCTGTGGCCAGCCTCAAACTCCGGAACACTCTGCCCCTCCACGACCCAACAGCCCCCACAGTGGAGTGTTTTAAATCTCGTCTTTAAAACCCACTTTTACTCTGTGGCTTTTAACACCGTGTTAGTTACATGGTCCTCTGTGTCTTATTCATTTTAATTATTTTACTTATTTACTGCTATTTTATAAGTTTTATAGTTTTGCTTTTGTTTGATTTTATTGTTTAGGACTGGTATGACCAAATTTTTTGCAATTTACGTTATTTTATGATTTCTGGGCAGCACTTTGGAAACTGTTTGTAAAATGTGTTTTAGAAATAAAGTGGATTTGGATTTGGATGGAGAGGTTGTTTTCAAGTTGACAGCTACATTTAGTTCAATAGAGATGGGAAAGTTCAGATCTGAAATGGTCCATATGACTCCAAGTAATCCTAGTGAAGGTGTATGGAGTTTAAAACCATGGTGGAGCACTTCCTGTATTGCCACATCACAAAGTGGAACAGAGTGTTTTAAGTTTGAGAGAAGAAGCCTAAATCTGCAGGTTTGTGTGTGAATCGTCTGAATGAAACAAAACACAACTCCAGGTCTGTTTGTGATGAGGAAAAAACATTAGAACAGATCAGAAAATAGCGAAATATGGACCCTTTAAATACGTAACTTTTGCTGTGTGAGTTCTGCCCGTCTGCTCGTCTCCATGGAGATGTTATTGCTTTGTCTGAAAAGTTCCACAGCGTGGCATTAAACGTCTCTGTGTTTTGTTTATTCAATTTCAGATGTTTTTTATTGCTAAAGGAAGTATCTTGATAAACCTGCATTCTTACTGTGAGTGGAGTGGCCTCTCCACAGAACTGACCTGTATTTTGGCCTGGGGCTGGAGAGAGATACGTTTAATGCCCCACGTTGGGACATTCCAGATAGGCAGCTGATGGATCCTAACCCAGGACTGAACCAGGTCTAACCCAAGACTGAACCAGGTCTAACCCAGGAGTAATCACATCTAAAGCACCTCTGATAGACCAGGATCACAAGAGCAACAGGACACCAGGAGTCCAGGACTAAGCCAAGATCAAACCAGGTCTGAACGAACAATGTCTAAACCAGCACTGAACGAGTACTAACCCAGGACCAGACTTGGCCTAACTGGACTAAAGGTCTAAAGCAGGACTTGCTCTGACAGGGACCACTGCAGACCACCGCCTGAGCTTTGGAGATACCATCAGTGTAAATGAAGGTAAGAGACCTCTGCATCTGACATGTTTGTCCCAGTCTCTGGGTTAAACCAGAAGAGCCATGCAGCGCCCAGGGTATGGAGCTTTGGAGATACCATCAGTGTAAATGAAGGTAAGAGACCTCTGCATCTGACATGTTTGTCCCAGTCTCTGGGTTAAACCAGAAGAGCCATGCAGCGCCCAGGGGCCCATCTCCAGGTCTGCCCATGGGGACGTGTGTCCTCCGCACAGGCACGCGTGTCCTCCGCACAGGGACGTGTGTCCTCTCCATTTGACCCGTTCTTCAGGCTCACTGCACACACTCTGTTCTTTTGTCTTAAACTCGGCTCTCACTTCACTCACAGGTTCTGTCCTTCATGCAGCTGCTTGAGCTTTTCTGAGCACCATCCACAGGCCCACTGACACATAGGCTACAAGGTGGGTCGAGTGTCTTGCCCAAGGACACAACAACAGTATGCAATGCCAACTACACTGCTCCTGGAGCCACTGCTGTGGTTTTACAGGAGCCCTCTTTTCTGATGGGGAACACCACATGCTCGTGTCTGTGGGGATGTTCTTTCATTACTCAGATGTTCACCCACTTCATTTATGTTCATGTTTGAGAAAACCCAGAGAAACATCTCCCCATCCTGACTCAGCTCACCTCTGCTGATGTAACTCATGGCCCGTGTAATGCCCCGTGTGACCAAAGCTCAGCAGCACCGCTGTGATCAGAGACAAGTCTGAACCTGCCGCTAACTCACCTGTTTATCACAGCTAACTGTTCAGGAGCTGACGCTAACTGTTCAGGAGCTGACGCTAACTGTTCAGGAGCTAAAGCTAACTGTTCAGGAGCTAAAGCTAACTGTTCAGGAGCTGACGCTAACTATTCAGGAGCTAAAGCTAACTGTTCAGGAGCTAACTCAAAATGTTCAGGAGCTAATTCTAACTGTTCAGGAGCTAACTCAAAATGTTCAGAAGCTAATTCTAACTGTTCAGGAGCTAACACTAACTTCAGGAGCTCATACAGGAGGGATATCTGTGGCCAAATAAAAGGCTGGAGGACTGATTCCTGTTCTAACCAGGTTGTCTGGTTGTGTCTTTGGGAAGACACTTCACTCAATGCCTCTTATGAAAGTGGAGGTGTGTGAGTGCTGGTGGTCAGAGGGCTGATGGGGCAGATTGGCCTCTCCTCTATGGCTCTGTCCCAGGGCAGCTGTGGCTACAGTCGTGTCGTACCACCACAGTGTGGTGTGTGGTGTTGGTGTTGGTGTTGGTGTGTGGTGTTGGTGTTGGTGTTGATGTTGGTGTGTGGTGTTGGTGTTGGTGTGTGGTGTTGATGTTGGTGTTGGTGTTGGTGTTGATATTGGTGTGTGGTGTTGGTGTGTGGTGTTGGTGTTGGTGTGTGGTGTTGATGTTGGTGTGTGGTGTTGGTGTGTGGTGTTGGTGTTGATGTTGGTGTGTGGTGTTGATGTTGGTGTTGGTGTGTGGTGTTGGTGTGTGGTGTTGATGTTGGTGTGTGGTGTTGGTGTTGATGTTGGTGTGTGGTGTTGGTGTTGATGTTGGTGTGTGGTGTTGATGTTGGTGTTGGTGTTGATGTTGGTGTTGGTGTGTGGTGTTGGTGTGTGGTGTTGGTGTTGGTGTTGATGTTGGTGTTGGTGTGTGGTGTTGGTGTGTGGTGTTGGTGTGTGGTGTTGGTGTTGGTGTTGATGTTGGTGTGTGGTGTTGATGTTGGTGTTGGTGTTGATGTTGGTGTGTGGTGTTGGTGTGTGGTGTTGGTGTTGGTGTGTGGTGTTGATGTTGGTGTGTGGTGTTGGTGTGTGGTGTTGGTGTTGATGTTGGTGTGTGGTGTTGATGTTGGTGTTGGTGTTGATGTTGGTGTTGGTGTGTGGTGTTGGTGTTGGTGTTGATGTTGGTGTGTGGTGTTGATGTTGGTGTTGGTGTTGATGTTGATGTTGGTGTGTGGTGTTGGTGTTGATGTTGGTGTTGGTGTCGTCCTCTGCGCTCGCTCAGATCTGCTGCTCTCGTTCCTCAGTCCAGAGCGTTTTCTGTTGTTGGGCCTAAATTATGGACTGGGTTTCCTGTTCACTTCAGACTCTGTTTTGCTTTTCCATCACTTCTTTAAACAGACTTGTTTTCTTTGGCTTTGACTAGTTTTGAGGTTTTTTACTGTTCAAAAACTGTTGTATACTGTATATATTTTTCACTGTATTATACACACAGTGTTTTTATCTCTCTACTGGTTAACCTTGTTGTTTTTAATAGCGCTTTATAAATAAACTGGATTTGGATTTTGGATTTGGATGAATAAAAGGTGTGGTGCTCTGGCTTTGACGAGTCTATAAAGACGATTACAACATTATTATTATTATTATTATTATTATTATTATTATTACAAGACATTATTATTATATTATTATTATTACTAGTAGTATTAATACGGTGACATGAAAGTAAATACATTTCATCAAACTATCTCCCTAAGAGAATAAGAGAACTCCTCTGACCCTCTGCTCTTCTGACCCTCTCCTCTGTTTCTCTGACCCTCTCCTCTGACCCTCTCCTCTGCATTACTCATATATTCTGCCCCTCCTCTGTACCCTACCTTCCCTCTCTCCTCCGCGCTGGCCACACCTGACAAAGCATATCTCCGTTTGTATAAAATTAACGCTTATTCTCCACGTTTAAATACGACAAAACAACAAAAGCGGGGCTCGTTATCTAATCAAACTGCGCGTAACGTCACCGCAGCCGCCGGCCTGCTCTAAATGGTCTGTTTCCAAGCGCGCAAAATGAAGGAAAACGAACCTATAATTAACGAGGATAATAAAACAAGCAACGAGCAGCGCCACATGTCACGGACCATCTGCGCAACAACGGACGAACGCGCGCAAAGACCATGTGCGCCAAAGTCATTCCGGGTTAGCGAAATAGTCTATTTAAATAATACAGGGTAAAAACACTTCAATTTGACTTGACAATATTGAAAATGTGTTGAAATATGTGGAAATTACAGCGTGTCCGTGCCGTAGCCTATGGGCCTGTGCGTAGAATGGGCTTTGGGCCAATAAAATACATACTAAAAATAATTTACGCGCAAAACGACAAGTATTGCGCACAAAATGAGAAGTATTGCGGATTTATTACGCTGGATGCGCTGAAAATTACGTACCACAAATTGTATAGCCTACGAGTTAGAACTCCTCTAATCCCTAATTTATACGTCAATGTGCAGTGAGTACATTTTCTTTTTTCATGTAGATGTACTTAACTGTTCAGCCTGGAATGTTTCAGAGTGAGGCATTAAACGTATCTGTCTCCATGGAGGCACGCAGGTACAAGGCCAAGGTCCATATCAGTTCGGTGGAGAGGCGAGCCCGTTAACACAAGAATGGTTTCTGAACAATAACATCAGCTCTAATCATAGAAATAAAGGCTGAATAGACTTTTAATACCATACAACCAAGCAAAGCAACAACATTTCCCACATGACAAGTTACACAATGCACCTTTAAGGCCGGTTGAGCGAGTCTCCAAACACATGATACAAATGCATGCCGATAGATGCTTACTATTTTATCATCTGTTTTGTTTTTTTTTCAAAGAAAAACTGACACAGATTTATAGGGACGAAGAAACAGAAGAAGAAGAAGAAGAAGAAGAAGAAGAAGAAGAAGAAGAAGAAGAAGAAGAAGAAGAAGAAGAAGAAGAAGAAGAAGAAGAAGAAGAAGAAGAAGAAGATAAGGTCATACGATAATTTATAGCTACACTAAAATATTTTAATTATAGTCCATTTATGATGCACTCACATTTGAAGAAAAACTCTAATTACATTTGAACGTGCCAAAGTGTTTGCCTATGGTTTTAAAAATAACTAAATAAATAAAATAATTTGTTTGTTTGGTTGGCTGCTATTTTTTCTGCTCTGCTTTATATATAGCCTATATATATATATATATATATATATATATATATATATATATATATATATATATATATATATATATATATATATATATATATATATATAGTGAGAATAGGATATAGGATATTATATCCAGTTTTAAAGTGGTTTTCACTTAAACCACTTGTCATTATTTTAATTTATTTAGTTTTATTTTTTGGGGAATTTTGTCTTTGAAGGGATATTCGTAATTTGAATAATTTACAAATATTGATATAAAAAATAATACATTTTTAGTCATGCAATAACCATGAGTTATTATAGCAATTCACATAAAGTCATTAATTTGCCCTATTGGTTTTAAAATATGACAAAATAACATGTTTACAGACATGAATTTAATTCCAGACAGGGAAGAAGCCCTTTGGGACCTGGGGCCCGGAGCAGAGGGACGTGTCGTGGCGCATTTTATTTCCATGAGAAACTCCACAAATACAAAGGTATGTTTATGTGAATTACTGCGACATATGCGAGATTTATCACGTCTGCAGCGCGCGGCCGTGCGTCAGGCCAGCACAGCACCGCGCGCGCGTACGTCTCATTTTGGGCTCACGTGGAGCTGTTAAGGACCACTTACGACTTACGACTACGATGATTTATGAGAGCTGCCACGACGGCTCATGTGCGTCAGGTACGTGCCGAACAACGAACAAGCAACTGTAAGAGTGACTTTTGGTGCTGGTGATAAATTAGAACTCACACATTACAAGATGATCCATCCATCCATCCATCCATCTTCTCCCGCTTAATCCAGCTGGGTCGCGGGGGCAGCTTGCTGCCCAATAGGCTACTCATAGCACCTGACCCCCCCCTATGAACCCCTCTGCAGGTGGTGAGCCCACAGGAGAGTGGACAACATGGTCCTTGATGTTAGTTCATAGGGGTGCGGGCATGTTTTGGGTTGATGGGGGAAACCGGAGTACCCGGAGGAAACCCATCCAGACACAGGGAGGAACATGCAAACTCCACACAGAAAGGCCCGAAAAATAAATAAAGCACAAAACTGTCTCCAAGTATCAAAAGTATTTCCAGTAAATGACAGGCCTACTGCAGAACAAAAGGAAAGACACGATTAGCACTTCACACTATGTCACAACGCTGTTCCGCAACTTTGCATAGAATTTGTGAAACCATTTAAATATAGCCTATTATTTAGTTTGAAAATATTGTGAAACAAATTACAAAGGTTCAGAGGAGCAGTAACTGCGCAGTAATAAAGCCACATTCCATCACTCTTTATTGTGCTCTTAAGAAAATGCCAGTGCGCGTGTGTGTAAGCAAACGTGCCCACACCACACACCTTTAACCCTCATGCGCAAAATAAACCAAGTTAGCCACGTTCAAGGAGACATCGATTTAATTTCGTGCTTTAATAGTGCAATTTACACGGCACAACAACTACAAAATTCTATCTAAACTATCATGACAATAAAAGGACTTAGTGTCGTTATAAAATATGACATTTTAAAAAATGAAAGTGGTGCGTAAAACTGTTTTTGTAGACAGAAACTCTAAAATGTAAAACTTTGATCCTAAATTTAACAACCTATTCATCCTGTTCTTAAAAATAATATTTGGCATTAAAGTTGATAACGCTAGATAAATAACTGCTTCATTACGTTGACAATAATTTTGTGAAACTGTGTTAAAATCCCATGTGTAAAATGTCTGTAAAATCTGATTGGCGGTACGTAAAAAGCTGTTCCCAGGAAGGGACAAAGATTTAACCTGGACTGTGCGTAAAACGAGCCAAACGCAGAGAGAATCGGATCATAGCTGTGCGTAAAAGACGCGCGTCAAACGGAAGAAAGGCTGCGCGCTCCGGGTCAGTGCAGAGGTTAGGACAATTAACACTTCGGTCCAATGTTCAAATCTGACAGAAATTTTAACTGAATTTTACTTTATTTTTTCATTTCAGAATAGTCTTTATTTTGAATTGCAGAAATATTGTATAAGCCAAATTTTAACGCAGCACGTCAAAGTGTCATTGTTAAACAAAACGATGACGCGCATTTCTTATTTCCCCAAAATCGATAGACCACATTTTTATTTTTATTTATTTATTTTGTTTCAAAATATTTGTTCCAGCATAATCTGTCAGAATAATCTGAGTTGTACAAAGTGGTTGTACTAAATGTAATCTGTATATTTACATGTTTTTTTGTACATGTTTTGGCACCATTTTTAGGGACATGAAAATCTAAGCGCAGGTTTTTCTTCAGACTCGTGCCGTTCACGCGATCTGTCTCTCGAGTAAAACACATTTTCTTGCATAAATCAAGTATTATTTCCGTGTCAGAATTGTGCGCTCTGTAGCGAGTCTCACCTGCGAATCTGTGCGTCAAGTAGCGTCCCCGGAGCAGCCACGAGCCCGGGTAAAAACCCAGGCCCGCGTGCGTCTGTGGAGGGACCTGCAGCGCGTGCAGCGGCGCGTGCGTGTGTGCCCCAGGCTCGTGCAGCACCACGTCGTGTCCCGTGGGAAAGAGGCGCGCGCCACCAAACGCTCCGGCCGCGGACACCGCGTGCAGCGCGTCCGTGAAGCGCAGCGCCGTGGGCCTGAGCGGCTCCTCCTGCGCGCGCGCGGGCCCGTGACCCGAGCCCAGACCCGGACCCGAGCAGGACTTTCCCACGAGTGCCTCAATGCTGAAGGCCTTCCGTGGGGACGGTCCCGGGAACATGGTCCGGAGATAGTCCTAGTCCTGAGGGGTCTAAACCGGCTTAGTCCAGGGTTAGTCCTGGTCCAAGAGTAGAGCCTTAGTCCGAGAGTAGCACTTTAGTCCCCTTCAGGCCGAGGGTCAGAGCTGAGTCCTGGACTGGTCCTGAAGACTCCAGGTTCCTGGAAAGCCCTGGTTTTGCTGAGTTCTGGGTTAGTTCTGATTTATCAGGAGGAAATTCTGACCTGTCGCGCGCTACAAGTATAGATAAACTCTTTTCTCCTTTAGTCCGCTCCGGTTTTAGTCCGGGTTTAGTTCGGTTTGGTCCAGATTTATCACGGGTACAGGTATAGTCCCAGCGCGGGTCACATCCAGACCCGTACCAGACCCATAACTCCACTGCGGTCCCTCCCTCCTCTCTGTCCGGGAAGCGATGCTCCTGGTGTGGCCTCAGCTGCAGCGCGCCTCGGGGAGGAGCTGATCCAGGGCCGGTAGTATCAGCGGTGCGTCTTGAGGGCTGTGGAGGAGCGCACTGTGTCCGGCCGGTAGAGCTGCGGAGACTCGGTGCTCTTCAGCGGGATGAAGCAAAGTATGAGCCCGGCTTGAGAGCGCCTCTGAGCGGATACCTGCCCAGCTCCGCCCCCGGAGGCAGAGGTGCACAGGGCATGCGCAGTACGCACGCTTTAACAACAGGGATTCATCATGACGTCACGAGGAGTGAGACAGATCCTCAGCACGTAAATCACACGTGCGTATGATCATAGGTCATGATCATAACAAAAACAATTACAAACTCTGGAGACACAATAATTTATTATTATTATTATTATTATTATTATTATTATTATTATTATTATTATTATTATTATTATTATTATTATTATTATTATTGTCTTTTGGTCTATTTTAGTTTTTAGTCACGTGGTTTAATCATTTCATCCGCTGATGTAGCTTACCTTTTATGTTTGCTTTGGTTTAGTGCTAGTTTAGAGCTGGTTTAGTCCTGGTTTAACCCTGATTTTGTGATTGGATAATCGTCTAGAACCACAACACCAAATTATAACATAACAACGTTTTTTTGTAATTCAGAATAAATCAGCATTACAGTTGTTCTCAGTAAAAGTTATATTTGATTTGAACATTTTACCTCGTATCTGGAGACACAGAAAGGTCAAGTTTATGGAATTTAAAATAAAAATCTTACATTTCCTTGAATTCAGTGCAGGTTCACACAGAAATGAGTGGACAGTGGAAATGAGTAACAGGACTAAGATATTACAGGGAATAGGAATGAGGGCTAAATATAAGAACATTGTTTATATGAATTTTGTACTTGTATCTTTAAACAGGATGAAATATCACACAAACAAAATGAATAAAAATGTAATGGACATAACAACAAAGTCACACATTATTCAAAGGGCCCATATTACACTGTTTCCTGATCTCTGTTCTAAAGTTTCCTCATCACAAACAGACCTGGAGTTGTGTTTTGTTTCATTCACACATGTTTAACACATAAACACACCTGCATATTTAGGCTGAGCTCTTGTTCCACTCTGTTTTTAAACTCCATACACCTTCACTAGAATCATTTGGATTGTTTCAGACTTGGAATCTCCTCTGAGTCTCGTCTTAAACCTCTCTCTTATTCTCTGGCTTTTAACACCACGTGAGTTGTGTGGTCCTCTGTGCCTTTTATTAAATTTTTATTTATTGTTTTTATTATTTCTTTTAGTACTGCTTTTATTTAATGATTTTATTATTTTTATTTGTTGATTTTTATGATTTTTCTATTAACTATTGATTCTGTTAGTTACTTTTGTTTCAGCTGACTTTTTAGAGTTAAATATTTTACATTGTTACGTGAAGCACTTTGGAAACTGTTTATATTATTAACTGATTATAAAATGTGCTATAAATGAACTTGGATTGGAATGGATCTAAAAATGCATTCACAAGTGTAAGGCAAATGACACTAGAACAGAGTCCTAAATAAATCATAAAAATAAAATACAACACAACTACAATTTTACACTTTCTTTCACCTGATTAAAACACTGTAAACTTTAAACATGAGAACCAGTTTAAAGCACATCTTCTTTTACAGTGTGCAAAAAAAAAAATCATGATACAGTATTGATATCATGGGATGCGTATCTTTTAGCAATTTTTTGTGATTGCACTAAAAGGAAACTTTTATTTAACTTTTTATGAGAAGCACTTGACATATTCACTGTTATTGTTATAATATCGTATCGTGAGCCGAGTATCGTGTATCGTCCCAGACCTTATACACATAGAGCTTCAGTCCAGTGCGTGATTTCCGATCAGTATTAGTGCCTGAGCTGTGGTCTGAGCTAAACATGTTGTGACTAATGAGCTTGTGTCACCCCCCACAGAGAGACCAGTGTGAGGCCAAGTCAGCTCCATGTGAACAGGACCCCCGAGGACCTCCCCTTCCCCCCAGACCAGGTTTAGTCCTGGTTAGTCCTGGTTAGTCCCACTGTAGTCCTTGTTCAGTCCTAGTCTTGGTTCAGTCCTGCATTAGTTTTGTTTTAGTCCTGTTTAGTCCTGGTTTAGTCCTGGTTTAATATTGCTTTAGTCCTGGTTTAGTCCTGTTTTAGTTCTGGTTTAGTCCTGTTTTAGTCCTGATTTAGTCCTACTTTAGTCCATGCTTTAGTCCTGGTTTAGTCTTGGTTTGGTCCTAGTTTAGTCCTGTTTTAGTTCTGGTTCAGTCCTGCTTTAGTTATGGTTTAGTCCTGGTTTAATACTGCTTTACTCCTGCTTTAGTCCTGGTTTAGTACTGGTTTAGTCCTAGTTTAGTCCTAGTTTAGTCCTGGTTTAGTCCTGGTTTAGTCCTGTTTTAGTCCTGCTTTAGTCCTGGTTTAGTCCTAGTTTAGTCCTGTTTTAGTCCTGGTTGAGTCCTAGTTTAGTCCTGTTTTAGTTCTGGTTTAGTCCTATTTTAGTCTTGGTTTAGTCCTAGTTTAGTCCTGCTTGAGTCCTGCTTTAGTCTTAGTTTAGTCCTAGTTTAGTCCTGTTTAGTCCTGTTTTAGTCCTGGTTCAGTCCTTGTTCAATCCTGGTTCAGTCCTGGTTTAGTCCTGGTTTAGTCCTAATTTAGTCCTGTTTTAGTCCTGGTTTAGTCCTGGTTTAGTCCTGTTTTAGTCCTGTTTGGTCCTGGTTTAGAAATGGTTTAATACTGCTTTAGTCCTGGTTTAGTTCTAGTTTAGTCCTGTTTTAGTCCTGGTTTAGTCCCAGTTTAGTCCAGTTTTAGTTCTGGTTTAGTCCTGTTTTAGTCCTGGTTTAGTCCTAGTTTAGTCCTGCTTTAGTCCTGGTTTAGTCCTGGTTTAGTCCTAGTTTAGTCCTAGTTTAGTCCTGGTTTAGTCCTAGTTTAGTCCTGCTTTAGTCCTGGTTTAGTCCTGGTTTAGTCCTGTTTTAGTCCTGGTTCAGTCCTGGTTCAGTCCTGGTTTAGTCCTGGTTTAGTCCTGGCTTAGTCCTAGTTTAGTACTGTTTTAGTCCTGTTTTAGTCCTGGTTCAGTCCTGGTTTAGTCCTGGTTTAGTCCTGGTTTAGTCCTAGTTTAGTCCTAGTTTAGTCCTGTTTTAGTCCTGTTTTAGTCCTGGTTCAGTCCTGGTTCAGTCCTGGTTCAGTCTTGGTTTAGTTCTGGTTTAGTCCTGGTTTAGTCCTGGTTTAGTCCTGTTTTAGTCCTGGTTTAGTCCTGGTTTAGTCCTGGTTTACTCCTGTTTTAGTCCTGTTTAGTCCTAGTTTAGTCCTAGTTTAGTCCTGGTTTAGTCCTGGTTTAGTCCTAGTTTAGTCCCGTTTTAGTCCTAGTTTAGTCCTGCATTAGTTCTGGTTTAGTCCTGGTTTAGTCCTAGTTTAGTCCTGTTTTAGTTCTAGTTTAGTCCTGCTTTAGTCCTGGTTTAGTCCTAGTTTAGTCCTGGTTTAGTCCTGGTTTACTCCTGTTTTAGTCCTGTTTAGTCCTGGTTTAGTCCTAGTGTGACGTAGGCTTGCCGTGAGCGGGTTGGGTTTCAGTGAAAAAAAGGTTAAAAAATACTCAGACAGGCAGAAAAGGCAGTCCACAGGTTTACTTTGTTTCAATTGTTACAAAGTGCAGGTGCAAAAAGGTGCAAATAAATAGGAGGCAGGCAGTATTTCCTCTCCAACAGCAGAACACCGAGTGATCTCTCCAGGTGGCTTTTAAGTGTTCTGACTAATTGGTAAAAACTACTGGATAAAAGCAGGGTAGATCAAATTAATATTAGCTTTTAAAACCGTGGCCTGACCCTCCATAAAATAAACCAAAACCCAATTATTATTAAAACACCCACTATGTACATAAAAACCCTAAAACCGTTAACCAAATAAACTCTAAAACCCATAAACCAATAAAACACCCACTACCACTACCCCTGTACAAATCTACACTTTGGTCCAGGCCGGAACCATAAAAGGAGGAGGTTGTTTCCGGGGGACTCTTTTGGGACCTGGACAGAAGAGCAGAAAGGAGGTAAGACACAGCACACACTACTTCACTAAAAACACAATAAAACACACTACACACACATCAACACTTAAAACATTCTAAAACAGATTTATTGCACAAAATATTGCACTAACCAATTTAAAATACCTAATTAACACTTGTCTCCTTTCCCTCCAGAGCCCAGCAGCTGCCAATCAAAGTGCCACTGTGCATCAGGATTAAAAATGGTAAAAAGAAGACAATAAAGATATTTTAAAACCAATTATGTGCAATGTCTTTTTAAAAAGTGCAAATATGTTTAAAGTGCTGTGTGCTATAAAATGTGCAGTTATTTAAAGTGCTCTAGTGAAGGGTGAAGGTGCCGAGTGCTTACTAGTAACAAACCAGGCGGTTTGTTACACCTAGTTTAGTCCTAGTTTAGTCCTGTTTTAGTCCTGGTTTAGTCCTGTTTTAGTCCTGTTTAGTCCTGGTTTAGAAATGGTTTAATACTGCTTTAGTCCTGGTTTAGTTCTAGTTTAGTCCTGTTTTAGTCCTGGTTTAGTCCTAGTTTAGTCCCGTTTTAGTTCTGGTTTAGTCCTGTTTTAGTCCTGGTTTAGTCCTAGTTTAGTCCTGCTTTAGTCCTGCTTTAGTCCTGGTTTAGTCCTGGTTTAGTCCTAGTTTAGTCCTGTTTTAGTTCTGGTTGAGTCCTGGTTTAGTCCTGGTTTAGTCCTAGTTTAGTCCTAGTTTAGTCCTGTTTTAGTCCTGGTTTAGACCTGGTTCACTACTGTTTTAGTCCTGTTTAGTCCTTAATTAGTCCTAGTTTAGTCCTGTTTTAGTCCTGGTTTAGTCCTGGTTTAGTCCTGTTTTTGTCCTGTTTAGTCCTGGTTTAGAAATGGTTTAATACTGCTTTAGTCCTGGTTTAGTTCTAGTTTAGTCCTGTTTTAGTCCTGGTTTAGTCCTAGTTTAGTCCCGTTTTAGTTTTGATTTAGTCCTGGTTTAGTCCTGGTTTAGTCCTAGTTTAGTCCTGCTTTAGTCCTGGTTTAGTCCTGGTTTAGTCCTAGTTTAGTCCTGTTTTAGTTCTGGTTGAGTCCTGGTTTAGTCCTGGTTTAGTCCTAGTTTAGTCCTGGTTTAGTCCTAGTTTAGCCCTAGTTTAGTCCTGTTTTAGTCCTGTTTTAGTCCTGGTTTAGTCCTGGTTTAGTCCTAGTTTAGTCCTGTTTTAGTCCTGGTTCAGTCCTGGTTCAGTCCTGGTTTAGTCCTGGTTTAGTCCTGGTTTAGTCCTGGTTTAGTCCTAGGTTAGTCCTAGTTTAGTCCTGCTTTATTTCTGGTTTAGTCCTGGTTTAATCCTAGTTTAGTCCTGTTTTAGTCGTGGTTTAGTCCTGGTTTACTCCTGGTTTAGTCCTGTTTAGTCCTGGTTTATTCCTAGTTTAGTCCTACTTTAGTCCTGTTTTAGTCCTGGTTTAGTCCTGGTTTAGTCCTGTTTAGTCCTGGTTTAGAAATGATTTAATACTGCTTTAGTCCTGGTTTAGTTCTAGTTTAGTCCTGGTTTAGTCCTAGTTTAGTCCCGTTTTAGTTCTGGTTTAGTCCTGTTTTAGTCCTGGTTTAGTCCTAGTTTAGTCCTGATTTAGTCCTGCTTTAGTCTTGGTTTAGTCCTGGTTTAGTCCTAGTTTAGTCCTGTTTTAGTTCTGGTTGAGTCCTGGTTTAGTCCTGGTTCAGTCCTAGTTTAGTCCTGTTTTAGTCCCGGTTTAGACCTGGGTTACAACTGATTTAGTCCTGTTTAGTCCTAATTTAGTCCTAGTTTAGTCCTGTTTTAGTCCTGCTTTAGTCCTGGTTTAGTTCTAGTTTAGTCCTGTTTTAGTCCTGTTTTAGTCCTGGTTTAGTCCTAGTTTAGTCCCGTTTTAGTTCTGGTTTAGTCCTGTTTTAGTCCTGGTTTAGTCCTAGTTTAGTCCTGCTTTAGTCCTGGTTTAGTCCTGGTTTAGTCCTAGTTTAGTCCTGTTTTAGTTCTGGTTGAGTCCTGGTTTAGTCCTGGTTTAGTCCTAGTTTAGTCCTGGTTTAGTCCTAGTTTAGTCCTGTTTTAGTCCTGTTTTAGTCCTGGTTCAGTCCTAGTTTAGTACTGTTTTAGCCCTGTTTTAGTCCTGGTTCAGTCCTGGTTCAGTCCTGGTTTAGTCCTGGTTTAGTTCTGGTTTAGTCCTAGTTTAGTCCTGTTTAGTCCTGTTTTAGTCCTGGTTCAGTCCTTGTTCAATCCTGGTTCAGTCCTGGTTTAGTCCTGGTTTAGTCCTAGTTTAGTCCTGGTTTAGTTCTGTTTTAGTCCTGGTTTAGTCTTGGTTTAGTCCTGGTTTAGTCCTAGGTTAGTCCTAGTTTAGTCCTGGTTTAGTCCTGGTTTAGTCCTGGTTTGGTCCTAGTTTAGTCCTTGTTCAGTCCTGGTTCAGTCCTGGTTCAGTCCTGGTTTAGTCCTTGTTCAGTCCTGGTTTAGTCCTGGTTTAGTCCTGGTTTAGTCCTAGTTTAGTCCTGGTTTAGTCCTAGTTTAGTCCTAGTTTAGTCCTGTTTTAGTCCTGGTTTACTCCTGGTTTAGTCCTAGTTTAGTCCTGGTTCAGTCCTGGTTCAGTCCTGGTTCAGTCCTGGTTTAGTCCTGGTTTAGTCCTAGTTTAGTCCTGTTTTAGTCTTGGTTCAGTCCTTGTTCAATCCTGGTTCAGTCCTGGTTTAGTCCTGGTTTAGTCCTGTTTTAGTCCTGGTTTAGTCCTGGTTTAGTCCTGGTTTAGTCCTAGTTTAGTCCTAGTTTAGTCCTGCTTTAGTTCTGGTTTAGTCCTGGTTTAGTCGTAGTTTAGTCCTGGTTTAGTCCTGTTTTAGTCCTGGATTAGTCCTGGTTTAGTCCTGTTTTAGTCCTGTTTAGTCCTGGTTTAGAAATGGTTTAATACTGCTTTAGTCCTGGTTTAGTTCTAGTTTAGTCCTGGTTTAGTCCTGGTTTAGTCCTAGTTTAGTCCCGTTTTAGTTCTGGTTTAGTCCTGTTTTAGTCCTGGTTTAGTCCTAGTTTAGTCCTGCTTTAGTCCTGCTTTAGTCTTGGTTTAGTCCTGGTTTAGTCCTAGTTTAGTCCTGTTTTAGTTCTGGTTGAGTCCTGGTTTAGTCCTGGTTCAGTCCTAGTTTAGTCCTAGTTTAGTCCTGTTTTAGTCCCGGTTTAGACCTGGTTTACTACTGTTTTAGTCCTGTTTAGTCCTAATTTAGTCCTAGTTTAGTCCTGTTTTAGTCCTGGTTTAGTCCTGGTTTAGTCCTGTTTTAGTCCTGTTTAGTCCTGGTTTAGAAATTGTTTAATACTGCTTTAGTCCTGGTTTAGTTCTAGTTTAGTCCTGTTTTACTCCTGTTTTAGTCCTGGTTTAGTCCTGGTTTAGTCCTAGTTTAGTCCCGTTTTAGTTCTGGTTTAGTCCTGTTTTAGTCCTGGTTTAGTCCTAGTTTAGTCCTGCTTTAGTCCTGGTTTAGTCCTGGTTTAGTCCTAGTTTAGTCCTGTTTTAGTTTTTGTTGAGTCCTGGTTTAGTCCTGGTTTAGTCCTAGTTTAGTCCTGGTTTAGTCCTAGTTTAGTCTTAGTTTAGTCCTGTTTTAGTCCTGGTTCAGTCCTGGTTTAGTCCTGGTTTAGTCCTAGTTTAGTACTGTTTTAGCCCTGTTTTAGTCCTGGTTCAGTCCTGGTTCAGTCCTGGTTTAGTCCTGGTTTAGTCCTAGTTTAGTCCTGTTTAGTCCTGTTTTAGTCCTGGTTCAGTCCTTGTTCAATCCTGGTTCAGTCCTGGTTTAGTCCTGGTTTAGTTCTAGTTTAGTCCTGGTTTAGTCCTGGTTTAGTCCTGGTTTAGTCCTGGTTTAGTCCTAGGTTAGTCCTAGTTTAGTCCTGGTTTAGTCCTGGTTTAGTCCTGGTTTTAGTCCTGGTTTGGTCCTAGTTTAGTCCTTGTTCAGTCCTGGTTCAGTCCTGGTTTAGTCCTTGTTCAGTCCTGGTTTAGTCCTGGTTTGGTCCTAGTTTAGTCCTGGTTCGGTCCTGGTTCAGTCCTGGTTCAGTCCTGGTTCAGTCCTGGTTCAGTCCTGGTTTAGTCCTGGTTTAGTCCTAGTTTAGTCCTGGTTTAGTCCTAGTTTAGTCCTAGTTTAGTCCTGTTTTAGTCCTGGTTCAGTCCTGGTTTAGTCCTGGATTAGTCCTACTTTAGTACTGTTTTAGCCCTGTTTTAGTCCTGGTTCAGTCCTGGTTCAGTCCTGGTTTAGTCCTGGTTTAGTCCTGGTTTAGTCCTAGTTTAGTCCTGTTTAGTCCTGTTTTAGTCCTGGTTCAGTCCTTGTTCAATCCTGGTTCAGTCCTGGTTTAGTCCTGGTTTAGTCCTAGTTTAGTCCTGGTTTAGTCCTGGTTTAGTCCTGGTTTAGTCCTGGTTTAGTCCTAGGTTAGTCCTAGTTTAGTCCTGGTTTAGTCCTGGTTTTAGTCCTGGTTTGGTCCTAGTTTAGTCCTTGTTCAGTCCTGGTTCAGTCCTGGTTTAGTCCTTGTTCAGTCCTGGTTTAGTCCTGGTTTGGTCCTAGTTTAGTCCTGGTTCAGTCCTGGTTCAGTCCTGGTTTAGTCCTGGTTTAGTCCTAGTTTAGTCCTGTTTTAGTCTTGGTTCAGTCCTTGTTCAATCCTGGTTCAGTCCTGGTTTAGTCCTGGTTTAGTCCTGTTTTAGTCCTGGTTTAGTCCTGGTTTAGTCTTGGTTTAGTCCTAGGTTAGTCCTAGTTTAGTCCTAGTTTAGTCCTGCTTTAGTTCTGGTTTAGTCCTGGTTTAGTCCTAGTTTAGTCCTGTTTTAGTCCTGGTTTAGTCCTGGTTTACTCCTGGTTTAGTCCAGTTTAGTCGTGGTTTAGTCCTGTTTTAGTCCTGGTTTAGTCCTGCTTTAGTCCTGCTTTAGTCTTGGTTTAGTCCTGGTTTAGTCCTAGTTTAGTCCTGTTTTAGTTCTGGTTGAGTCCTGGTTTAGTCCTGGATCAGTCCTAGTTTAGTCCTGTTTTAGTCCCGGTTTAGACCTGGTTTACTACTGTTTTAGTCCTGTTTAGTCCTAATTTAGTCCTAGTTTAGTCCTGTTTTAGTCCTGGTTTAGTCCTGGTTTAGTCCTGTTTTAGTCCTGTTTAGTCCTGGTTTAGAAATGGTTTAATACTGCTTTAGTCCTGGTTTAGTTCTAGTTTAGTCCTGTTTTACTCCTGTTTTAGTCCTGGTTTAGTCCTGGTTTAGTCCTGGTTTAGTCCTAGTTTAGTCCTGCTTTAGTCCTGGTTTAGTCCTGGTTTAGTCCTAGTTTAGTCCTGTTTTAGTTCTGGTTGAGTCCTGGTTTAGTCCTGGTTTAGGCCTAGTTTAGTCCTGGTTTAGTCCTAGTTTAGTCCTAGTTTAGTCCTGTTTTAGTCCTGGTTCAGTCCTGGTTTAGTCCTGGTTTAGTCCTGGTTTAGTCCTAGTTTAGTACTGTTTTAGCCCTGTTTTAGTCCTGGTTCAGTCCTGGTTCAGTCCTGGTTTAGTCCTTGTTTAGTCCTGGTTTAGTCCTAGTTTAGTCCTGTTTAGTCCTGTTTTTGTCCTGGTTCAGTCCTTGTTCAATCCTGGTTCAGTCCTGGTTTAGTCCTGGTTTAGTCCTAGTTTAGTCCTGGTTTAGTCCTGGTTTAGTCCTGGTTTAGTCCTAGGTTAGTCCTAGTTTAGTCCTGGTTTAGTCCTGGTCTAGTCCTGGTTTGGTCCTAGTTTAGTCCTTGTTCAGTCCTGGTTCAGTCCTGGTTTAGTCCTTGTTCAGTCCTGGTTTAGTCCTGGTTTAGTCCTGGTTTAGTCCTTGTTCAGTCCTGGTTCAGTCCTAGTTTAGTCCTGGTTTAGTCCTGGTTTAGTCCTGGTTTAGTTCTAGTTTAGTCCTTGTTCAGTCCTGGTTCAGTCCTGGTTCAGTCCTGGTTTAGTCCTGGTTTAGTCCTGGTTTAGTCCTGTTTCAGTCGTAGTTTAGTCCTGGTTCAGTCCTGGTTCAGTCCTGGTTTAGTCCTGGTTCAGTCCTGGTTCAGTCCTGGTTTAGTCCTGGTTTAGTCCTGGTTTAGTCCTGTTTCAGTCTTGTAATAGTCCTGCTTTAGCCCGAGAATCATCCAAATGATTCTAGTGAAGGTGTAAGGAGTTTAAAAACACAGTGGAGCACTTCCTGTATTACCACATGACATCACAAAGTGGAACAGTGTTTTCTACTCAAATATTCAGGGTTTGTGTGTCAAACGTGTGAATGAAACAAAACACAGCTCCAGGTCTGTTTGTGACGACATTGGAACATCGATTTTAGGTAAAGGATTTTTGAGTCGGCCTTGGCGGCACGGTGGCTGAGTGGCTAGCACTCATGCCTCACAGCAAGAAGGTTGCGGGTTCGATCCCCGGGTCGCCCGGGCCTTTCTGTGTGGAGTTTGCATGTTCTCCCTGTGTCTGGATGGGTTTCCTCCGGGCACTCCGGTTTCCCCCATCAATCCAAAACATGCACTGTAGGTGTAAAAGTTGTGTGAGTGATGGTGGTGGTGGTCGGAGGGACCGTTGGCGCCGCTTGGCTTGGCAGCCGCGCCTCTGTCAGTCTGCCCCAGGGCAACTGTGGCTACAACAGTAGCTTACCACCACCGGGTATGGAGTGAATGAAGAATGCTCTGTAAAATGCTGTGTAAAGCGCTTTGGGGACATGTGTCTGTGTAAAGCGCTATATAAATAAACCTACCTTACCTTACCTTGTTTAAACTCCGCCCTCACTGATGTCATCCTCTCCTGTTCCCGTGGCGGCAGTTTGAGTGACAGGTGATGGGCTCCTCGTTGACCCCAGGGTCAAAGGTCAGGGCAAACTGTGAGAATCTCCACAGGAAACACTCGAGGCGCTTTAGCACTACACCTCCACACCTGAGACTAAAGCAGGACTAAAACAAGTGAAAAACAGGCCTAAAACAGGACTATAACCAGGACTAAAACAGGACTAAAACAGGACTAAAGCAGGACTAAAGCAGGACTAAAACAAGACTAAAACAGGACTATAACCAGGACTAAAGCAGGACTAAAACAGGACTAAACCAGGACTGAACAAGGACTAAACCAGGACTAAAACAAGACCATAACCAGGACTAAAGCAGGACTAAAGCAGGACTAAAACAGGACTAAAACAGGACTATAACCAGGACTAAAGCAGGACTAAAACAGGCCTAAAACAAGACTATAACCAGGACTAAAGCAGGACTAAAGGAGGACTAAAACAGGACTAAATCAGGCCTAAAACAAGACTATAACCAGGACTAAAGCAGGACTAAAACAGGACTATAACCAGGACTAAGCCAGGACTAAAGCAGGACTGAAACAGGACTATAACCAGGACTAAACCAGGACTAAAACAGGACTAAAACAGGATTAAAACAGGACTATAACCAGGACTAAAACAGGACTAAAGCAGGACAAAAGCAGGACTAAAACAGGACTATAACCAGGACTAAAACAGGACTAAAACAGGACAAAAGCAGGAGTAAAACAGGACAAAAACAGGACGATAACCAGGACTAAAACAGGACTAAAGCAGGACTAAATTGGGACTAAAACAGGACTAAACCAGGACTAAAACCGGACTATAACCAGGACTAAAACAGGACTAAAGTAGGACTAAAGCAGGACTATAACCAGGGCTAAAGCAGGACTAAACCAGGACTAAAACAGGACTAAAGCAGGACTGAAACAGAACTAAAGCAGGACTAAAACAGGACTAAAGCAGGACTAAAGCAGGACTAAATCAGAACTATAACCAGGACTAAAGCAGGACTAAACCAGGACTAAAACAGGACAAAAGCAGGACTAAACCAGGACTAAAGCAAGACTAAACCAGGACTATACCAGGACTAAAGCAGGACTAAACCAGGACTAAAGTAGGACTAAACCAGGACTGAATCAGAACTATAACCAGGACTAAAGCAGCACTAAACCAGGACTAAAGTAGGACTAAACCAGGACTGAATCAGAACTATAACCAGGACTAAAGCAGCACTAAACCAGGACTAAAACAGGACTAAAGCAGGACTAAAGCAGGACTAAAACAGGACAAAAGCAGGACTAAACCAGGACTAAAGTAGGACCAAAGCAGGACTAAAACAGGACTAAACCAGGACTAAAACAGGACTGAAGCAGGACTAAACCAGGACTAAAACAGGACTAAAGCAGGACTAAAGCAGGACTAAAGCAGGATTATAACAGGACTAAAGCAGGACTAAAGCAGGACTAAATCAGAACTATAACCAGGACTAAAGCAGGACTAAACCAGGACTAAAACAGGACAAAAGCAGGACTAAACCAGGACTAAAGCAAGACTAAACCAGGACTAAAGCAGGACTAAACCAGGACTAAAGTAGGACTAAAGCAGGACTAAAACAGGACAAAAGCAGGATTAAAGCATGACTGAATCAGAACTATAACCAGGACTAAAGCAGGACTAAACCAGGACTAAAACAGGACTAAAACAGGACAAAAGCAGGACTAAACCAGGATTAAAGCAGGACTAAACCAGGACTAAAGCAGGACTAAACCAGGACTAAAACAGGACTAAAGTAGGACTAAAACAGGACTAAACCAGGACAAAAACAGGACTGAAGCAGGACTAAACCAGGACTAAAATAGGACTAAAGCAGGACTAAAGCAGGACTATAACAAGGACTAAACCAGGACTAAAGCAGGACTATACTAGGACTAAAGCAGGACTATAACCAGGACTAAAACAGGACTAAAGTAGGACTAAAGCAGGACTAAAACAGGACTAAAGCAGGACAAAAGTAGGACTAAAGCAGGACTAAAACAGGACTAAAGCAGGACTATAACCAGGACTAAAACAGGACTAAACCAGGACTAAAGCAGGACTAAAGCGGGACTAAAGCAGGACTAAAACAGGACTATAAGCAGGACAAAAACAGGACTAAAGCAGGACTATAACCAGGACTAAAACAGGGTTATAACCAGGACTAAAACAGGACTAAAGTAGGACTAAAGCAGGACTAAAACAGGACTGAACCAGGACTAAAGCATGACTAAAGCAGGACTAAAGCAGGACTAAAGCAGGACTATAACCAGGACTAAAACAGGATTACAACCAGGACTAAAACAGGACTAAAATAGGACTAAACCAGGACTAAAGCAGGACTATAACCAGGACTAAAACAGGATTATAACCAGGACTAAAACAGGACTAAAGTAGGACTAAAGCAGGACTAAAACAGGACTAAACCAGGACTAAACCAGGAATAAACAAGGACTAAAACAGGACTAAAGCAGGACTAAAGCAGGACTAAAACAGAACTAAAGCAGGACTAAAGCAGAACTAAAGCGGGACTAAAGCAGGACTAAAACAGGACTATAACCAGGACTAAAACAGGACTAAACCAGGACTAAACCAGGACTAAAGCAGGACTAAACGAGGACTAAACAAGGACTAAAACAGGACTAAAACAGGACTAAAGCAGGACTAAACCAGGACAAAAACAGGACTGAAGCAGGACTAAACCAGGACTAAAACAGGACTAAAGCATGACTAAAGCAGGACTAAAGCAGGACTATAACAGGACTAAAGCAGGACTAAAGCAGGACTAAATCAGAACTATAACCAGGACTAAAGCAGGACTAAACCAGGACTAAAACAGGACAAAAGCAGGACTAAACCAGGACTAAAGCAAGACTAAACCAGGACTAAACCAGGACTAAAGCAGGACTAAACCAGGACTAAAGTAGGACTAAAGTAGGACTAAAACAGGACTAAAGCAGGATTAAAGCAGGACTAAATCAGAACTATAACCAGGAATAAAGCAGGACTAAACAGGACTAAAGCAGGACTAAACCAGGACTAAAACAGGACTAAAGTAGGATTAAAGCAGGACTGAAGCAGGACTAAACCAGGACTAAAACAGGACTAAAGCAGGACTAAAGCAGGACTAAAGCAGGACTATAACAAGGACTAAACCAGGACTAAAGCAGGACTATACTAGGACTAAAACAGGACTATAACCAGGACTAAAACAGGACTAAAGTAGGACTAAAGCAGGACTAAAACAGGACTAAAGCAGGACAAAAGAAGGACTAAATCAGGACTAAAACAGGACTAAAGCAGGACTATAACCAGGACTAAAACAGGACTAAACCAGCACTAAAGCAGGACTAAAGCGGGACTAAAGCAGGACTAAAACAGGACTATAAGCAGGACAAAAACAGGACTAAAGCAGGACTATAACCAGGACTAAAACAGGATTATAACCAGGACTAAAACAGGACTAAAGTAGGACTAAAGCTGGACTAAAACAGGACTGAACCAGGACTAAAGCAGGACTAAAGCATGACTAAAGCAGGACTAAAGCAGGACTATAACCAGGACTAAAACAGGATTATAACCAGGACAAAAACAGGACTAAAACAGGACTAAACCAGGACTAAAGCAGGACTAAAGCAGGACTATAAGCAGGACTAAAACAGGATTATAACCAGGACTAAAACAGGACTAAAGTAGGACTAAAGCAGGACTAAAACAGGACTAAACCAGGACTAAACCAGGAATAAACAAGGACTAAAACAGGACTAAAGCAGGACTAAAACAGAACTAAAGCATGACTAAAGCAGAACTAAAGCGGGACTAAAGCAGGACTAAAACAGGACTATAACCAGGACTAAAACAGGACTAAACCAGGACTAAACCAGGACTAAAACAGGACTATAACCAGGACTAAAACAGGACTAAAGTAGGACTAAAGCAGGACTAAAACAGGACTAAAGCAGGACAAAAGTAGGACTAAAGCAGGACTAAAACAGGACTAAAGCAGGTCTATAACCAGGACTAAAACAGGACTAAACCAGGACTAAAGCAGGACTAAAGCGGGACTAAAGCAGGACTAAAACAGGACTATAAGCAGCACAAAAACAGGACTAAAGCAGGACTAAAGCAGGACTATAACCAGGACTAAAACAGGATTATAACCAGGACTAAAACAGGACTAAAATAGGACTAAACCAGGACTAAAACAGGACTATAACCAGGACTAAAACAGGACTAAAGCAGGACTATAACCAGGACTAAAACACGATTATAACCAGGACTAAAACAGGACTAAAGTAGGACTAAAGCAGGACTAAAACAGGACTAAACCAGGACTAAACCAGGAATAAACAAGGACTAAAACAGGACTAAAACAGGACTAAAGCAGGACTATAACCAGGACTAAAACAGGACTAAACCAGGACTAAAGCAGGACTAAAGCGGGACTAAAGCAGGACTAAAACAGGACTATAAGCAGGACAAAAACAGGACTAAAGCAGGACTATAACCAGGACTAAAACAGGATTATAACCAGGACTAAAACAGGACTAAAGTAGGACTAAAGAAGGACTAAAACAGGACTGAACCAGGACTAAAGCATGACTAAAGCAGGACTAAAGCAGGACTATAACCAGGACTAAAACAGGATTACAACCAGGACTAAAACAGGACTAAAATAGGACTAAACCAGGACTAAAGCAGGACTAAAGCAGGACTATAACCAGGACTAAAACAGGATTATAACCAGGACTAAAACAGGACTAAAGTAGGACTAAAGCAGGACTAAAACAGGACTAAACCAGAACTAAACCAGGAATAAACAAGGACTAAAACAGGACTAAAGCAGGACTAAAGCAGGACTAAAACAGAACTAAAGCAGGACTAAAGCAGAACTAAAGCGGGACTAAAACAGGACTAAAACAGGACTATAACCAGGACTAAAACAGGACTAAAGTAGGACTAAAGCAGGACTAAAACAGGACTAAAGCAGGACAAAAGTAGGACTAAAGCAGGACTAAAACAGGACTAAAGCAGGTCTATAACCAGGACTAAAACAGGATTATAACCAGGACTAAAACAGGACTAAAGTAGGACTAAAGCAGGACTAAAACAGGACTATAACCAGGACTAAAACAGGACTAAAGCAGGACTATAACCAGGACTAAAACACGATTATAACCAGGACTAAAACAGGACTAAAGTAGGACTAAAGCAGGACTAAAACAGGACTAAACCAGGACTAAACCAGGAATAAACAAGGACTAAAACAGGACTAAAACAGGACTAAAGCAGGACTATAACCAGGACTAAAACAGGACTAAACCAGGACTAAAGCAGGACTAAAGCGGGACTAAAGCAGGACTAAAACAGGACTATAAGCAGGACAAAAACAGGACTAAAGCAGGACTAAAACAGGACTATAACCAGGACTAAAACAGGATTATAACCAGGACTAAAACAGGACTAAAGTAGGACTAAAGCAGTACTAAAACAGGACTGAACCAGGACTAAAGCATGACTAAAGCAGGACTAAAGCAGGACTATAACCAGGACTAAAACAGGATTACAACCAGGACTAAAACAGGACTAAAATAGGACTAAACCAGGACTAAAGCAGGACTAAAGCAGGACTATAACCAGGACTAAAACAGGATTATAACCAGGACTAAAACAGGACTAAAGTAGGACTAAAGCAGGACTAAAACAGGACTAAACCAGGACTAAACCAGGAATAAACAAGGACTAAAACAGGACTAAAGCAGGACTAAAACAGAACTAAAGCAGGACTAAAGCAGAACTAAAGCGGGACTAAAACAGGACTAAAACAGGACTATAACCAGGACTAAAACAGGACTAAACCAGGACTAAAACAGGACTAAAGCAGGACTAAACGAGGACTAAACAAGGACTAAAACAGGACTAAAACAGGACTAAAGCAGGACTAAAAAAGGACTAAACCAGGACAAAAACAGGACTGAAGCAGGACTAAACCAGGACTAAAACAGGACTAAAGCATGACTAAAGCAGGACTAAAGCAGGACTATAACAGGACTAAAGCAGGACTAAAGCAGGACTAAATCAGAACTATAACCAGGACTAAAGCAGGACTAAACCAGGACTAAAACAGGACAAAAGCAGGACTAAACCAGGACTAAAGCAAGACTAAACCAGGACTAAACCAGGACTAAAGCAGGACTAAACCAGGACTAAAGTAGGACTAAAGTAGGACTAAAACAGGACTAAAGCAGGATTAAAGCAGGACTAAATCAGAACTATAACCAGGACTAAAGCAGGACTAAACCAGGACTAAAACAGAACAAAAACAGGACAAAAGCAGGACTAAACCAGGAATAAAGCAGGACTAAACAGGACTAAAGCAGGACTAAACCAGGACTAAAACAGGACTAAAGTAGGATTAAAGCAGGACTCAAACAGGACTAAACCAGGACTAAAACAGGACTGAAGCAGGACTAAACCAGGACTAAAACAGGACTAAAGCAGAACTAAAGCAGGACTATAACAAGGACTAAACCAGGACTAAAGCAGGACTATACTAGGACTAAAACAGGACTATAACCAGGACTAAAACAGGACTAAAGTAGGACTAAAGCAGGACTAAAACAGGACTAAAGCAGGACAAAAGTAGGACTAAAGCAGGACTAAAACAGGACTAAAGCAGGACTATAACCAGGACTAAAACAGGACTAAACCAGGACTAAAGCAGGACTAAAGCAGGACTAAAGCAGGACAAAAACAGGACTAAAGCAGGACTATAACCAGGACTAAAACAGGATTATAACCAGGACTAAAACAGGACTAAAGTAGGACTAAAGCTGGACTAAAACAGGACTGAACCAGGACTAAAGCAGGACTAAAGCATGACTAAAGCAGGACTAAAGCAGGACTATAACCAGGATTAAAACAGGACTAAAACAGGACTAAACCAGGACTAAAGCAGGACTAAAGCTGGACTAAAACAGGACTGAACCAGGACTAAAGCAGGACTAAAGCATGACTAAAGCAGGACTAAAGCAGGACTATAACCAGGACAAAAACAGGACTAAAGCAAGACTAAAACAGGACTAAACCAGGACTAAAGCAGGACTATAAGCAGGACTAAAACAGGAATATAACCAGGACTAAAACAGGACTAAAGTAGGACTAAAGCAGGACTAAAACAGGACTAATCCAGGACTAAACCAGGAATAAACAAGGACTAAAACAGGACTAAAGCAGGACTAAAACAGAACTAAAGCATGACTAAAGCAGAACTAAAGCGGGACTAAAGCAGGACTAAAACAGGACTATAACCAGGACTAAAACAGGACTAAACCGGGACTAAACCAGGACTAAAGCAGGACTAAACGAGGACTAAACAAGGACTAAAACAGGACTAAAGCAGGACTAAAGCAGAACTAAAGCGGGACTAAAAAAGGACTAAAACAGGACTATAACCAGGACTAAAACAGGATTATAAGCAGGACTAAAACAGGACTAAAGCAGGACTAAACCAAGACTAAACAAGGACTAAAACAGAACTAAAGCAGGACTAAAAAAGAACTAAAGCAGGACTAAAGCAGAACTAAAGCGGGACTAAAGCAGGACTAAAACAGGACTATAACCAGGACTAAAACAGGACTAAAAAAGGATTATAACCAGAACTAAAACAGGACTAAAGTAGGACTAAAGCAGGACTAAAACAGGACTAAACCAGGACTAAAGCAGGACTAAACAAAGACTAAAACGGGACTAAAGCAGGACTAAAGTAGGACTAAAGCAAGACTAAAACAGGACTAAACCAGGACTAAAGCAGGACTAAACCAGAACTAAAGCATGACTATAACCAGGACTAAACCAGGACTAAAGCAGGACTAAACCAGGACTAAAGCAGGACTAAAACAGGACTATAACCAGGACTAAAACAGGACTAAAACAAGACTAAAACAAGACTAAAGCAGGACTAAAGCAGGACTAAAGCAGTACTAAAGTAGGACTAAAGTAGGACTAAAGCAGGACTAAAACAGGACTATAACCAGAACTAAAACAGGACTAAAGCGGGACTAAAGCAGCACTAAAACAGGACTATAACCAGGGCTAAAACAGGACTAAACGAGGACTAAAGCAGGACTAAACCACAATAAAGCAGGACTAATGCAGGACTAAAACAGGACTAAAGCAGGACTAAACCAGGACTAAAACAGGACTATAACCAGGACTAAAACAGGATTAAAGCAGGACTAAACCAGAACTAAAACAGGACTAAAGCAGGACTAAAACAGGACTAAAACACGACTAAACCAGGACTAAAACAGGACTAAAGCAGGACTAAACCAGGAGTAAAACAGGACTATAACCAGGACTAAAACAGGATTAAAGCAGGACTAAACCAGGACTAAACCAGGACTAAACCAGGACTAAAGTAGGACTAAAGCAGGACTAAAACAGAACTAAAGCAGGACTAAAGCAGAACTAAAGCGGGACTAAAACAGGACAAAAACAGGACTATAACCAGGACTAAAACAGGACTAAACCAGGACTAAAACAGGACTAAAGCAGGACTAAACGAGGACTAAACAAGGACTAACACAGGACTAAAACAGGACTAAAGCAGGACTAAAACAGGACTAAACCAGGACAAAAACAGGACTGAAGCAGGACTAAACCAGGACTAAAACAGGACTAAAGCATGACTAAAGCAGGACTAAAGCAGGACTATAACAGGACTAAAGCAGGACTAAAGCAGGACTAAATCAGAACTATAACCAGGACTAAAGCAGGACTAAACCAGGACTAAAACAGGACAAAAGCAGGACTAAACCAGGACTAAAGCAAGACTAAACCAGGACTAAACCAGGACTAAAGCAGGACTAAACCAGGACTAAAGTAGGACTAAAACAGGACTAAAGCAGGATTAAAGCAGGACTAAATCAGAACTATAACCAGGACTAAAGCAGGACTAAACCAGGACTAAAACAGAACTAAAACAGGACAAAAGCAGGACTAAACCAGGAATAAAGCAGGACTAAACAGGACTAAAGCAGGACTAAACCAGGACTAAAACAGGACTAAAGTAGGATTAAAGCAGGACTCAAACAGGACTAAACCAGGACTAAAACAGGACTGAAGCAGGACTAAACCAGGACTAAAACAGGACTAAAGCAGAACTAAAGCAGGACTATAACAAGGACTAAACCAGGACTAAAGCAGGACTATACTAGGACTAAAACAGGACTATAACCAGGACTAAAACAGGACTAAAGTAGGACTAAAGCTGGACTAAAACAGGACTGAACCAGGACTAAAGCAGGACTAAAGCATGACTAAAGCAGGACTAAAGCAGGACTATAACCAGGATTAAAACAGGACTAAAACAGGACTAAACCAGGACTAAAGCAGGACTAAAGCTGGACTAAAACAGGACTGAACCAGGACTAAAGCAGGACTAAAGCATGACTAAAGCAGGACTAAAGCAGGACTATAACCAGGACAAAAACAGGACTAAAACAGGACTAAACCAGGACTAAAGCAGGACTAAAGCAGGACTATAAGCAGGACTAAAACAGGAATATAACCAGGACTAAAACAGGACTAAAGTAGGACTAAAGCAGGACTAAAACAGGACTAAACCAGGACTAAACCAGGAATAAACAAGGACTAAAACAGGACTAAAGCAGGACTAAAACAGAACTAAAGCATGACTAAAGCAGAACTAAAGCGGGACTAAAGCAGGACTAAAACAGGACTATAACCAGGACTAAAACAGGACTAAACCAGGACTAAACCAGGACTAAAGCAGGACTAAACGAGGACTAAACAAGGACTAAAACAGGACTAAAGCAGGACTAAAGCAGGACTAAAGCAGAACTAAAGCGGGACTAAAGCAGGACTAAAACAGGACTATAACCAGGACTAAAACAGGATTATAAGCAGGACTAAAACAGGACTAAAGCAGGACTAAACCAAGACTAAACAAGGACTAAAACAGAACTAAAGCAGGACTAAAAAAGAACTAAAGCAGGACTAAAGCAGAACTAAAGCGGGACTAAAGCAGGACTAAAACAGGACTATAACCAGGACTAAAACAGGACTAAAACAGGATTATAACCAGAACTAAAACAGGACTAAAGTAGGACTAAAGCAGGACTAAAACAGGACTAAACCAGGACTAAAGCAGGACTAAACAAAGACTAAAACGGGACTAAAGCAGGACTAAAGTAGGACTAAAGCAAGACTAAAACAGGACTAAACCAGGACTAAAGCAGGACTAAACCAGAACTAAAGCATGACTATAACCAGGACTAAACCAGGACTAAAGCAGGACTAAACCAGGACTAAAGCAGGACTAAAACAGGACTATAACCAGGACTAAAACAGGACTAAAACAAGACTAAAACAAGACTAAAGCAGGACTAAAGCAGGACTAAAGCAGGACTAAAGTAGGACTAAAGTAGGACTAAAGCAGGACTAAAACAGGACTATAACCAGAACTAAAACAGGACTAAAGCGGGACTAAAGCAGCACTAAAACAGGACTATAACCAGGGCTAAAACAGGACTAAACGAGGACTAAAGCAGGACTAAACCACAATAAAGCAGGACTAAAGCAGGACTAAAACAGGACTAAAGCAGGACTAAACCAGGACTAAAACAGGACTATAACCAGGACTAAAACAGGATTAAAGCAGGACTAAACCAGGACTAAAACAGGACTAAAGCAGGACTAAAACAGGACTAAAACACGACTAAACCAGGACTAAAACAGGACTAAAGCAGGACTAAACCAGGAGTAAAACAGGACTATAACCAGGACTAAAACAGGATTAAAGCAGGACTAAACCAGGACTAAACCAGGACTAAACCAGGACTAAAGTAGGACTAAAGCAGGACTAAAACAGGACTATAACCAGGGCTAAAACAGGACTAAACCAGGACTAAAGCAGGACTAAAGCGGGACTAAAGCAGGACTAAAACAGGACTATAAGCAGGACTAAAACAGGACTAAAGCTGGACCAAGGCAGGACTAAAGCGGAACTATAACCAGGATTAAAGCAGGATTAAAACAGGATTATAACCAGAACTAAAACAGGACTAAAATAGGACTAAAGCAGGACTGAAACAGGACTAAACCAGGACTAAAGCAGGACTAAAACAGGACTAAAGCAGGACTAAAGTAGGACTAAAGCAAGACTAAAACAGGACTAAACCAGGACTAAAGCAGGACTAAACCAAAACTAAAGCATGACTATAACCAGGACTAAACCAGGACTAAAGCAGGACTAAAACAGGACTATAACCAGGACTAAAATAGGACTAAAATAGGTCTAAAACAGGACTAAAACAGGACTATAACCAGTACTTAAACAGGACTAAACCAGGACTAAACCAGCACTAAACCAGGACTAAAGCAGGACTAAAGCAGGACTAAAGCAGGACTAAAGCAGGACTAAAACAGGACTATACCATGACAAAAACAGGACTATAACAGGACTAAAGCAGGAATATAACCAGGATTAAACCAGGACTAAAACAGGACTATAACCAGTACTTAAACAGGACTAAACCAGGACTAAACCAGGACTAAACCAGGACTAAAACAGGACTAAAGCAGGACTAAAGCAGGACTAAAGCAGGACTAAAACAGGACTATACCATGACAAAAACAGGACTATAACAGGACTAAAGCAGGAATATAAGCAGGATTAAACCAGGACTAAAGCAGGACTAAACCAGGACTAAAACAGGACTAAAGCAGGGCTAAACCAGGACTAAAGCAGGACTATAACTGGGACTAAAACAGGACTAAAGCAGGACTAAAGCAGAACTAAAGCGGGACTAAAGCAGGACTAAAACAGGACTATAACCAGGGCTAAAACAGGACTAAACCAGGACTAAAGCAGGACTAAACCAGAACTAAAGCAGGACTAAAGCAGCACTAAAGCAGGACTAAAGCAGGACTAAACCAGGACTAAAACAGGACTAAAGCAGGACTAAAACAGGACTAAAGCAGGACTAAAACAGGACTATAACCAGGACTAAAACAGGACTAAACCAGGACTAAACCAGGACTAAAACAGGAATAAACCAGGACTAAACCAGGACTAAAACAGGACTAAAGCAGGACTAAAGCAGGACTAAAGTAGGACTAAAGCAGGACTAAAACAGGACTATAACCAGGGCTAAAACAGGACTAAACCAGGACTAAAGCAGGACTAAAGAGCGACTAAAGCAGGACTAAAACAGGACTGAAGCAGAACTATAACCAGGACTAAAGCAGGACTAAAACAGGATTATAACCAGAACTAAAACAGGACTAAAGTAGGACTAAAGCAGGACTAAAACAGGACTAAACCAGGACTAAAGCAGGACTAAACAAAGACTAAAACGGGACTAAAGCAGGACTAAAGTAGGACTAAAGCAAGACTAAAACAGGACTAAACCAGGACTAAAGCAGGACTAAACAAGAACTAAAGCATGACTATAACCAGGACTAAACCAGGACTAAAGCAGGACTAAACCAGGACTAAAGCAGGACTAAAACAGAACTAAAGCAGGACTAAAGCAGGACGAAAGCAGGACTAAAGTAGGACTAAAGTAGGACTAAAGCAGGACTAAAACAGGACTATAACCAGGACTAAAACAGGACTAAAGCAGGACTAAAGCAGGACTAAAGCGGGACTAAAGCAGGACTAAAACAGGACTATAACCAGGACTAAAACAGGACTAAAGCAGGACTAAAGCAGGACTAAACCAGAACTAAAGCAGGACTAAAGCAGGACTAAACCAGGACTAAAACAGGACTATAACCAGGACTAAAACAGGATTAAAGCAGGACTAAACCAGGACTAAAACAGGACTAAAGCAGGACTAAAGCAGGCCTAAAACAGGACTAAAACAGGACTATTACCGGGACTAAAACAGGACTAAACCAGGACTAAACCAGGACTAAAACAGGAATAAACCAGGACTAAACCAGGACTAAAACAGGACTGAAGCAGGACTAAAGTAGGACTAAAGCAAGACTAAAACAGGACTATAACCCGGACTAAAACAGGCCTAAACCAGGACTAAAGCAGGACTAAAGCAGGACTAAAGTAGGACTAAAGCAGGACTAAAACAGGACTATAACCAGGGCTAAAACAGGACTAAACCAGGACTAAAGCAGGACTAAACCAGGACTAAAGCAGGACTATAACAGGACTAAAATAGGTCTAAAACAGGACTAAAACAGGACTATAACCAGTACTTAAACAGGACTAAACCAGGACTAAACAAGGACTAAACCTGGACTAAACCAGGACTCAAGCAGGACTAAAGCAGGACTAAAGCAGGACTAAAACAGGACTATAATCAGGACTAAAACAGGACTAAAGCAGGACTAAAGCAGGACTAAAGCAGGACTAAAGCAGGACTAAACCAGGACTAAAGCAGGACTAAATCAGGACTAAAACTGGACTATACCAGGACTAAAACAGGACTATAACCAGTACTTAAACAGGACTAAACCAGGACTAAACCAGGACTAAAGCAGGACTAAAGCAGGACTAAAACAGGACTAAAACAGGACTAAAGCAGGACTAAAGCAGGACTAAAGCAGGACAAAAACAGGACTAAAGCAGGACTAAAGCAGGACTAAACTAGGACTAAAGCAGGACTAAAGCAGGACTAAACCAGAACTAAAGTAGGACTAAAGCAGGACAAAAACAGGACTATAACCGGACATAAAACAGGACTAAAGCAGGACTAAAGCAGGACTAAAGCAGGACTAAAGCAGGACTAAAGCAGGACTAAAGCAGGACTATACCATGACAAAAACAGGACTATAACAGGACTAAAGCAGGACTACAGCCGGAATAAAGCAGGACTAAAGCAGGACTAAAGCAGGACTATAACCAGGATTAAACCAGGACTACAGCAGGACTAAACCAGGACTAAAACAGGACTAAAGCAGGGCTAAACCAGGACTAAAACAGGACTATAACCGGGACTAAAACAGGACTAAACCAGTACTAAACCAGCACTAAAACAGGACTAAAGCAGGACTAAAGCAGGACTAAAGCAGTACTAAAGTAGGACTAAAGTAGGACTAAAGCAGGACAAAAACAGGACTATAACCAGGACTAAAACAGGACTAAAGCAGGACTAAAGCAGGACTAAAGCAGGACTAAAACAGGACTATACCATGACAAAAACAGGACTATAACAGGACTAAAGCAGGACGACAGCCGGAATAAAGCAGGACTAAAGCAGGACTAAAGCAGGACTATAACCAGGATTAAACCAGGACTACAGCAGGACTAAACCAGGACTAAAACAGGACTAAAGCAGGGCTAAACCAGGACTAAAACAGGACTATAACCGGGACTAAAACAGGACTAAACCAGTACTAAACCAGCACTAAAACAGGACTAAAGCAGGACTAAAGCAGGACTAAAGCAGTACTAAAGTAGGACTAAAGTAGGACTAAAGCAGGACAAAAACAGGACTATAACCAGGACTAAAACAGGACGAAAGCAGGACTAAAGCAGAACTAAAGCGGGACTAAAGCAGGACTAAAACAGGACTATAACCAGGGCTAAAACAGGACTAAACCAGGACTAAAGCAGGACTAAACCAGAACTAAAGCAGGACTAAAGCAGCACTAAAGCAGGACTAAAGCAGGACTAAAGCAGGACTAAAACAGGACTATAACCAGGACTAAAACAGGACTAAAGCAGGACTAAACCAGGACTAAAATAGGTCTAAAACAGGACTAAAACAGGACTATAACCAGTACTTAAATAGGACTAAACCAGGACTAAACCAGGACTACACCAGGACTAAACCAGGACTAAAGCAGGACTAAAGCAAGACTAAAGCAGGACTGAAACAGGACTATAACCGGGCCTAAAACAGGACTAAAGCAGGACTAAAGCAGGACTAAAGCAGGACTAAAGCAGGACTAAAACAGGACTAAAACAGGACTATACCATGACAAAAACAGGACTATAACAGGACTAAAGCAGGACAATAACCAGGATTAAACCAGGACTAAAGCAGGACTAAACCAGGACTAAAACAGGACTAAAGCAGGGCTAAACCAGGACTAAAACAGGATTATAACCGGGACTAAAACAGGACTAAACCAGGACTAAACCAGGACTAAAACAGGACTAAAGCAGGACTAAAGCAGTACTAAAGTAGGACTAAAGTAGGACTAAAGCAGGACTAAAACAGGACTATAACCAGGACTAAAGCAGGACTAAAGTAGGACTAAAACAGGACTATAACCAGGGCTAAAACAGGAATAAACCAGGACTAAAGCAGGACTAAACCAGAACTAAAGCAGGACTAAAGCAGCACTAACGCAGGACTAAACCAGGACTAAAACAGGACTATAACCAGGACTAAAACAGGACTAAAGCAGGACTAAAACAGGACTATAACCAGGACTAAAACAGGACTAAACCAGGACTAAACCAGGACTAAAACAGGAATAAACCAGGACTAAACCAGGACTAAAACAGGACTAAAGCAGGACTAAAGCAGGACTAAAGTAGGACTAAAGCAGAACTAAAACAGGACTATAACCAGGACTAAAACAGGCCTAAACCAGGTCTAAAGCAGGACTAAAGCAGGACTAAAGTAGGACTAAAGCAGGACTAAAACAGGACTATAACCAGGGCTAAAACAAGACTAAACCAGGACTAAAGCAGGACTAAAGAGCCACTAAAGCAGGACTAAAACAGGATTATAACCAGAACTAAAACAGGACTAAAGTAGGACTAAAGCAGGACTAAAACAGGACTAAACCAGGACTAAAGCAGGACTAAACAAAGACTAAAACGGGACAAAAACAGGACTAAAGTAGGACTAAAGCAAGACTAAAACAGGACTAAACCAGGACTAAAGCAGGACTAAACCAGAACTAAAGCATGACTATAACCAGGACTAAACCAGGACTAAAGCAGGACTAAACCAGGACTAAAGCAGGACTAAAACAGGACTAAAGCAGGACTAAAGCAGGACGAAAGCAGGACTAAAGTAGGACTAAAGTAGGACTAAAGCAGGACTAAAACAGAACTATAACCAGGACTAAAACAGGACTAAAGCAGGACTAAAGCAGAACTAAAGCGGGACTAAAGCAGGACTAAAACAGGACTATAACCAGGGCTAAAACAGGACTAAACCAGGACTAAAGCAGGACTAAACCAGAACTAAAGCAGGACTAAAGCAGGACTAAAGCAGGACTAAACCAGGACTAAAACAGGACTAAAACAGGACTATAACCAGGACTAAAACAGGATTAAAGCAGGACTAAAACAGGACTAAAGCAGGACTAAAGCAGGCCTAAAACAGGACTAAAACAGGACTATAACCGGGACAAAAACAGGACTAAACCAGGACTAAACCAGGACTAAAACAGGAATAAACCAGGACTAAACCAGGACTAAAACAGGACTGAAGCAGGACTAAAGCAGGACTAAAGTAGGACTAAAGCAAGACTGAAACAGGACTATAACCCGGACTAAAACAGGCCTAAACCAGGACTAAAGCAGGACTAAAGCAGGACTAAAGTAGGACTAAAGCAGGACTAAAACAGGACTATAACCAGGGCTAAAACAGGACTAAACCAGGACTAAACCAGGACAAAAGCGGGACTAAAGCAGGACTAAAACAGGACTATAACCAGGACTAAAGCAGGACTAAAACAGGATTATAACCAGAACTAAAACAGGACTAAAGTAGGACTAAAGCAGGACTAAAACAGGACTAAACCAGGACTAAAGCAGGACTAAACAAAGACTAAAACGGGACTAAAGCAGGACTAAAGTAGGACTAAAGCAAGACTAAAACAGGACTAAACCAGGACTAAAGCAGGACTAAACCAGAACTAAAGCATGACTATAACCAGGACTAAACCAGGACTAAAGCAGGACTAAACCAGGACTAAAGCAGGACTAAAACAGGACTAAAATAGGTCTAAAACAGGACTAAAACAGGACTATAACCAGTACTTAAACAGGACTAAACCGGGACTAAACCAGTACTAAACCAGGACTAAAGCAGGACTAAAGCAGGACTAAAACAGGACTATAACCAGGACTAAACCAGGACTAAAGCAGGACTAAACCAGGAATAAAACTGGACTATACCAGGACTAAAACAGGACTATAGCCAGTACTTAAACAGGACTAAACCAGGACTAAACCAGGACTAAAGCAGGACTAAAGCAGGACTAAAACAGGACTATAACCGGGACTAAAACAGGACTAAACCAGGACTAAACCAGGACTAAAACAGGACTAAAACAGGACTAAAACAGGAATAAACCAGGACTAAACCAGGACTAAAGCAGGACTAAAGCAGGACTAAAGCAGGCCTAAAACAGGACTAAAACAGGACTATAACCGGGACTAAAACAGGACTAAACCAGGACTAAACCAGGACTAAAACAGGAATAAACCCGGACTAAAACAGGCCTAAACCAGGACTAAAGCAGGACTAAAGCAGGACTAAAGTAGGACTAAAGGAGGACTAAAACAGGACTATAACCAGGGCTAAAACAGGACTAAACCAGGACTAAAGCGGGACTAAAGCAGGACTAAAACAGGACTATAACCAGGACTAAAGCAGGACTAAAACAGGATTATAACCAGAACTAAACAGGACTAAAGTAGGACTAAAGCAGGACTAAAACAGGACTAAACCAGGACTAAAGCAGGACTAAACAAAGACTAAAACGGGACTAAAACAGGACTAAAGTAGGACTAAAGCAAGACTAAAACAGGACTAAATCATTACTAAAGCAGGACTAAACCAGAACTAAAGCATGACTATAACCAGGACTAAACCAGGACTAAAGCAGGACTAAACCAGGACTAAAGCAGGACTAAAACAGGATTAAAATAGGTCTAAAACAGGACTAAAACAGGACTAAAGCAGGGCTAAACCAGGACTAAAACAGGACTATAACCGGGACTAAAACAGGACTAAAACAGGACTAAACCAGGACTAAAACAGGACTAAAGCAGGACTAAAGCAGGCCTAAAGCAGTACTAAAGTAGGACTAAAGTAGGACTATAACCAGGACTAAAGCGGGACTAAACCAGGACTAAAACAGGACTAAAGCAGGACTAAAGCAGGCCTAAAGCAGTACTAAAGCAGGACTAAAACAGGACTATAACCAGGACTAAAGCGGGACTAAAGCAGGACTAAAACAGGACTATAACCAGGGCTAAAACAGGACTAAACCAGGAGTAAAGCAGGACTAAACCGGAACTAAAGCAGGACTAAAGCAGCACTAAAGCAGGACTAAAGCAGGACTAAACCAGGACTAAAACAGGACTATAACCAGGACTAAAACAGGACTAAAGCAGGACTAAAACAGGACTATAACCAGGACTAAAACAGGACTAAACCAGGACTAAACCAGGACTAAAACAGGAATAAACCAGGACTAAACCAGGACTAAAACAGGACTAAAGCAGGACTAAAGCAGGACTAAAGTAAAACTAAAGCAGAACTAAAACAGGACTATAACCAGGACTAAACCAGGTCTAAAGCAGGACTAAAGCAGGACTAAAGTAGGACTAAAGCAGGACTAAAACAGGACTATAACCAGGGCTAAAACAGGACTAAACCAGGACTAAAGCAGGACTAAAGAGCCACTAAAGCAGGACTAAAACAGGACTATAAGCAGGACTAAAACAGGACTAAAGCAGGACTATAAACATGGACTAAAGCAGGACTGAAGCAGGACTAAAGCAGGACTAAAGTAGGACTAAAGCAGGACTAAAACAGGACTATAACCAGGGCTAAAACAGGACTAAACCAGGACTAAACCAGGACTAAAGCGGGACTAAAGCAGGACTAAAACAGGACTATAACCAGGATTAAGCAGGACTAAACAAAGACTAAAACGGGACAAAAGCAGGACTAAAGTAGGACTAAAGCAAGACTAAAACAGGACTAAACCAGGACTAAAGCAGGACTAAACCAGAACTAAAGCATGACTATAACCAGGACTAAACCAGGACTAAAGCAGGACTAAAACAGGACTAAAATAGGTCTAAAACAGGACTAAAACAGGACTATAACCAGTACTTAAACAGGACTAAACCAGGACTAAACCAGGACTAAACCAGTACTAAACCAGGACTAAAGCAGGAATAAACCAGGACTAAACCAGGACTAAAACAGGACTGAAGCAGGACTAAAGCAGGACTAAAACAGGACTATAACCCGGACTAAAACAGGCCTAAACCAGGACTAAAGCAGGACTAAAGCAGGACTAAAGTAGGACTAAAGCAGGACTAAAACAGGACTATAACCAGGGCTAAAACAGGACTAAACCAGGACTAAACCAGGACTAAAGCGGGACTAAAGCAGGACTAAAACAAGACTATAACCAGGACTAAAGCAGGACTAAAGCAGGACTAAAGTAGGACTAAAGCAGAACTAAAACAGGACTATAACCAGGACTAAAACAGGCCTAAACCAGGTCTAAAGCAGGACTAAAGCAGGACTAAAGTAGGACTAAAGCAGGACTTAAACAGGACTAAAATAGGTCTAAAACAGGACTAAAACAGGACTATAACCAGTACTTAAACAGGACTAAACCAGTACTAAACCAGGACTAAAGCAGGAATAAACCAGGACTAAACCAGGACTAAAACAGGACTAAAGCAGGACTAAAGTAGGACTAAAGCAGAACTAAAACAGGACTATAACCAGGACTAAAACAGGCCTAAACCAGGTCTAAAGCAGGACTAAAGTAGGACTAAAGCAGGACTAAAACAGGACTAAAATAGGTCTAAAACAGGACTAAAACAGGACGATAACCAGTACTTAAACAGGACTAAACCAGGACTAAACCAGGACTAAACCAGTACTAAACCAGGACTAAAGCAGGAATAAACCAGGACTAAACCAGGACTAAAGCAGGACTAAAGCAGGACTAAAGTAGGACTAAAGCAAGACTAAAACAGGACTATAACCAGGACTAAAACAGGCCTAAGCCAGGTCTAAAGCAGGACTAAAGCAGGACTAAAGTAGGACTAAAGCAGGACTAAACCAGGACTAAACCAGGACTAAAGCAGGACTAAAGCAGGACTAAAACAGGACTATAATTAGGACTAAAACAGGACTAAAGCAGGACTAAAGCAGGACTAAAGCAGGACTAAACCAGGACTAAAGCAGGACTAAACCAGGACTAAAACTGGACTATACCAGGACTAAAACAGGACTATAACCAGTACTTAAACAGGACTAAACCAGGACTAAACCAGGACTAAAGCAGGACTAAAGCAGGACTAAAACAGGACTATAACCGGGACTAAAACAGGACTAAACCAGGACTAAACCAGGACTAAAACAGGACTAAAGCAGGCCTAAAGCAGGACTAAAGCAGGACTAAAGCAGGACAAAAACAGGACTAAAGCAGGACTAAAGCAGGACTAAACTAGGACTAAACCAGGACTAAAGCAGGACTAAACCAGAACTAAAGCAGGACTAAAGCACAACAAAAACAGGACTAAAGCAGGACTAAAGCAGCACTAAACCAGGACTAAACCAGGACTAAAGCAGGACTAAACCAGGACTATAACCAGGACTAAAGCAGGACTAAACTAGGACTAAAGCAGAACTAAGACAGAACTAAAGCAGGACTAAAACAGGACTAAAGCAGGACTAAAGCAGGATTAAAGCAGGACTAAAATAGGACTAAAGCAGGACTAAAACCGGGACTAAAACAGAACTAAAACAGGACTAAGACAGGACTAAAACGGGTCTAAAGCACGACTAAAGCAGGATTAAACCAGGACTAAAGTAGGACTAAAGAGCCACTAAAGCAGGACTAAAACAGGATTATAACCAGAACTAAAACAGGACTAAAGTAGGACTAAAGCAGGACTAAAACAGGACTAAACCAGGACTAAAGCAGGACTAAACAAAGACTAAAACGGGACAAAAGCAGGACTAAAGTAGGACTAAAGCAAGACTAAAACAGGACTAAACCAGGACTAAAGCAGGACTAAACCAGAACTAAAGCATGACTATAACCAGGACTAAACCAGGACTAAAGCAGGACTAAACCAGGACTAAAGCAGGACTAAAACAGGACTAAAGCAGGACTAAAGCAGGACGAAAGCAGGACTAAAGTAGGACTAAAGTAGGACTAAAGCAGGACTAAAACAGAACTATAACCAGGACTAAAACAGGACTAAAGCAGGACTAAAGCAGAACTAAAGCGGGACTAAAGCAGGACTAAAACAGGACTATAACCAGGGCTAAAACAGGACTAAACCAGGACTAAAGCAGGACTAAACCAGAACTAAAGCAGGACTAAAGCAGGACTAAAGCAGGACTAAACCAGGACTAAAACAGGACTATAACCAGGACTAAAACAGGATTAAAGCAGGACTAAAACAGGACTAAAGCAGGACTAAAGCAGGCCTAAAACAGGACTAAAACAGGACTATAACCGGGACTAAAACAGGACTAAACCAGGACTAAACCAGGACTAAAACAGGAATAAACCAGGACTAAACCAGGACTAAAACAGGACTGAAGCAGGACTAAAGCAGGACTAAAGTAGGACTAAAGCAAGACTGAAACAGGACTATAACCCGGACTAAAACAGGCCTAAACCAGGACTAAAGCAGGACTAAAGCAGGACTAAAGTAGGACTAAAGCAGGACTAAAACAGGACTATAACCAGGGCTAAAAAAGGACTAAACCAGGACTAAACCAGGACTAAAGCAGGACTAAAGCAGGACTAAAACAGGACTGTAACCAGGACAAAAGCAGGACTAAAACAGGATTATAACCAGAACTAAACAGGACTAAAGTAGGACTAAAGCAGGACTAAAACAGGACTAAACCAGGACTAACGCAGGACTAAACAAAGACTAAAACGGGACTAAAGCAGGACTAAAGTAGGACTAAAGCAAGACTAAAACAGGACTAAACCAGGACTAAAGCAGGACTAAACCAGAACTAAAGCATGACTATAACCAGGACTAAACCAGGACTAAAGCAGGACTAAACCAGGACTAAAGCAGGACTAAAACAGGACTAAAATAGGTCTAAAACAGGACTAAAACAGGACTATAACCAGTACTTAAACAGGACTAAACCGGGACTAAACCAGTACTAAACCAGGACTAAAGCAGGACTAAAGCAGGACTAAAACAGGACTAAACCAGGACTAAAGCAGGACTAAACCAGGACTAAAACTGGACTATACCAGGACTAAAACAGGACTATAGCCAGTACTTAAACAGGACTAAACCAGGACTAAACCAGGACTAAAGCAGGACTAAAGCAGGACTAAAACAGGACTATAACCGGGACTAAAACAGGACTAAACCAGGACTAAACCAGGACTAAAACAGGACTAAAACAGGACTAAAACAGGAATAAACCAGGACTAAACCAGGACTAAAGCAGGACTAAAGCAGGACTAAAGCAGGCCTAAAACAGGACTAAAACAGGACTATAACCGGGACTAAAACAGGACTAAACCAGGACTAAACCAGGACTAAAACAGGAATAAAGCAGGACTAAACCAGGACTAAAACTGGACTATACCAGGACTAAAGCAGGACTAAACCAGGACTAAAACTGGACTATACCAGGACTAAAACAGGACTATAGCCAGTACTTAAACAGGACTAAACCAGGACTAAACCAGGACTAAAGCAGGACTAAAGCAGGACTAAAACAGGACTATAACCGGGACTAAAACAGGACTAAACCAGGACTAAACCAGGACTAAAACAGGACTAAAACAGGACTAAAACAGGAATAAACCAGGACTAAACCAGGACTAAAGCAGGACTAAAGCAGGACTAAAGCAGGCCTAAAACAGGACTAAAACAGGACTATAACCGGGACTAAAACAGGACTAAACCAGGACTAAACCAGGACTAAAACAGGAATAAACCCGGACTAAAACAGGCCTAAACCAGGACTAAAGCAGGACTAAAGCAGGACTAAAGTAGGACTAAAGGAGGACTAAAACAGGACTATAACCAGGGCTAAAACAGGACTAAACCAGGACTAAAGCGGGACTAAAGCAGGACTAAAACAGGACTATAACCAGGACTAAAGCAGGACTAAAACAGGATTATAACCAGAACTAAACAGGACTAAAGTAGGACTAAAGCAGGACTAAAACAGGACTAAACCAGGACTAAAGCAGGACTAAACAAAGACTAAAACGGGACTAAAACAGGACTAAAGTAGGACTAAAGCAAGACTAAAACAGGACTAAATCATTACTAAAGCAGGACTAAACCAGAACTAAAGCATGACTATAACCAGGACTAAACCAGGACTAAAGCAGGACTAAACCAGGACTAAAGCAGGACTAAAACAGGATTAAAATAGGTCTAAAACAGGACTAAAACAGGACTAAAGCAGGGCTAAACCAGGACTAAAACAGGACTATAACCGGGACTAAAACAGGACTAAAACAGGACTAAACCAGGACTAAAACAGGACTAAAGCGGGACTAAACCAGGACTAAAACAGGACTAAAGCAGGACTAAAGCAGGCCTAAAGCAGTACTAAAGCAGGAATAAAACAGGATTATAACCAGGACTAAAGCGGGACTAAAGCAGGACTAAAACAGGACTATAACCAGGGCTAAAACAGGACTAAACCAGGACTAAAGCAGGACTAAACCGGAACTAAAGCAGGACTAAAGCAGCACTAAAGCAGGACTAAAGCAGGACTAAACCAGGACTAAAACAGGACTATAACCAGGACTAAAACAGGACTAAAGCAGGACTAAAACAGGACTATAACCAGGACTAAAACAGGACTAAACCAGGACTAAACCAGGACTAAAACAGGAATAAACCAGGACTAAACCAGGACTAAAACAGGACTAAAGCAGGACTAAAGCAGGACTAAAGTAAAACTAAAGCAGAACTAAAACAGGACTATAACCAGGACTAAACCAGGTCTAAAGCAGGACTAAAGCAGGACTAAAGTAGGACTAAAGCAGGACTAAAACAGGACTATAACCAGGGCTAAAACAGGACTAAACCAGGACTAAAGCAGGACTAAAGAGCCACTAAAGCAGGACTAAAACAGGACTATAAGCAGGACTAAAACAGGACTAAAGCAGGACTATAAACATGGACTAAAGCAGGACTGAAGCAGGACTAAAGCAGGACTAAAGTAGGACTAAAGCAGGACTAAAACAGGACTATAACCAGGGCTAAAACAGGACTAAACCAGGACTAAACCAGGACTAAAGCGGGACTAAAGCAGGACTAAAACAGGACTATAACCAGGACTAAAGCAGGACTAAACAAAGACTAAAACGGGACAAAAGCAGGACTAAAGTAGGACTAAAGCAAGACTAAAACAGGACTAAACCAGGACTAAAGCAGGACTAAACCAGAACTAAAGCATGACTATAACCAGGACTAAACCAGGACTAAAGCAGGACTAAAACAGGACTAAAATAGGTCTAAAACAGGACTAAAACAGGACTATAACCAGTACTTAAACAGGACTAAACCAGGACTAAACCAGGACTAAACCAGTACTAAACCAGGACTAAAGCAGGAATAAACCAGGACTAAACCAGGACTAAAACAGGACTGAAGCAGGACTAAAGCAGGACTAAAACAGGACTATAACCCGGACTAAAACAGGCCTAAACCAGGACTAAAGCAGGACTAAAGCAGGACTAAAGTAGGACTAAAGCAGGACTAAAACAGGACTATAACCAGGGCTAAAACAGGACTAAACCAGGACTAAACCAGGACTAAAGCGGGACTAAAGCAGGACTAAAACAAGACTATAACCAGGACTAAAGCAGGACTAAAGCAGGACTAAAGTAGGACTAAAGCAGAACTAAAACAGGACTATAACCAGGACTAAAACAGGCCTAAACCAGGTCTAAAGCAGGACTAAAGCAGGACTAAAGTAGGACTAAAGCAGGACTTAAACAGGACTAAAATAGGTCTAAAACAGGACTAAAACAGGACTATAACCAGTACTTAAACAGGACTAAACCAGTACTAAACCAGGACTAAAGCAGGAATAAACCAGGACTAAACCAGGACTAAAACAGGACTAAAGCAGGACTAAAGTAGGACTAAAGCAGAACTAAAACAGGACTATAACCAGGACTAAAACAGGCCTAAACCAGGTCTAAAGCAGGACTAAAGTAGGACTAAAGCAGGACTAAAACAGGACTAAAATAGGTCTAAAACAGGACTAAAACAGGACGATAACCAGTACTTAAACAGGACTAAACCAGGACTAAACCAGGACTAAACCAGTACTAAACCAGGACTAAAGCAGGAATAAACCAGGACTAAACCAGGACTAAAACAGGACTAAAGCAGGACTAAAGTAGGACTAAAGCAAGACTAAAACAGGACTATAACCAGGACTAAAACAGGCCTAAGCCAGGTCTAAAGCAGGACTAAAGCAGGACTAAAGTAGGACTAAAGCAGGACTAAACCAGGACTAAACCAGGACTAAAGCAGGACTAAAGCAGGACTAAAACAGGACTATAATTAGGACTAAAACAGGACTAAAGCAGGACTAAAGCAGGACTAAAGCAGGACTAAACCAGGACTAAGGCAGGACTAAACCAGGACTAAAACTGGACTATACCAGGACTAAAACAGGACTATAACCAGTACTTAAACAGGACTAAACCAGGACTAAACCAGGACTAAAGCAGGACTAAAGCAGGACTAAAACAGGACTATAACCGGGACTAAAACAGGACTAAACCAGGACTAAACCAGGACTAAAACAGGACTAAAGCAGGCCTAAAGCAGGACTAAAGCAGGACTAAAGCAGGACAAAAACAGGACTAAAGCAGGACTAAAGCAGGACTAAACTAGGACTAAACCAGGACTAAAGCAGGACTAAACCAGAACTAAAGCAGGACTAAAGCACGACAAAAACAGGACTAAAGCAGGACTAAAGCAGCACTAAACCAGGACTAAACCAGGACTAAAGCAGGACTAAACCAGGACTATAACCAGGACTAAAGCAGGACTAAACTAGGACTAAAGCAGAACTAAGACAGAACTAAAGCAGGACTAAAACAGGACTAAAGCAGGACTAAAGCAGGATTAAAGCAGGACTAAAATAGGACTAAAGCAGGACTAAAACCGGGACTAAAACAGAACTAAAACAGGACTAAGACAGGACTAAAACGGGTCTAAAGCACGACTAAAGCAGGATTAAAGCAGGACTAAAACAGGACTAAAGCAGGACTAAAACCAGAACTAAAACAGAACTAAAACAGGACTAAGACAGGACTTAAACGGGACTAAAACAGGACTAAAGCAGGACTAAAGCAGAACTAAGACAGAACTAAAGCAGGACTAAAACGGGACTAAAGCAGGACTAAAGCAGGACTAAAATAGGACTAAACCAGGACTAAAGCAGGACTAAACCAGGACTAAACCAGTACTAAACCAGGACTAAAGCAGGAATAAACCAGGACTAAACCAGGACTAAAACAGGACTAAAGCAGGACTAAAGTAGGACTAAAGCAGAACTAAAACAGGACTATAACCAGGACTAAAACAGGCCTAAACCAGGTCTAAAGCAGGATTAAAGTAGGACTAAAGCAGGACTAAAACAGGACTAAAATAGGTCTAAAACAGGACTAAAACAGGACGATAACCAGTACTTAAACAGGACTAAACCAGGACTAAACCAGGACTAAACCAGTACTAAACCAGGACTAAAGCAGGAATAAACCAGGACTAAACCAGGACTAAAACAGGACTAAAGCAGGACTAAAGTAGGACTAAAGCAAGACTAAAACAGGACTATAACCAGGACTAAAACAGGCCTAAGCCAGGTCTAAAGCAGGACTAAAGCAGGACTAAAGTAGGACTAAAGCAGGACTAAACCAGGACTAAACCAGGACTAAAGCAGGACTAAAGCAGGACTAAAACAGGACTATAATTAGGACTAAAACAGGACTAAAGCAGGACTAAAGCAGGACTAAAGCAGGACTAAACCAGGACTAAGGCAGGACTAAACCAGGACTAAAACTGGACTATACCAGGACTAAAACAGGACTATAACCAGTACTTAAACAGGACTAAACCAGGACTAAACCAGGACTAAAGCAGGACTAAAGCAGGACTAAAACAGGACTATAACCGGGACTAAAACAGGACTAAACCAGGACTAAACCAGGACTAAAACAGGACTAAAGCAGGCCTAAAGCAGGACTAAAGCAGGACTAAAGCAGGACAAAAACAGGACTAAAGCAGGACTAAAGCAGGACTAAACTAGGACTAAACCAGGACTAAAGCAGGACTAAACCAGAACTAAAGCAGGACTAAAGCACGACAAAAACAGGACTAAAGCAGGACTAAAGCAGCACTAAACCAGGACTAAACCAGGACTAAAGCAGGACTAAACCAGGACTATAACCAGGTCTAAAACAGGACTAAAACAGGACTATAACCAGTACTTAAACAGGACTAAACCAGGACTAAACCAGGACTAAACCAGTACTAAACCAGGACTAAAACAGGCCTAAACCAGGTCTAAAGCAGGACTAAAGCAGGACTAAAGTAGGACTAAAGCAGGACTAAAACAGGACTAAAATAGGTCTAAAACAGGACTAAAACAGGACTAAACCAGGACTAAAGCAGGAATAAACCAGGACTAAACCAGGACTAAAACAGGCCTAAACCAGGTCTAAAGCAGGACTAAAGCAGGACTAAAGTAGGACTAAAGCAGGACTAAAACAGGACTAAAATAGGTCTAAAACAGGACTAAAACAGGACTAAACCAGGACTAAAGCAGGAATAAACCAGGACTAAACCAGGACTAAAACAGGACTAAAGCAGGACTAAAGTAGGACTAAAGCAAAACTAAAACAGGACTATAACCAGGACTAAAACAGGCCTAAACCAGGTCTAAAGCAGGACTAAAGCAGGACTAAAGTAGGACTAAAGCAGGACTAAACCAGGACTAAACCAGGACTAAACCAGGACTAAAACTGGACTATACCAGGACTAAAACAGGACTATAACCAGTACTTAAACAGGACTAAACCAGGACTAAACCAGGACTAAAGCAGGACTAAAGCAGGACTAAAACAGGACTATAACCGGGACTAAAACAGGACTAAACCAGGACTAAACCAGGACTAAAACAGGACTAAAGCAGGCCTAAAGCAGGACTAAAGCAGGACTAAAGCAGGACAAAAACAGGACTAAAGCAGGACTAAAGCAGGACTAAACTAGGACTAAACCAGGACTAAAGCAGGACTAAACCAGAACTAAAGCAGGACTAAAGCACGACAAAAACAGGACTAAAGCAGGACTAAAGCAGCACTAAACCAGGACTAAACCAGGACTAAAGCAGGACTAAACCAGGACTATAACCAGGTCTAAAACAGGACTAAAACAGGACTATAACCAGTACTTAAACAGGACTAAACCAGGACTAAACCAGGACTAAACCAGTACTAAACCAGGACTAAAACAGGCCTAAACCAGGTCTAAAGCAGGACTAAAGCAGGACTAAAGTAGGACTAAAGCAGGACTAAAACAGGACTAAAATAGGACTAAACCAGGACTAAACCAGTACTAAACCAGGACTAAAGCAGGAATAAACCAGGACTAAACCAGGACTAAAACAGGACTAAAGCAGGACTAAAGTAGGACTAAAGCAAAACTAAAACAGGACTATAACCAGGACTAAAACAGGCCTAAACCAGGTCTAAAGCAGGACTAAAGCAGGACTAAAGTAGGACTAAAGCAGGACTAAACCAGGACTAAACCAGGACTAAAGCAGGACTAAAGCAGGACTAAAACAGGACTATAATTAGGACTAAAACAGGACTAAAGCAGGACTAAAATAGGACTAAAACAGAACTAAGACAGGACTAACACAGGACTAAAACGGGACTAAAACAGGCCTAAAGCAGTACTAAACTAGGACTAAACCAGGACTAAAGCAGGACTAAAGCAGGACAAAAACAGGACTAAAGCAGGACTAACACCAGGACTAAAACAGAACTAAGACAGACTAAGACAGGACTAAATCGGGACTAAGACAGGACTAAAACGGGACTAAAACAGGACTAAAGCAGGACTAAAGCAGGACTAAAACAGAACTAAGACAGGACTAAGACAGGACTAAAACATTACTAAAGCAGGACTAAAGCAGAACTAAGACAGAACTAAAGCAGGACTAAAACGGGACTAAATTAGGACTAAATCAGGACTAAAATAGGACTAAAACAGGATTAAAGCAGGACTAAACCCAGGACTAAAGCAGGACTAAGACAGGACTAAGACAGAACTACGACAGGACTAAAGCAGGACTAAAACAGGACTAAAACAGGACTAAAGAAATACAAAAGCAGGACTAAAGGGGGTTTAAACCCGGACTAAATTATGATTTAATGGGGCCTGAACGAGGACTAGAAATAAAGAGATCTATAGAACTGAATTCGGAGCTAAACCAGGACATTTACATCTGCACGGTCCGTGGTTCTACTCCCAGAATCCATGTTTCTTTTTCTGTGGAGTTTATGGTCTTAAACCTGGAGAAGGATTCTAACGCTCTGCTGCCCCTTAGTGGTAGTCCAGTGGAATTACCGATTCATGCACAGAAATAATCTGGGGGATTTATCAAGAAGAATTTCCATAAATTAAATTTTTCTGCGTCCCTAGATATAACAATAAGGGTTAAAAGTATATAAATAAAAATAAAAGCATATTAAACTGCACAAAAAACTAAATGAAGCAGCTCTGGATCTAATAATATTCAAATCTCTCAATATTTTTATGATCTGCATCTCCACCATTTTCACCGCCTGTGGAGGCCACAATAAAATGTGAATATGGAACATATTCCTTTTAAAATTCACTGTCAAAGTGAAAGCAAAACCTGTTTATGAACAAAGCAACTTCTAAACAAGGTCTAAACCACGACTAAACCAAGACTAAACCAAGACTAAACCAAGACTAAACCAGGACTAAACCAGGTCTAAACCAGGTCCAAACCAGGTCTAAAACAGGACAAAACCAGGACTGAACCAGAACTAAACCAGGTCTAAACCGGGACTAAACCAGGACTAAATCGGGACTAAAGGCCTAAGCCAGGTCTAAACCAGGTCTAAACCACGACTAAACCAAGACTAAACCAAGACTAAACCAGGTCTAAACCAGGTCTAAACCACAACTAAACCAAGACAAACCAGGTCTAAACCAGGTCTAAACCACGACTAAACCAGGACTAAAACAGGTCCAAACCAGGTCTAAAACAGGACAAAACCAGGACTGAACCAGAACTAAACCAGGTCTAAATCAGGTCTAAACCGGGACTAAACCGGGACTAAAGGCCTAAACCAGGTCTAAACCAGGTCTAAACCACGACTAAACCAAGACTAAACCAGGTCCAAACCAGGTCTAAAACAGGACTAAACCAGATCTAAACCACAACAAAACCAGGACTGTACCAGAACTAAACCAGGTCTAAACCGGGACTAAACCAGGACTAAACCATGTTTAAACAAGGTCTAAAGCAGGACTAAACCAGGTCTAAACAAGGACTAAACCAGGTCTAAACCAGGACTAGACTAGGCCTAAACAAGGTCTAAATCAGGTCTACAGCAGGTTTAAACCAGGACTACACTAGGACTCAATCAAGTCCAATATATCACACAATCCAGTTTAGAATTGTCAGTTTTATTGAGTCCGAGTCAAAGCAGAGACGTGTAAATTCAAAGTGCTTTTTCTCTGTTCCAACACAAAAATATGACTCTTAAATTTGGCAAAAAAACACTCAAAATATTTACAACATTTTCACAAAATCTTTCGCTCTCTCTCCCTCCGTCAGCTCCACACATAATCAACACCGTTCGACACAGAAATATACAAACATGAAAAAATTCCAAAAGAAACATCGAAAAGACGTGGTTAAAACCACATCAAGAATAAACAGAGTAAAGGCACCAGACGGCAATGACCTGAAGGAATTTGAACACCAGATTTTGGTTTTTATACTCAAATATGGTTAGAAGAGGCAAATGCGGTAACAACTGGGCTAAGATACCACAAATACTTGGAAAAATTCGTTTCGAATTTTGTGAGGATTGAAAAAATATATATTTGTGGGTAATAGTAGTGGTCAAGATGGTGCTCAAAGTATTTCCAAAAAGTCATAATACACACATGGTTTACCTCTTTACATTTTAAAATACAAGTCTGAGGTGTAAAGTTTTGTTTCCTTATTGTAAAGAAGTTTTAAAATTCCCTAAACTGCGTAGACCTATGGAGACGTAATGTTTTAAAAGGTGCATTGTGTAACTTTTTCCGGTGTAGGGTCTGTTAAATGTCTTTTTCCATAGAGATTACTACCATTTCTTTGGCAGAAATGTTTCACAGTATGGCTTTAAACCTTTCTATCACCATGGAGACCAAACCAGACCAAGTTACAGGTCAGATCTGTGGAGAGGCGACCCTGCTCACAGTGAGAATGCCTCAGGTTTTGTTTTTCTAGGTATTTTTCGAGCTATAACATCACTTATAATTGAATAAATGTAAAGGAGAGCTGAATAATGTCATACTGTGGAACATTCCAGGCAGAGCAATGATGTATTCATAGAAACAAGCAAATTACACAGTGCATCTTTAACTATAATAGACCATTTTCTGTCTGAAATGATCAAGAGTCTTCAAAAAATATGTTTCCAAATGACAAGATCTGAAATCTTTGCTCCTTACGCCTACTACTGGACGAATGAGGAATTACACTGTGTAATTTTTATTACAGTTACTTTACTTGCAAACGAAACTTTGATTACTGCATACGACAGTTTTATTTCAGAGGTATTGCTTACTCAAAACTTCTGAGTGCCTTTTCTTGCTTATGAGCTCCCCCTAGTAGCCCAAAAACCTACAACAATAAGCAGAGTCGAGTACAGTGTAGAATTTCAAACTAAAACTATACAAGCAGTTCTGGGCTTTAAATGTCTAAATATGAGACGTTCTTTGACACACCTTCACAGTTTAAATTTTAAGGTTTAAGCCGTGTTCTGATGTTATCAAAAACAGACCTGGAGTGTGTTTCGTTTCATTCACACGTGTTTGAGTAACTCTTCATTATTAGGTCTGTGCACCATTGGTTCTTTTCAAGTCAAATTAAGAACGAAAAACAATAAAATGAGAAACAGTTTGTCATTACATTTTTCAAACAAAAAACAGATTTTGACCTCTATTTCCAATATTTAATTTAAAGTTAAAAATAACACCGGTCAAAAAACAGTCTCAGGGCTTATTTCAGTTTTGATGTTTGATTCTCTCTGGTTTATTTGCTCCGGATGTTCTGCTGCTGGAAGGACTCACCTGAAAAATTGTTGCAATTCTCTTCGCGTTTACTTTCACATCTTAGAAAGTCATTGTTGAACTCCATGATGAGAAACAGGAAGCAGCGATAAACTCACCTGTGTTCGACTCCATAGAACTATAATAAAAATTGTTTTTATTATAGATCCATGGTTGACACTGAATCAAGCAGCAGAACTTCCAGGCAAATAAACCAGAGAGAATAAAATATCAAAAATAAAATAGGATTTTTTTTTATTTTTTTGAGTGTTAATTGAAATAAATTTTACATTAAATATTGGAAACAGAGGTCGAAACCTGTTTTTTGTTTGAAACTAAAATGAAAAAATTAAATAAACGATAGGGTTCCCAATTTACTGTTTTTTTGTTCTTAATTGAAATTCAAAAGAACAAATGGTACACGGACCTTTAGTCTGTCTACATCTCCAAAGCTAAAATGGCTAAAAATGCTCTGTTCCACCTTGTGGTGTCACGTAGTGGTAGTTTTCATGTTAACCGCTTCTTTTACCTTTAGTTTGGTAATTGAAGAGACCGAAAACATCCAAATGATTCTACTGAAGGTGTGTAGAGTTTAAAAACACAGTGGAGCACTTATGGTATTACCACATGACATCACAAAGTGGAATAGAGTGTTTGAGCAAAGAACTCAGCCTAAATCTGCAGGGTTTGTGTGTTAAACATGTGTGAATGAAACAAAACACAACTCCAGCTCTGTTTGTGATGAGGAAACATTAGGACACAAATCAGAAAATAGTGGAATATGGGAACTTTAAATCTACTTTGAGTAGTTTTTCTATGCAAAAATAGAACATTTTCGTACAAAAATATGGCACTAGAGGTTAAAAGGAGTTAAATACTGTTCTTGTCTCTGTGTTTAAAACTTTGCAATAGTTTTGTATGTTAATCTGGACTTTACAGTTGCAGTTTGAGGCTCTGAAGGCACAGTACAGCGGCCAGTCTTTCTGTTCATATAGGGGCATGGAAGCTCCGCCCCCTTTGCAGCAGTCCTGTCTGTGATTGGCTGAGGGTGCCAGGTCAGAGGTCACCGGGGAGCTATCTCGGGGACCATGGCAGACAGGTGCATGCTGGGATATGAGTCTCGGTGGCGGATTTTGAAGACAAGTTGCTCCTTTTCCTGAGAGAGGCGCTGGTTCAGGCTCAGCTGGCGGTCCAGGGCAAGCTTTAACTCCTGCTGCTCTTTGGACAACTGCCTACGGGAACAAAACAGGGACAAAAGACATTTAAAAAGGTCCAGTATTATGCAAAAATGACTTGTGAGCTTTAAGCCATGTTAGAATGTTGTGTTTTGTTTCATTCCCATGTGTTTGAGTAATCCTTTTTTATTAATCTTAGTCTGTTAACATCTCCAAAGCTCAAAATGCTCTGCTCCACCTTGTGAGGTCATGAAGTTAACAGCTCCTTTTACCTTTTGTTCAGTAGTTGTTCAGTATAACATTACAAGGTGGAGGGTTTTCAGTTTGGATTTGTGTTAAACATGTGAGAATGAAACAAAACAACTCCAGGACTGTTTGAGATGAGGAAACAACATTAGAACATAGATCAGAAAATACATAATATGGGCCTATATTTAAAAACATATTTTAATAAAGAAAAATACTTCTTCTCTTAATATCAGCCTGTTGTAGAGTGCCAGACATGTTTAATTTGCTATCATTTTATCTAAAGTGACAGTACGTAACTTTCTGACAGTGGAAAATCACCTACATGATTCAGTGGACATAAAAGTTAAGCCCACACTTCTGAACAGTCTCCACGGAGGTACTGTATGTTTTATGTCATATTGTGAAAGATTATAATGACATTCCCATTGAAACAAGCAGAAAAAGGCCTTCCTCCAGACCAAGTAAGAGTCAGGTCTGTGGAGATGCAAGCCCACAAGCTCACAGTAAAGGCATGTTTTTTTGTCTCTGTTTTTATGTTTAAAATACGGTCATTAAAATACTGTCTAATACAGTATTAAATACTAAAACAATAAACACTAAATACTAATAAAATACAATACTAAATGTAATCAATTACATACTGTCATCCTCGTCATTATTACTGGTATTATACAAATAGGACTCTATTAATGCAGTTCTTCCCCACTAGAGGGCAGCATCTTATCACACACTAAATACCTGCCTGACAAAGGAAACATTGCAGTGCTACACAGAGACATAGAGAGAGACAGAGACACAGAATGATTCTCACTGAATGAAACTCTGGCAGTTGTCGAAGCGCACTTGCAGGTCCTCGTTCTGCTGCAGCTCCTGGACCAGCTGCTCCTCCAGACTCTGGTTCTTCTGCCTCTGCAAAAAGAAACACAGACGCAGAAATATATTCAACATCAGCAGTTAGGAAAGCTACAGCTGTACAGAAGAGGAGACCATCTGCAGCCCTGCAGTACAGACAGGACACAGCTGTGAAGTGAAAACAACTTCAGGAGACTTCATCATGAAGCTCACTGAGACAAGGCCAAGGGTTTGCAGCGTCCACCACAAAGCAAAGGGTGGATACTTGGAGGAATACGACTCTAAAATATAGAACATACTTAGTTAATATGTTTTGTTCTTTGTTACATAATTCCATACATCTTACTTTATGTATTTGATGTAGAAAGACAAAAAGTAAACCTCAAATAAGAAGGGTTGTCTAAGTGTTTGGCTGGTAGTGCAAGGATAATTAGCATTTTTCCAGAGACTTTTTTAAAAGAACAGTTTTAGACCAAAATGCTCAGAGAAAGTTGTGAACTTTAAAACCCCAGAGGAGCAGCCTGGAGATGCTAACGTGCTAACGCGCCAACATGCTAATGTGCTAACTCACCAGCGCGCCCATCTGCTGCAGCCTCCTCCTGTGCTCCTCCACCTGCTCCGCCTTCATCTCAATCACAAACAGCAGAGACTCCTGCTCCGACTCCCAGAATGCACCGGGGCTGCCGTGGGCCTGCGCACACAACAACAACAACAACAGGTCATTTAGGGTTAACCCTGGTTTAGTGACACTGTTTAAAGCCGCTGAGTTACTTTATATCAAAGTATATTCTGTGACGGGGTCCAAAAAAACAAGCAAAAAAATAAAAGTTTAATTTTTGCTGATTTGAATCCTGCATTAGGACATCGCATATCTACAACTACAAAGAGTCAAATTTGGTTGAGTTAACTTAGAAGTTGCACAAGATGCATGAAGTTTCTAGAAATTGCAGTCTTGCTATTTTGTCATTGTACTGATCATTTGTTATTCTCTGTATTTCCCTTTATTTACAGCCGATAACATTGTTTTTGTCAGTTTGATGCATTCTATGAAGCTGGTTTGTTATTTTTTGTTAACTAGTTATAAAACTATTTAGCCCATATGGTTCCCCCATCAACCCAAAACATGCCCCGGACCCCTATGAACTAACATCAAGGACCATGTTGTCCACCCTCCTGTGGGCTCACCACCTGCAGAGGGGTTCATAGGGGGGGTCAGGTGCTATGAGTATTGGGCAGCACGCTGCCCCCGCGACCCAGCCGGATTAAGCAGGAGATGATGGATGGATGGTTCAGATACATGTGTTTTGTGTTATTATATTGAGGTAAATGTATAGATTCTGTCATTGGCGCCTGGTTTGTGGAAGGATAATGCAGATTAGAAGAAAGCAGAGAGGGTCCAGTCATAGAGTTGTTAATGACAGAGGTGAAATAGTAAAGCTGATTCAAGACTTTAGTGCAATCCTCATGAAAAATGAAGATGAGAAGCAATTTCTCCTTCACATTGAGCATGAACATGGAAAATGTGCCTGATTTAAGGAGGGGAATGTTGTTAGTGTCTGAAACTCAGCGGTAGAATTCAGAAGAGAGTTCTTCTGAAAGTGAAGATGACAGAAGTTGCCTCAGAAACACTGCTGGCTGAAGGTTTTGTGTTATGTTTGACAGATATCGCACATTTACATGAGGTGGGAGTGCGTTTATTGGCCTGGTGCTTGTGACTGGTGTAAATATTCTATTATAAGTTTTTTTTTTAATTAAAATTAACAGAGACAAACTGAATCTTTATGCCTTTACTTTTTTATTTAAATACATTTAGTTACTATTTGTTGTAATTTTGCATTAAACGTGCACAGTTTTCAGGCTGCAGCTGCACATCATTAAATAAAGGACAGAATGAGTGATCTGTGACTGCTTTGTGCAACCTCTAAATCTTGTTTGATTGATTTAGCTGAATTTTTTATGTAAACCTTAAATCAATAGTCATTTCCTAATGCCAGGTTCAAATCTAGAGAAAAGAGAAAAAACATTTTTTGGACCACCCTAACATGTACCGTAATTAAGAAATCCCTTGACGAGTTACTAGGGATGAGTGGAGAGCTACAGGCTGGAGACTCCTGCTCTATGACGTGACCTGAAGTCAAAACTTCCTCCAAACCAGGTTAAAGGAGCTACTGTGTGTCTGATTTGCACTTCTAAATATAATTATATAACATGAAAAAGAGAAAGTGTTATTTTTGGTTCAAAGTCATTCCTCATTTTCATAAGTTGTTCCAAATATACAAATTATTCATTCGTGATGAGGTTTTCACAACATTCAGATCAGTTCAGAGGAGTTTTACCCTCACACTACAGCTTGAAATAAAAATAGCCTGCTAACAGAGCACTACTGTTACTTCCTGATTCTTGGAGGATAAAATTAGATGCAGACAGTACAGCAGAGCCGTGTATACAGTATATCAGAGAAATGGAGCCCACCCTCTGGTCCAGGGGTTTCCATTTATTTTTCTCAGACTTTCCAAAAATATCGATGTATTAAAAGTCTGAAAGCGCGGGGATAATCAGCTATATGGTCACCAATGACCGCAAGAACTATGATTTAATTTAAAATATGTTTCTCAAACTTTATAAACCACTAAGTTATCAAAGCATTTAGCAGAATCTTAAATGTGCTTTTTTGACCACGTTAAGTATATTACCTCATCGCTGCTTAGACCCTGATGACTTTGAACTCTTATTTCTAGTTTGCAAAAGTCTCTGGGAAAACTGAATGGAAAATTTACTTCCAGAACTGGAGCGAGCGGTCACTGCTGAGCTCCATTAACCCAGGTCCTTCTATGGAAACTGATAAAAGCCTGGGCTGAAACAGACCTTCTCAAGTCACTGAACCCTGCAGTGGTTATAAATAGAAGTGCTTCACATGTAACACCTTGAAACTAGAATTCTCTTTTGGACAATAAACTTTACCAGCCCCCGTCTCACCTGGATATTCCTCTTCAGATCCCTCTTTAGCGTGGACTCCTTCACTCTCCTCTTGAGCTCGTTGTAAACCTGCAGATCAGACGTCAGCGCCTCCACCTGGCCCTGGAGGCACATGGTACATTTATGCCATAATTAAAATGACATAACCACAAATGTCTCCACCCTAAAGAAACAAAACACTTCAAATGAGCCAAATTCTACCTTTAGAACATTTTCAGCAGCTTCAAACTTCTCCGTCAGTTGGGCGATTTGGTGTTCGTGGGCCTTTTGGAGCTCTGGAATGTTCAGATTAGAATTAATTCTTCTAAAATAAACATGATCCCAGAGTAGTTTACATTATGAACAAATACACAAATGAGGCAATGAGGAAAACAACTATTGGAACCATTTATAACATTTGTGAAATAACAGAACAGAGCGCAGGTTTAACTGGAAGATTAGATCAGTGACAGCAGCAGTAGGAGGAAAAGTAGCAACAGTAGTGGTAGCAATGATAGAAGTATTACAGCAGTAGTAGTAACAGTAGCAGTATTAGTAGTGCTAGTAGGAGTAGCAGTAGGAGTAGCAGTAGTAGCAGCAGTACCAGTAATGGCAGTAGCAGTATTACTAGTAGTATTATTGGTAGTAATAGTACTAGTAGTAGCAGTAGTAAAAGTCACAACAGTAGGAGTAGTAGCAGCAGTAGTAGTAGTAGTAGTAGTAGTAGTAGTAACAGTACTAGTAGTAAAAGTAGCAACAGTAGGAGTAGTAGCAGTAATGGTAGAAGTATTACAAAAGTAGTAGAAGTAGTACTAGTGGCAGCAGTGGTACTAGTCCAGTGAGGTTAATTTGGTTTTATGATACTTATGATACTCAAGCAGTAGCAGCACGAGTATTAGTAATGGTAGAAGTATTACAGTAGTAGTAGTAGTAGTAGTAGTAGCAGCAGTTGCAGTAGTAGTAGTAGTAGCAGCAGCATCAGTAGTAACAGTAGGAGTAGGAGTAATGGTAGAAGTATTACAGCAGTAGTAGTAGTAGCAGCAGCAGCAGTAGTAGTAGCAGCAGTAGTAGTAACAGTAGGAGTGATCGTAGAAGTATTTCAGCAGTAGTAGTAGTAGTTTTAGTAGTAGTAGTAGTACCTTCTATCTGTCTCTCATGTTCTTCTGAAGCAGCTTTACTCTTTTGTTCATATAAAACATTTAAATCTGCTGTTGTTTCTGTTTTTACCTGAGAAGAAGAGAAAAACACAAGAGTAAATCATGACTGAACCAGGCCCCAGCCCGGCCTGCAGTGGCCCCTCACCTTGTCCAAGATGCCATTGACCAGGGCGCACACCTCCTCGTGGGCGTGGCCTTTCAGAAGCTCCGCCCTTTCTGTGTTCCCATTGGCCGAGAGCACTTCCTTCAGCGTGCGGAGCTGCCACTCAAACTTCTCCAGCTGCTTCTCCAGACACAGGTCAGAGCCACAGCCAGGGTCTAAGAGAGGACGATCCGGTTTAGAGACGAGTCCAGACCGTCTCCTACGCACCCTCCAGAGGCTCGTCTCCTACGCACCCTCCAGAGGCTCGTCTCCTTCGTCTCCTACGCACCCTCCACAGAGTCTAGTCTCCTACTCACCCTCCACAGAGGCTAGTCTCCTACCTCCTACAGAGGCTTGTTTCCTACGCACCCTCCACAGAGTCTAGTCTCCTACGCACCCTCCACAGAGTCTAGTCTCCTACTCACCCTCCACAGAGGCTCGTCTCCTACGCACCCTCCACAGAGGCTCGTCTCCTACGCACCCTCCACAGAGTCTAGTCTCCTACGCACCCTCCACAGTCTAGTCTCCTACGCACCCTCCACAGAGTCTGGTCTCCTATGCACCCTCCACAGAGTCTAGTCTCCCACGCACCCCCACAGAGTTTAGTCTCCCACGCACCCCCACAGAGTCTAGTCCCCTACGCAACCCCCACAACCCCCAGAGTAGACCTGGGTAATTAATGAATTTGTGTTTTTTATAATCATCATTTTTGAAAAATATCATTATGAAACAGGTGTTATGTACGCAGATGATGCTGTGCTCTACGTACATGATAGGGACATAAATCAAGTTGCATCTAAACTGTCTGTTGCGATGGATAACATTAATGACAGGTTACAAGCTTCCTGTCTTACACTAAACATCAACAAAACAGTTGCCATGTGCTTTGGTAAGTCTAACAAAGTTAAAGACATGCCAAACATTCATGTCAAAGGAAAAAAAAATATGCAAAGTTTTGATAACCTAATTCAATTTTCAAATTTATGAACTACCTTCAAAATTGTGAATAATATTGCTCCACCTCCATTAAAGAAATTCATTCAATTCATGTTTGAAAAAAAACAACTCAAACAACTAGGTCCACGTCTCATAAAAATTGCCCCCTGCCCCACAGAGTCTACTAGTCTACTAAAGTCTGGGTTTGGTCAGGCTTTACTCCAGTTTTAAACCTACTTCTCAACCTCTGAACTCTGAAGACCACACACACACACACACACACAGCAGTACAAATGTAAGTACAGGGGGTAGTGCAGTTCTTAGCAGCAGAATCCTAAACAGAAGTGGCAGCAGCTGATTAACTTGTTTTCAAAACCCGAGTCAAACCCTTTTTACTTTTGCCCGTATTATTTTCTCATTAATTTGTTCCCTTCTCTCTATGAAGTCACCCTTATAAAACGTTACAGGCGTTTGCCGCGCTGCAATTGGCCGGGCTCCTCGCGGTCCCAGGCGTGTTCCGGGCTCCGATTGGCCAGGGATGACATCATGGTCGTGTCCAGGCCTGCCTCCGCTCTGTGACTGCTGCTTGTTTTGGACCCGTGTGGATGAGTCTGAGCCACAACTGTTCTGCTCATTTTCAACCAGTTATTATTACAGTGCAAGGACCCGTTCATTCACAAAAACAACATTTAAAAGTGTTATCCAAGACACTCCACTTGAAATCTGACCCTGGTTGTCGCAGAACACAAGACAAATTAGGAAAAGTACAACCATTACTACTATTACTAGTACTACAACATACTAGTGGTGGCTTTAATGCCATTTTCTGATCTATGTTATAAGGTTTCCTCATCAAAAATGTACCTGGAGTTGATTTTTGTTTCAATCACACATGTTTAACACACAAACCCTGACATACAGGAAGTGCGTTTGGATTATTTCAGCCCTGGAATTGCCAATCTCTACTGAGCTAAAGGTAAAAAGGAGCTGTTCACTTGAAAACTACCACTTCATGACATCACAAGGTGGAACAGAGTATTTTGAACTTTGAAGATTTAGACAGATTAATAATAAATAAAAAGTTTACTCAAACATGTGTGAATGAAATGTTTGTTGATGGGGTAATAACATTCTAACAAGGCTTAAAGCTCACAAGAGTTTGCTCAATACTCGGGGTGTGTAAAAATATTGAATTATTGATATATCGTATTGTTTAATGTGATGATACAGTATCGCTATCGTGGGCTGCTGTATTGATATATCACCAAGAGTATCTTTTGGTATATCTTGCTAAATTATTTTGTTACAGTGCTGTATTTTTGTTGCTTATTCTGAGGAAGGAAACTTGTTTATGCAACACATTTGACATTTTCACTATTTTGATGATTAAAATGTTTGCATTTTATTTTCACTTTCCACAAGAAGTGGTTTAACAAAGACTTGTAGTATCACATCCAGTTTAGCATGTATTTTTTATTGAACTGTACTGAATCAATTTTAAATATATCGCATTGAATCGAAAGTGCACTGTATCAAGATATGCATCGTATCATGGCCTATGTATCGAGGTCTGTATCATATCGGCAACTTCTTAATGATGCCCACCTCTACTCAATACAGTGTGTACAGAATACACTTAAAATAAGTCAATTTTAGAATTCCGTTTTGTTTCAGTTGTGCATGTTTCATTTATCCACTAATCCAAGTATTTGTTGCTCTGTTCCCATTTTACTGGTTTTGTTGCATCACAGATAAAACTCTAGACTCCTGTGCAGTTTTTAAGTCCATAAACCAGATTTTTCTGAGGTCAAACTGTGTTCAAAACAAACACATGGCTCTGTTAGCGCAGCATTCACGTTTTCTATGGGCTTCGTTTGTTTACTTTCTAATTGTTCATTCCCATTGCTGACAGCAGAGGGAGCTCCAGCGCCTTCATACCTCACTGGAAACAGAGGTGAAGTTTATAAAGCATATTTTCCACACACAGACATTATTACTTAGAACATGCATCAAAATATTTATCCCAACGTGACCAAAAGCAAGTTTAAAAAGGGAATTGCAACCACAAGAATGCACCATGTGTTCTTTAATTCAGAACTAATCCATGTCTAACCACTACCATCTTTTTGTAAATTCCGTCATCTTGATCCAGGGATAAAACAAGCGAGACAGGATGGGCTAACCCGACATCACAACATTTTACTGCCCTTAAATATTTGATGACAATTTGAGATTTCAGATGGGGCCAAAGCTAATATTGTTAAAGAGCCAACATTACACTATTTTCTGATCTCTTATAATGTTGTTTTCTCATCAAAAACATCCTTGGAGATGTTTTCAGCCCTGGAATTCTCCAATCTCAAAAGGTAACTTAACTTGAAAAATACTGCTTCATGACATCACAAGGTGGAACAGACAATTTTGAGGTTTGGAGATGCAGACGGACTAAAAATAAAAGGTTACTCAAACGTGTGAATGAAACAAAACAACTCCTTATTATAACATGGTTTAAAGCTCACAAGGATCAATTTAGTGTAATATAGGACCTTTAATTCGGAATTAATCTCTAACTATTACCACCTTTTTGTAAATTCCGTCATCTTGATCCGGGGATAAGACTTGCCAGACAGGATGGACTAACTTTACTTGACATCACAGCATTCCCTTTCATATTTGATGACAACTTGAGATCAGGGAAAAGATCATATTGTTAACGTGCTGCAGGTGTTTCTCGTTTTATATAAAGTTGTTTGGCTGATGAACGCAGACTGAAATCCTCTGCACAGGATCCTCAGTCGCTCCTGTCTTTGTAACTGCTGCTGTGAGCTGCGTCATTTTGGTATGAAAATGTTCGTATTGACCTGATCTATATGATCTTGGCGTTTGTTTTGCCATTTTGTTTGTATATAAATTCCTATTCCTAATATGGAACTGGCTCCGAATTCCCTCCTAAACGCCTAGCCTCTGTGAGCTTTGACTGGAGTTGAACACTATGGGTGACATCATACTCCCTTGGGTCCACTTCTTTCTAGGGTCTCAAGCCAAACTCAGTGAAATAAACAAATCTGATTGGACAGCTGACACTTTGACCAATAAGCTCCATCATTTCCCAAACGTCTCCCAAGTACATCCCTCAAACTTCTCCCAAATTTCTCCCAAGAACATCCCTCAAACTTGTCCCAAGTACGTCCCTCAAACTTCTCCCAAACTTCTCCCAAATGTCCCTCAAACTTCTCCCAAGTACGTCCCTTAAACTTCTCCCAAGTATGTCCCTCAAACTTCTCCCAAGTATGTCCCTCAAACTTCTCCCAAGTATGTCCCTCAAACTTCTCCCAAACTTCTCCCAAGTACGTCCCTTAAACTTCTCCCAAGTATGTCCCTCAAACTTCTCCCAAGTACGTCCCTCAAACTTCTCCCAAGTACGTCCCTCAAACTTCTCCCAAGTACGTCCCTCAAACTTCTCCCAAACTTGTCCCAAGTATGTCCCTCAAACTTCTCCCAAGTACGTCCCTCAAACTTGTCCCAAGTACGTCCCTCAAACTTCTCCCAAATGTCCCTCAAACTTCTCCCAAACTTCTCCCAAGTACGTCCCTCAAACTTCTCCCAAACTTCTCCCAAGTACGTCCCTCAAACTTCTCCCAAACTTCTCCCAAGTACGTCCCTTAAACTTCTCCCAAGTATGTCCCTCAAACTTCTCCCAAACTTCTCCCAAATGTCCCTCAAATGTCTCCAAAACTTCTCCCAAATGTCCCTCAAACTTCTCCCAAGTACGTCCCTTAAACTTCTCCCAAGTACGTCCCTTAAACTTCTCCCAAGTACGTCCCTTAAACTTCTCCCAAGTATGTCCCTCAAACTTCTCCCAAACTTCTCCAAAACGTCCCTCAAACTTCACCCAAGTACATCCCTCAAACGTCTCCCAAATTTCTCCCAAGTATGTCCCTCAAACTTCTCCCAAAAACGTCCCTCAAACTTCTCCAAGTACATCCCTCAAGTGCGTCCCTGCCCTTAAATTAACAGTTTTGTGCTTCACTCATTGATTCATCCAGACATCAGCACATCATCCCAGTCCTTGTCTCACTCAATTGGCTCCCAGTTTCTTTTGGAAGTGATTTTAAAATGGTATGGGTTGATTTTAAAAGATGCATTATGTAACTTTTTGGTTGGGGGTTACTCAACCTGCTTGTTTCTGTAGATGTGTCATTGCTTTGCCTAGAATGTTCCATGGTATGACATTAAACACCTCTACCTTACTTTTATTTTTATTGCAGGTGGTTTTACAGCCTAACAACATCTAGATAAACATGTTTACACCTGTTTACATGTTGCTTCTGTGGTTTTCTTTGGGACACGTCTTAATATGACACATTTGATTGACAGGTGGAAAATGGAGGAAGAAATGAATCGCGGCCAAACAGTTGGATTAATCAAAACAGAAAACTCATGGCTTGTCAATAACATTCATCTGAACTCTGGGAGACAAGACTGGGCCCACCCTGTACGGCGTAAGGAAAAGGGCGTAGCCGGGGCGGACCTGACATGCAAATACTCCTCAACTCCCTTTACCTTATGATCAGGTTCAACACTGGATTCCCACAGACTAGAACTGGAAAAGCACCAATCAAAACATCAATGTCATGGTCAACTGTAGTCAAGAGTATGGACTGTGTGTTTACGACTTTTGATATTTAACACACACACACACACACACACACACACGCACACACACACACACAGAACACATTAAATATATGAAGTAAGATGTATGGAATTATGTAGGAAAGGAAAAAAACTAAATAAAAACTAAATATATTTTCTGAAATCCTCATATTAGCCACTCTTTGCTTAGTGATTTATTGCTATATTTACTCTAATATATTTTAACAAAGTGAAGAGTGGCTAATTTGAGGAATAGGAATTGGATATAAAATATAAAAAATATAGTTAGTAATTGAACTTTTCTCTTCCTATTTCTATATCAAATATAGAAAGTATTAAGCCAAAAAAACCTTGTGATTGGTGCTGTTTAAACATACATGACAGATCAAACGTTTGGACTCTCATTCAATGTAATAATTGGAGGATTTGAATCTAAAAGTAGTTTTTTTTTGTTTTACTAAATTATTTTGTTACAGTGCTACAATTTTGTTGCTTATTTAGAGGAAGGAAACTTGTTTATGCAACATATTTGATATTTTTACTGTTTTGATGATTAAAATGGGTGTGTTTCATATTAACTTTGCACAAGAAGTGGTTTAACTTAAGACTTTTAGTATCACAGCCACGATTTAGCCTTTATTTTTTTATTGAACTATCGAATCGAAAGCTCACTGTATAGATCATCATATTGTGGAATATTTATTGAGGTATGTATTGTATCTGCAACTTCTTAATGATACCCAGCCCCAACCAAGATGGACTCAAATTAACTCCACAGTCAAGAGGACTGTGATTTTTATGCAGGACAACGCTCCATTGAAGTGCTCCACTTCCACCACTCGCCAGTAAAGGTCTTAAAGATGAAAAAATAATGACATGGCCTTGGCCCCATTTCTCACCTGACCTAAACCCTCTTCAGAACTTGTGGGTCCTTCTTAAACGGGAGATTTACGGTGATGGAAAACAGAACATCTTTGAACAGTGTCTGGGAGGCTGTGGTTGATCGTCAACATTTCAACAAACTGACAGACTCCTTGAATTGAAGGCTTAAGACCATTATTGAGAAGAAGGGCGGCTCTATTGGCCAGACTTTTATTTTGACATATCCGAAATGTTTAATTGTACATTTTGAGTACTATTCTGACAGATGAAATTAAACAAGTGAGAATGGAAAATGTTCATTTTTCATTTAGCTGCATAATAATTCTGCACATTTATAGTTGCCTAATAATTGTGCACACATAGATTCTCTCCTACAAAAGCCAAAACTGCACTTTTACTGACTTACATATTCGGGTTTGAGGTTTATAAAATAATTGTTCAATTCAAATCAAATTAATCCTCATAAATACAACTTTATGCACAGTGTATAGAAAATGTTGAAAGTAGTAAACAAATAGAAAATACAGTGACTGAGGATGAGTCAGTTTGAGGCCTTTACATAAATCTACCCCCGTGTGTCTGTGTGACTGTCTCAGAAGCCTCACCACAGAGTTCCCATGAAAAGTTAGGTCTGAACAAGAAGTGATGTAAGAGGAAGTGAAACTATCTCACCTCCATCAGCGCTCGGCCTCTTCTCGCTCTTCTTGCCTTTGCTTTTCTTCTGATAACACACAGAAACAGCAGGGTTAGTATCAGCGTTGTGATAGTGAACAGACCTGAGCCTGGACCAAGACACGCAATCAAGGACAACATCACAGTCTGATAGCGCGCCATTACACGGATCCAACCTGTAAACAAAACATTTGACTTGGCAATTACACAGGCCTGTTACGATAATCATTATGTAGACCTGGTACAATGGATTTTTAGGCTCCATAATTATTATGTGTACATTTTCTTTGTATTTTGCTTGTGTGCAGATTTTTAAGTTGTTGTTTTTTTTGGCTATACTGTAAGATAAGATTTAAAGGTGCAGATGTAACTGCTTTGCCTTGAATATTCCACAGTACGGAAATCATAATGGACACATGTGACATTGCTGGGCAGATCTACGGAGAAGCGAGCATGCACATAGTAAGATTTCATGTTTTTGAAGGTATTTTTGAGCAAAAAAAACACCTGTAATTGAATAAATGTAAAGTAGAGCCATTTAATGTCATACTGTGGAACATTCCAGGCAGAGCAATGATGTATCCATAGAAACAAACAGGTGACGACCTCTCCACCAGAAAAGTTACACACTGCACCTTGGAGCTCATGTTTTTTAACTATATTATAGATTTAGAAGAGTTTCTGTGGTTTAAATCTGCTCTTGCATTATTTATTGTGTCAGTTATATGGGTCAGTGACACAACGCCTACATTTTCTGTCCAATTGCAATTCCCTCAGTTAAAAAGGTTTCATAATTCAGCACATTTCTGTAGTACCTTTGACCTCCATGGAACCAAATAATTTGGTTATTCTGCATGTTTTTTGTAATTAAAGTGTTAAAATGTCATGTGGTGTGACCGTACATCATGTGGTGCGACTAATAACAGCAGGAATTCTATGGCTGGAGTTTAATAACAGACAAAGTAGAGTAGGGGGGTCAGGTGCTATGAGGATTAGGCAGCAAGATGCCCCCCCGACCCAGCCGGATAAAGCGGGAGAAGATGGATGGATGGATGGATGGACAAAGTCGACTTGGGTGAATGGTTCTTTAGGCATTTTTCTTCATTTGATGCATTTTCCAGGGCAGTAGTTTGTTCATTAAACACAAGCAGGTGACTGTCATATTGGAGCAAAAGAAAATATCAATATGCATTAAAAATCTAAAGAAATGCAACACTTCATATTACTCAGAACTTAGATTCATATCCCAGCCATGTTTTAGAAAATAAAACCATTTTAAGGTTATTCTCGGTCACACCACATGACATTTTTTAAGGTCGCAGCCAATTCATGTACAATAAATAAATAAAAATGCTTAATATAAATGTTAAACATAGATTTATGCACCTGACAGCGTAAATATTTGAAAAAAGTTTAATAGAAACTAATGTTTTTTATATTTTAAAATGTGCCTGTTGAAAGTCATTGTCCCACTTACAAAGTTTGTACCATGGATTGCCTATACTTCAGCCATATATCACACTTCAGAATTTGGTATCGAGTCCTAGAGTACTTGTATTTTTTTAAATCAAGTTCATTTTCAGTTTTAAAAAGCTCCAGTATCTAACTTTCTTGAAGTGGATCGTCACCTGCTTGATTCCATGTAAATACAAAGTTATAATACTTGCAACATATATGAAAATAGAGTTTTATGCCATTAAGTGGAATATAATAATTGGAGACCAAATCAGACTAAGTTACAAGGTCGGATTTGTGGAGAGGCGACCCCGCTGACAGTCAGAATGCATGTTTTTTTTTTTGAGCTATGAAACCACCTGTAAACGAATGAATGTAAAGTAGGAGTGGTTTGAAGCAGCTAATGGACCCCCAACCAAAAAGTTACACAGACAGCGCACCTTTAAAACTTAAATATAGGCAGATTTTTTATATAATATGAAGATATAGCTGCACAAAACATGACTACACAACACTCTTGTCGTAAAAAAAAGGCCTTGGGGGAAGTTACGCAAAATTGACTCTTGTGAGTTTTAAGCCAAGTTATAATGTTTCCTTATCAAAAACAGACCTGTTGTTGTGTTTTGTTTCATTCACAAGTTTGAATATCTCTTTATTATTAGTCTGCCCATCTACAGCTCCACAGCTCATTTTAGTGATGAGAAAACAACATTATAACATAGCTCAGAAAATAGTGTAATATTGGCCCTTTAATCGAGTGGTCATCGCGTTATGACAGAGCCAGAGGGGTCAGAGGTCACAGCGTGCCCCGACTTCCTGCTGAGCCTGGAGCCTGTTCTGAGCTCCGAACATTTTGGATCAAACCTGTTTCTTAATCACATGTTTACCAAACGACTGTGGGACTTTAGATTTGTCTGTCATGAATGAGACTCTGACAGTGTGTGTGTGTGTGCGTGTGTGTGTGTGCGTGTGTGTGCGTGTGTGCGTGTGTGCGTGCGTGTGTGTGTGCGTGTGTGTGCGTGTGTGCAATGTCTGTCTTTTTTTATTTTATAGGGTGAGGGTTTATGTTTTGATTTGTTTGTATTGTGATTTTAATGTCTTATTCTGCAAAGCACTTATTAATTATTTTGTGTATGAATTGTGTCAAAAATAAACTTGCCTTGCTGTGTGTGTGTGTGTGTGTGTGTGTGTGTGTGTGTGTGTGTGTGTGTGTGTGTGTGTGTATTTGTGAGACTGTATGTGGGCAGGTTTCTGCATGACAGGCATAAATATGCTGTCAGAGTACAATATAAAACACACACACACAGGGACTATTGGGAGCCATTCATCTGTCCCAAAGCCTGGGACGATTCTGATCAAGGAAAAGAATAAAAAATAAGCCCAGAAGTTTTCTTATTTTCTTATTTAATTAATCAATTTATGTTGTTATTTATTTGTAAAGGGGACAGTATATATGAATTTAAAATGTAAATATGTAAAGATTAGATTAATTCCCTATAGTTTTTGATAGTACTGAGTTAAAGGGTTGCTAGTTAATATCCCAATATAACCTGATTCATTAAAAAGAAACATCTTAGTTTGACTTTGGAAAGTGAAAGTAACTACATATAAGACAAACAAAAAGACTAATCAGGAATCCAATAGAAAAAACACACAAAAAACTAACTCTGTACAAGCGCCGCACTTCAGCTAATTTTTCCTCTTTAATATCTCTATAAAGTGTGTCTCTTTTATGTTAGATTTCAATAGAACATCTCTTACAGTGTTAATTATGGTCTTTAGTTGACAGTTGCTTTCAAATATTAGATTTGGGGGGAACATGACACACCCACTCACTTCAGTAAACTCCAGTGCAGTTGTGCCAAGTCCTGATAATCAAACCTGCCCTTTAACCAAATGAACTGTTCCTAATCCAACATCACCTTCATCTTGATCCAAACTTTAACCTTGGTATGAAACATGTCATCAGAAACATTTGCAAGCATTAGATGTATAATACTGCTTAAATCTCCTGCTCAGGGCCATACTTGGTTTAGGATCACTGGTTACTGCATATGACAAGATGAAAGATGAAAATAAATGAAAAAAGTGTGGTTAAGAATTAAGGATGTGCTGATAGTTTTTCCAAAACAAGTACGAGTACTTCATTTTGAGTACTTGCCGACAGACATTTTTACAGGGGTTTGATTATAGTGATAAATCAAACTCACTTCATATGATTTTTATAGTACAGTCTACAGCTTCATCTTAGAGTACTCATTTGAGAGGCTGTTTTAAATTTCTACTCTCTAAATAGGGTTGAGCGATATGTCGATGTTTCAAATATATAAAGATATTTCTTGAACACGAAATGGATTCTGACATATCACTATAATGTTTATATTTAATTCCGATTTCTCCGCTTCGCTTGTTTGTCTTGTCGTCTCGTTCAACATGGCAGCGCCCACAACCAGCTCCATTATGTGGAGATACTTTGGTTTTAAGGTGTCAACGAACAGCAGACAGATTTCTACTGCCCAAAGTTGATGCCAATCAACGCTTCTAGCACCACAAACCTTTTCCACCATTTACAGACTCAGCATCAGCAGCACATCCTCTGTCAGAGATCCACTCCTCCACTTCCACTGAGTCGTGTCCTTTTCTCTGACAGAAACTCACTGTATCAGTTTATTCAAATGAGCCATGTGGTTTGGGTGGTTATTCTTACTGTACAGATAGAGATATATCACATGTCCAGATGTAGCAAAATAGATCGAGATTTTTTTGCACCATATCGCCCAGCTCTAATTCAAATATTAGTTTAGATCCACTTCCATCTTTGCCGACTGCACTCGGTGCTAACAGCTAACAGCGAACGAGACACTTTTAGCATAACTAGGAGTTTTGTCTTAACTTTTACGGGTTCGGCCACACTAACCATTATGGACCTGCTGTACGTCTTTTAAAAGCTCTGAACCCGCCTTATTTAGTAGCAAACTTTGTTCAATTACAATAAGTCGTGTATGAGCAGGGATGGGACGAGACAAGATACAAAACTGGGTCCATGAGAACGAGACAAGACGAATTCCTAATATATACATTTCATGCTAAAAATTTATTTGATTTCCTATTTTTGTTTCCAGTCTAGTACTGCTTTTAGGAACTGTAAAAGATGTAACTCACCAACACGTAACTTTTACTTCCAATCCAAATGTAAACTCTTGGAAAAAAATCTCAAGATAATTTTTCTCATGGCAATTTTGTCTCGTGAGATCTTGTGGCATGAGATCTTGTATCATCCCTACGTACGAGTACTCGTTAATGGGCTGGTACCTGGTATCGTTAGCTCCCTATTAAGAAAGCTTGTGTCACAGATTCTAACTAAGGGTGGGCAATATGGCAAAAATCTCATATCACGATTTAAAAAAAATAAAAATCATCAATCGAGTGTTTTATTAAAAAATCAAAGTTTTTTTACTCAAGTGAAAGTATCACATGAAAAAAAAATGACTTGGTCTCATAAGGCTTCAAATATATATATATACATATATATATATATATATATACATATATACATATATATATACATATATATATATATACATATATATATATATATATATATATACACACACATATACATATATATATACATATACATATATATATATACATATATATACATACATATATATACATATACATATATACATACATATATATACATATATATATATACATATATACATACATATATATATACATATATATACATATATATACATATATACATACATATATATACATACATATATATATATACATATATACATATATATATATACATATATACATATATATATATACATATATACATATATATATATACATATATACATATATATATATACATATATATATATATATATATACATATACACACATATATATATATACATATATACATATATATATATATATATACATATACACACATATATATATATATACATATATACATATATATATACATATATATATATACATATATATATATATATATATATATACATATATATATATATATATATATACATATATATATATATATATATGTGTGTGTGTGTGTGTGTGTGTGTGTGTGTGTGTGTGTGTGTGTGTGTATGTATATATAATAGATTTGTGCTGAATTTGAAGTAGGGAGACAAGATGAGATTGGCTGAAATTCTTTAAACAATAATAAGAGATGAATTTTCAAACCTGTCACAAACACATTTTTATTTAAAGATCAAGTCTTTCATTTACATTTCTGCCACAGAAAAACAACATCAAATATCACCCTGGAAAAATAACAGTGCACACATGCCGGCCCGCGACCAATTAATCAGATGTTATTCTAACATCCTCCTCCCCTCCGTGAGAAACGCCAAACGCTTTTCTACACACTTTACAGAAGGTTTTCATTTCATCGCTTTGGGCTTTGGCAATTCACGGGTACTTCCCCACTGGTACCTGCACTGACGAGTTGGCTTTTTTGCGGTTCTGGTACACCAGCCATGTCAAATTAATGAAAATTGGCTTATTGTCAGTGCATATTAGCACCCAACGTCAAAATAGATCCATTGTGGCTGCGTACAGTCGACTCAACCTCAACCAAAAATAACTCCTCAGTATTCTGTCATTTTCGGGATATTTAGGGTCAGATCTGGGACAACGGCTTAGATTTTGGGACTGCCCCAAATTTTTGGGGGGCATCTGGTCATCCTAATTTGAAGGTCTTAATTGATAATAAAAAATCATCTTCAACCACTTTCAAAAAATGTAGTGGGGTAGAAAATACAGAGACCTTCTCTCAAATGTAGTTAAGTAAAAGAAAAAAGCATCAATTATAAAATCTACTTAGGTACAAATACTAGGGGTGTAACGATATCCAAGCCTCATGATACAATATCGTCACAGTATGAACCTCATGGTACGAAATGTATTGCTATATTGTGGAAAAGCTCACGATGTGGTGGGGAGGCTCAGGATATTACAATAGTTTACAGAATAACAAGAGTGACATTCTAAAATGCTTTGACCAGTCATTTGGTGCGACATTTATTGTCATTAGGGATGGAACGATATCCAAATCTCTCTGTACCAGATTTTCACCATAAACATCTCACTGTACCAGATTTACTGCAATAATTTGTGGAGGCACAAAACTGTGAATCTGCTCCTTTTTCCTCTAAAAATGCTTCACAAGACTTAATCCAAAGAATGAAGATGTAAAAGTGCTTAGAACAGTTATTTCTTCATGTCGTCTGCACTGAAACGGAGCAAAGGATCATGGTCTATGTAGTTCCCTCTGTTTTTTGTAGCTATTTCTACATCGGAACTATTCATTTAAGCAAAGAGACTTGGGATTCAATATATTGTGATGGTCCATGATATTACTGTGAAACCTTTGACAATATCATATTTCAGTTCTTGTTACATCCCTGACAGACACCTAATGTTTACTTAACAGCACTGTACTACTTTGACATAGTTACATTCCACCACTGCCCCTGACCCACAGTTTGTAACGCCCTGTGTCTGTCTCTGTGTGTGTATGTGCATATATGTGTAAGTGTGTGTGTATAAGACAGTTTAAACAGCCCATATCTCTCTATTGTGCTCTAGTGTGTGTGTGTGTGTGTGTGTGTGTGTGTGTGTGTGTGTGTGTGTGTGTGTGTGTGTGTGTGTGTGTGCGCGTGTGTGTGTGTGTGTGTGTGTGTGTGTGTCATGGACATTCTCTGCTGAGGCGTGGAGATATAAACATGTACTTCACTGACTCTACCCAACCTTAAACAATCAGTGCAGCTTTGTTTATGTGAGCTGCTCCTCAGCTACTGTCTCTGTCAAACACTCTACACTTCTACACGGGCGGAGTGGAACTAAGTAAAAGTCAGAATGCTCTTAAAAAGGTACACTGCATAAATTTTCGGGTTGGGGGCCCGCTACCATGGAGATTATTATTAGCTATTATTTTACCTGTGATGTTCCACAATTCAATTCTATTTATTTACACAATATGTTAGTAAACTTGACATAAGATGTGCATAGGGCTGGGTATCGATTCAAATTCCAAAAATCAATTCAATTACGATTTTCAAGATTCAGAATCGATTATCACGATTCGATCCAATCTGGATTCGGTTTAGTGTTATTAGAACCATTTTTGAGCGGTTACCTGAGCTGATCCAAGTGGTTCCTGAGGTTTGTTGTATTTCCGCTGTTCTTCACCTCCATTTGGTCTTTGCTAATCGCTTTGCTTCTGTCAAGCGAATCTCTGTCTTTATCGTTTCTGAACGCGAAATGGTGCCAGACGAAGCTTTGAGTGTTTCTGGCATCTTCAAAACCCGGGACTTGGCTCATGTTGCCACTAGTGTCCGACGCCATGTTCATTGTTTTGATATAGTCAGACCACGAGCGACTGTATGCAAAATTAAATCGATCTTTGGGCGTACAAATCGATCTTAACTACTTAATATGTAAATCGATTTAGAATTGGAAAAACACAACCCTAGATGCACATTTATGGGTGTTTTTACTGTGAGTGGGGTCACCTCTTCACAGATTTTACCTGTAAAGTGTCCTGTTGGTGTCTCTTGCTTGTTTTTAATGGAGACTGAAAAGTTTAATGCCATAGTGTGGAATATTACAGGCCCTATTCAGTTACTTGTCTCCGTGCTGATGTTCTTCAGTTACAGGTGGTTTTATCACTCAAAAATACCTAAAAAGACATTCTGACTGTGAGCGGGGTCACCTCTCCACAGATCTGACCTGTAACTTGGTCTGGTTTGGTCTCCGTGAAGATAGAAAGGTTTAATGTCATAGTGTGGAACATTCCAGACGAAGCAATAACATTGTCTGATGGATGTTCCACCAGAAAAGTTACAGTTTACCTTTTGACTTTTACTTCACTGCATTTGAGAGCAGATATCTGTACTTTCTACTCCACTACATTATTTAACAGGACCTAACAGTAAAAGTATTTTTTATTATAGTTTGAGACCTGCTGAAAAGGCTGAGGGTTTATTTTTATCAACTGCATAGTTTGAGCAAACAAAAATATAATAATAAAATCAACAAAAATAACAAATAGCTAGGGGAAAAAGGCAAATGAAGCAGTTATCTTGAAAACTACCACTTCATGACATCACAAGGTGGACCAGAGCATTTTGATCTTTGGAGATGTACAGATTAATAATAAAGGATTACTTAAACATGTGAATGAAACAAAAAACAACTCCAGGTCTGTTTTTGAGGGGGGAACAACATTCTAACATGACTTAAAGCTCACAAGAGTCCATTTTGTGTAATATAGAACCTTTAAACAAATACAATTGTTTTGGTTGAATAATCAAAGTCTGAAATCTCATCCTCCGCAGACTGAGGATTTGAGCAGATTACACAGATGCTGGAATAAAGTGAAGAAATGACATCATTGTTCAACTGGGAAACTGTTCCATCTCTGTTGCTCTGTTGCGCATTATTCAACACTAAGAAGCTTGTTATTAGTAGATCTGTCACAATATTTACTACATCTACTGATGGTTCAATACAGGAGAACTGGAAGAAGAGATATTTTGGTCTCAGTATTTATTCTGTGTACATTTTCTTTGCAATAATGCTCAGATTTTGGTTATTTTAGTTGTAAAATTTTAAGACCTGAACTGTAAAGAGATTAATAAATTCTTCTATGTCCCGCGACCCAGCTGGATTAAGCGAGAGAAGATGGATGATTCTGATTCTGACTTCTATGTCTAATTATTTAACTCTTATTTAAACTCTTCATATTTAGGCTGAGTTCTTCTCTCTGTTCCACCTTGTGATGTCATGTGGTAATATAGGAGCTGCTCCACTGTGTTTTTAAACTCCATACACCTTCACTAGAATTATTTGGATAATTTTAGTTCTGGAATTGCCCATCTCTACTGAATTAAAGGTAAAAGTAGCTGTTAACTTAAAAACTTCCACTTCATGACATCACAAGGTGGAAAAGAGCATTTTGAGCTTTGAGTAATCCTTTATTATTAGTCTGTCTACATCTCCAAACAGGTGTAAATGAAACAGAACACAACTCCAGGTCTGTTTTTGATAACGTAACAGCATTATAACACTGCTAAAAGCTCACAAGGGTTAATTTTGTGTAATATACGACCTTTAAAAAGAATATGATTGTTTCGCTTGATGACAGTGAACGCCTGGTCCTCTGCTAACTGATGGTTTGAGCAGATAACACAGATTTTGGAATGAAATAAGGAAATTACATCATTGTTGTTCAACTAGGAAACCGCTCAGATGAGGTAACAGCATTATAGCATGACTTAAAGCTCACAGGGGTCCATTTTGTGTAATAGAAGACCTTTAAAATGATGGTGTACTTGGGTTAGCCTGTGTTATAAAGTAGTTTCAGTATTATCTATCGTTCTAGCTCTCGTGGTGTCATAGGTATCAGCTTTAAGGAAACGGTATTATCTTGACTCCTGCAGTTTCCAGGGGAGGAGGGGGTTAAGTTCTCACCGAGTTCAGAGTCAGGAGCTGCCAAATGTCTCACCAACCGGACACAACTATTTAACTGTTCACAAGCCAGGGTTAGAACCAGGACTGGACCCAGGACCGGGGTCACAAGTTTACAACACGACTCAGTACTGGAATATACTGAATATATATATATATGCACCCTTATCACATTTTTATCACACTTTTATGATTGAAACTGCACTTTAGGACGGTTAGATCAACACGTGTTTGAGAGCTTTTGCTAATATGTCAAGGGATGCACTGATACCACTTTTTTAAAACCAATACGAGTACAATCATTTCTGTACTTGCCGATACAGAGTACTGATTCCAATACTTTACCAATCTTACAAATGCGTAAGCTCAAAAAATAAACATTTAATAAACCAGGAAAAAATACAAACAGCCATGATATTACCTCTCTACACACCAAGCTGTCTCCCTAAAAAGAACTTTGAATTTTTCTTTCATTTTATTATTTCATTTAGCTTTGATTGAGAGTGAGAAATGTCATTTCATTTTTTCATATGTGAATATGAAAATTTGACAATAAACTTTTTGAATCTTGATTATGTGTTTAATGCAGCTTTGTGCACAGAAAAAGAAAACAGCTCAAGCGCTGATGTGTTCAGCTTCTGTAGGACTACAGGACACGACTCAGTGGAATATGAGTGTTCTCTCTGTGACAGAGGATGTTCAGAGATGGTACGAGTGCAGCAGCTCGTTCACTGATGTCGCTACAGTCGCTTTATTTATGTTGCTCTGGTTTCTCATAACCGAGATACTAGAGCTGGGCGGTATGACCAAAAATTGATATCACGGTATTTTTTTTAAATTATCACGGTATCACGGTATTTAACGGTATTTTTGTCTTTGGCTAAGTGGAGTGTGATAGAGTTGGTAATATCATTCCAACGTTTGCTTTTCTTGTCATAGACGGTCCCTTTAGACGGAGTGCGCAAAGCCGTGCCCGGGCGAGAGAGCGTAGAGCGCGGGTGCGCGGCGCCGTGCCCGGGCGAAAAGGTGAAGAGCGGGGCTCCGCGCACCCGCGCTCTCCGCTCTCTCGCTCGGGCGCGGCTCCGCGCACCCGCGCTCTACGCTCTCTCGCCCGGGCACGGCTTCGCGCACTCCCGCCCTCCGAAAAAGGGAGCCGTGTCACAAAACACTACACAGTTTTGCAAACGCGCCTACCAGGGACGTCTGTGTAGTGTTTTGTGCTGCAGTGCCAACGTTACGCAGAGATTGGGGAGAAGATGCAGATTTTACTTTCATGCAATCTTCGTATTCCAGGATATGATTGTGGCGGAGGTGGTGAAGCAAGTTGCTTATGTTGCCTCCTGCAGCTAAAACATTAGCTCGACAACACTTACAGATGATGCGTGTTTGATCCGCGTCAGATTTTTTAAAACCGAAGTATTTCCAAACAACAGACACGGCTCCCTTTTTCGGAATGAGTTCTGTGTCTGTGTCATTTTCTTCGTCCATGCTCACCGCTCAACTCGCTATCCTTACCACCCTAGGCTCTCCTGCAGAGTTGGCTTGTTTGGTATAACACTGAAAAACAGCCCCCGCTCAATCTACCGCTGTGCGACGTTCCGCCGCTCTGTGTTGCCGACATATGCGCGCACACGGTATGGCGGTAAATAAAAAATTCATATCATAAAAATTACCGGTATATCGCCAAGAAAGTCATATTAGTTAATTGGAAAAGCCGGAAAAAAATACACATTAACACATGGAAAAACTTCATTGCGGACCACTTCTCCTTAGAATATAACCCATCACATTCAGAGCAGAGCCCCACCATATCTCCACTCTCCGGCTTCCATAATACTCCACTACTAATCACACAAATACACTCATATCTCTGTGGTAAGAACATATCAAATAGTTAGAATTTGTAAACTATTATTATTATTATTATTATTATTATTATTATTATTATTATTATTATCATCAACCCATCTTGCTGTCAAACAAACACTCAAAAATATATCCATAGAATAGGGCAAGCGGGGCAGGGGGACCAGAGACTGGAGGCCACACACCTCTGGCCTGTTGGTACTCTTACCCTGTCTTTTTTTTTTAATGCAACATTAGGTTAGGGCAAACCTCCATTCCCCAAAAACAAATAGGGGGGTCTGCGGACAAGGCTACACACCTTGAGACCGCAGACAACCCTTTTTTTATTTTTATTTTTTTATTTTTTTATTTTTATTTTATTTATTTTTTTTTTATTTTATGCACCACTACATGTCACAACCCTCCACAAAGAATCACTTTTAAAATCATAACAAATGGACAAAAACTCACTCAACTGTATGACAGCAAGATCGAAAAATAAACAAAATGAATCAAGGATCACACCCCATGCTTGGGTCTTAATAACTATTTGTTACTGTTATTACCAACACCACCACAGTATCACAAACCACCCCACCATACCTCTCTTACAGCTCACAACACAGCCATAATATCCCACTGCACCAACATCACATCCTTTTCCAATATACACTTTCTCCATTATTATTATTATTATTATTATTATTATTATTATTATTATTATTATTATTATTATTATTATTATCATTATTATTATTATTGTTATTGTTATTGTTATCATTGTCATTATTGTTATTATTTATTTACTTATTCTATTTTATTTTTTTATTATTATTATTGTTCTACTCTGACTGCCAATCACCCTTTGAACCTGCTTTTCTCTAATTATCTAACTGTCCTTCATACGACCCACAATGTTACACCCACACCCACACCCACATTCACACACACCCACATACACACACACCCATATACATACACCTATACCCTCTTCCCTTTTTCTCTGCTGTCTAATATGTATGTAATTGCAATGTCATATGTTTGTACACTTGGTGACAGCAAAATAAAATAATTAAAAAAAAAAAAAAAAAAAAAAAAATAAAAATTACCGGTATACCGGTTCAAACGGTTTACCGCCCAGCCCTACGAGATACTGACTTATTTGGGATATTGAAACCAGGATACTGTGGAATGTGTCATGTAATAGTGGTATTGGTGCGTGGCATCGGCAAATGATTAAGGAGTACGAGTATGAGTATATTATGGAAGTATCGGGCCGATACCCGATACCAGTATCGGTGTATTCCTAAATATGTCCCCTGTTAGTCAGCATGGTCTGTGTGGAGGAAATAAACAGTTTCCACTGAATTTCCAATAAGAGCTCTGTAATTTTAACAACAAAGCAAAGTCCCTTTATCCCATTTTCCACATAAACAGTGAAGGCCACATGAAGAGCTGTTCATTAAAAGTTTCCTGAAGTCAGAGGAGCGGGGTAAGAATCATATGGAGCCTGTCTGCCTCCAACGCTCAGGGCGAAAAACGGCACCGAGCCAAAGCGTAAATCACAAATATGAGAGTGACAAGACTGATTTGAAATTTAAAAGCTCCTATATTACACAAACGTGACTCTTCTGAGCTTTGAGCCATGTTATAATGCTCTTACTTCCTCCAAAACATACCTGGAGTTGTGTTTTGAGTAATCCTTTGTTATTAGTTTGTCTACATAGCCAAAGCTCAAAATGCTCTGCTCCACCTTGTAGTTTTCAAGTGAACAGCTCCTTTTACCTTTAGTTCAGTAGAGATTGGCAATTCTAGATCTGAAATGATCCAAATGATTCTAGTGAAGGTGTATGAAGTTGTATCTTCTTTATGTTTAGTAAACTAATACTGAAACCTGTCAGGATCAAATCCAAATTGCACATTGATCCGTAAGCGAAAAAAGGTGATGATTTTTTCTCATAATGGCCCAGCCCCAGAAGGAAGTATTCAAACTGAAAAACAAACAAGAACCAGCTTGTCATTTAGACGGGTTTCCAAATATGCCACAAAAAAAAGTCTAAAGTCAACTAACAGCTATTACGTCTTTGTTATTGATCACTCACTTCCATCTCCTTTTGTTTCAGAAATTTAAATAAAGTAATGTTGAGACGAAGAGAAGACTTTGAACTTTGTGCCAGCTTCGCGTGAACTTTCCCATTAATTAAACTGTATTAACCATTCCAGGCTTGGTTTGCACAACAACTGAGCTGAGTCCTGGTCTGAGTCCTGGTCTGAGTCCTGGTCTGAGTCCTGGTCTGAGTCCTGGTCTGAGTCCTGGTCTGAGTCCTGGTCTGAGTCCTGGTCTGAGTCCTGGTCTGAGTCCTGGTCTGAGTCCTGGTCTGGTCCCTGGTCTGGTCCCTGGTCTGGTCCCTGGTCTGGTCCCTGGTCTGGTCCCTGGTCTGGTCCCTGTCCTCTGGTCTAGCCCCCGTTTCCTGCTCTAGTCCGTAGTCTACCCACTGGTCCCTGGTCTAGCCCCTGGTCTAGCCCCTGGTCTAGCCCCTGGTCTAGCCCCTGGTCTAGCCCCTGGTCTAGCCCCTGGTCTAGCCCCTGGTCTAGCCCCTGGTCTAGCCCCTGGTCTAGCCCCTGGTCTAGCCGCTGGTCTAGTCCTCTTTCCATGACCTAGTTCCGCCTGGTTTAGTCCTTGGTTAAACTGTAGTTTTATTGTACAGACTTTATAAAGAAGTGGACTAAATGACTGTGTTGTCACCCACAATATCGTACTGTGAGATGTATATGGTGAAAATATTGTACAGGGTTCAGCTCCAGTCAAACGAAGCTCATGAGGACAGCAGTTATAGGATTTGAAACCAGCTCTATTTTAGGAATAGGTCAAAATAGTGAAATAAATAATAACCACCAGGATCATGTAGAGCAGGATAATATAAACATTTTAATACAAAAATGACGAGGCCACTGCAGCGGTTAGAGAGAGAAGAGCCACAATATTCAAGTTTAAATCAATGGGAGCCAAGGTCGGAAGAGCCATTTATGTTATGTTTTGTCTATGTTTAATTCCTGGTCTCATCAGGCCAGATTCTGTGGGTTCTTCTACAAAATTGACTTTTCAGAGTTTTCAATCATGACATAGTAGTTTCCTTCTCATTTCCCATGTGAAATTGTATTTAGAGACTGGTGCATCTTTGAATAACCTTAAAAATAGCTCATTTTCAAGACGCCATATTGCAAATAAACTTCAGTTTGCACTTCCCCCTGTACTCACCTGTACTTCCTTCTTTAATTTTATTTTCTTAGTCTGTGCTCTGCTCTAGTGTGATGACGTTTATGCGACGTCAGCTTCCACTGGGCACCAGTTTTCTAACACAGAAATCAGCAGACTTGTTTATTTTATCAAGTTGTTTCAGATTAACATAGTGATTTAAAATGTCCACAAATGTCATACGTTCTACCTATAGAGCAGACACAAGCACAATAGGTCTGCTTTGAGATAGAGGTGCAGTTCTCAAGTCTTTTAGTCGATAAAAACAAAACTGATTCATGAGGATTTAAATGCACAACAGATGAAAGAGGAAGTGAGTAAACAGGAATTTGGGGAGTGACTGGACAGTTTAATTTGACATCTTACTCATGAAAATGTTGTTTACTAGCTAGGGACATAAAAATAACTGAAATCTGGTGATATCGTATCGTCAAAGGTCTCACAATATTATCATGGACCATCACAATATATCGAATCCCAAGTCGTCTGATGCAGAAATAGCTACAAAAAACAGAGGGAATGACATAGACCATGATCCTTTGCTCCATTTCAGTGCAGGCTACATGAAGAAATAACTGTTCTAAGCACTTTGAAATCTTCTTTCTTTGGATTAAGTCTTGTGAAGGGAAAAGAGGAAAAAGTGGCAGATTCACAGTTTTGAGCCTTCACAAAATATTTCAATAAATATGGTACGGTAGGATGTTTATGGTGAAAGTTTTGTACAGAGAGATTTTGTACAGAGATTTACATCCCTAATGGCAATAAATGTTGCACCATTAATGACTTAATGAAGAGTTTTATTATGTCAGTCTTGTTATTATGTATAAAACTGTGACCCTCCCCACGATATCGCAATAAATATTGTACTGTGAGGTTCATACCGTGACGATATTGTATCGTGAGACTTGGATATCGTTACTCCCCGATTATTAACACTTCTCTGCATCTAAGGTGGTTTTTGTGTGTGATCCCAACTATTTTAATAGCTGTGTTGTGTAACTTTTCTGGTGGAGGGTCCGTCAAATGCTTTTCTCCATGGAATAATTTGTTATTGCTTTGTCTGGAATGTTTCACAGTATGGCTTTAAAACTTTCTATCAGCATGGAGACCAAACTAGACCAAGTTACAGGTCAGATCTGTGGAGTGGCGACCCAGCGCACAGTCAGAATGTCTGTTTTTCTAGGTGTTTTTGAGCTCTAAAACGACCTGTAATTGAATAAATGTAAAGTAGAGATGTTTAATGTCACACTGTGGAACATTCCAGGCAGAGCTATGACATATCTGTAGAAACAAGAACCGAAAAGCTACACAATGCACCTTTGTCACTTCCTTTAAGTGGTCTAATCATTACAAACAAAGAATGTAGTTAACCAAGAATGTCTTTAGTCATCTAGAGCCCTGTTCAGATCCAGACCTGGTTGAGTCCCAGTTGCCGAGTCCTGATCAAATGGACAAGTGTGAACGCCTACATCAGGTGTCAGAGGTTAAAGGGGAGGGTCACAACAACACATCCATGCTGAGAGATTTATTAAAAGGTCCTACATTGCACACAATTGACTCTTGTGAGCTTTAAGTCATGTTGTAATGTTGTTAATTCATCAAAAACAGACCTGGAGTTGGGTTTTGTTTCTTTCACATGTTTGAGTAGGGCTGCTCGATTATGGAAAAAAATCATCCCGATTATTTTGGTCAACACTGAAATCATGATTATTCAAATGATTTTTTTTTACTTATACAATGTATTTATTCAGAATTTCTCTATTAAAAAAAACACTTTGTTAATGATAATTTATGCAAAGCTTTCAAATTGAAAATAAATATAGGCTACAAATATGTATCTTAGAGCAGTTTTGTGATGTATAAAATAAACACTTATTTATATAAAAAATATCCCAAAACAAAGAGCTTAAGCGAGTTTGGAGATCATCTGACACACAAATCAAAACTGCAATCAAAATTCAATTACCGTATTTTTTTTACTATAAGTGGCACTCTCTTTCAGTGTTTGGGTGGTTCCTGCAACTTATATTCAGGTGCGACATATATTACATTTTTCACACTGACAGTCCATAGACCATATACATGAATCCTATATATGAATCAAAAATGAAAAAACAAATTGTTATCCGTTTTTTCATTTTGGTTTTAGAGACAAATAATAAAGAAGAGTCGTTTTTTAGTTTTCTTATTTTTGGCTTTATATTGAAAAACGAACGAATAATACACGGATTCTTCTCTATTGGGTTGTTTTTATTACTATAACTTCTATAACTCACCTTTCAAGATGAAATGTTGGTTCTTGGTCTCCAATTTTATAAAATAAATTTCCCCCAAAAGGTGCGACTTATGTTTTTTTTTCCTTCATTTAGCATTTTTTTGGCTGGTGCGACTTATAGTCCGAAAAATATGGTAATTGCACAGCCTTACATTTGAGTAACTCTTTATTAATCTGTCCACATCTCCAAAGCTCAAAATGCTCTGTTCCACTTTGTGATGTCATGAAGTGGCAGTTTTCAAGTTAACAGCTGCTTTTTATCTTTAGTTCAGTGGAGATTAGCTATTCCACAGCTGAAAGTATCCAAATTCTTCTACTAGTGAAGATGTATAGAGTTTAAAAGTGTGTTTTCAGTTTGAGATAAAACTCTGAAGTCTAAATCTGCAGGCCTTGTGTGTTAAACATGTGTGAATGAAACAAACCACAACTCCAGGTCTGTTTGTGATGAAAAAGACATTATAACGTAGGTCAGAAAACATAAATTGGGTCTCCACTTTAATTTCTAAATGAGCTCTTAAAAAAAAAAAAAAAAATCAAACTTTCAACCAACACCTGCACATTTTGGTCACTATTTCGTAATGATTTTAATAACAGTTTTCTCCACGTGGCTCAGGGGCAGATGTGCAGGTTTCAGGCAGAGGTTGGGGGTTGAATGCCTGGAATAGTTGTGCCGTCTCCACTCCGTCATGTGAACACTCCCAGACTCAGGGTCCAGGTGGAGCGCAGAGGGAATAGAACTCTGTGTGCTGTTGTGTCGGAAAAAAGTTACTAAACTACAGAGGAATTCTACTTTTTGAAAGCAATATTCACTTGGATGTTCTTGGTGAAAATGATATGATCGGTTATGTTTTCTGTTTCAAAATCCAGGACTTCTCCATGACCCTGACTTAAGATCAAAACCAGGTCCAAACCAGGTCTAAGCGATGTTGCATAAAAATAGAGTTGTAGATTTTTCGCATAAAATCTATTTTCAATTTCATTTTTTTTATTCTGCACTAAAAACTACAGAAAATTGTCCAAAAGATGTATAATTTAGTTAAAGTTGTGCAGTAAAGGGTGAGCTCCATTTGGTCTGTAAATAGAAAAATATCTAAGTATGTTACAACATTCTAATGAGAATTGAGAAATGATCATATTTAACTAGGGATATACGATCCGATACAGGAATCTAATATTGGTGCAGATACTGAAAAATGTACCATTGCTTCTGACGTCCTAGTTGGACATATAAACTGAAGTAATAAGAATATTTACTGTTTGTAGTTGGCCCAGAAAGTCTCATAATGTACAAATCTTTTTATACCAAGTTGTTCTGTGGTTACTTGAGTGAAGTGTTAAGAAAATAAATTCTGGTTTTGATCCCTACCCTAGTATTAGTCGGCATTGGCAGATACTTAAAGCTATAGAATCGGTATCAGAATTGTGGGAGGAGTCTTCTATAAGACAAAACAAATTGATCATAACAGTTTTGCATAAAAACAATAGCACCGCATCACTTTTAAAGTGCACATCACTTTTAAAAACAATTTGAATTTACCTAAATATGATTATTTAAATATGATTATCAAATTAATTTATTTATTTGTCCTACTGGGTTCCCATTCTTTTTCACTGACAAAATTTCAAAACTTTTGACTTTCATGACCTACAGTGAATTTTCCATGAATTGAGCAGACTTCAGCTAAATATGAAATGATAACCCTTTCCACTCACCTTATGGTTTGGTGGTATTGTTTTTTAACATTTGAAATCCTGTCAGTGCATTTATCATCGTCTCTTTTAAACAAAACACCTTATTGTGTATTATCCTGCTGGAGCGGCTGGTGCATACATTCAGAAATCATCATTATAGCCTAATGAGAATTTAACAGAACACTGTAGTTGCATGAAAGAGATACTAAAATTCCATAACTTTTCTGGGCCTGGAAAATTACATTTTCAATTTCCATGGCTTTTCTAGGATTTCCATGACCATGGGAACCTGAACTAGGTCCAAACAAGGGCTTAACCAGGGTAAAACAGGTCCCAACTAGAACTTTGTGTCTATGATATGTTTTTGTAAATATTCGTTATCTGTTTCATCTTTGTATTGTCAGTGTCTAATTCTGTTTTAACAATGTTTTTCTTTGTATCAGTTTTATCTGCCTTTTAACATCATGGCCAGGGGACTACGGATGAAAAGTAGCCTTTTGGCTAATTCTGGCAATTTTACTCATGTTTGTTCATGTGTTTTATTAAATTGCATTGTCCCCTAACAAATAATCTAATCTAATCTAATCTAATCTAACTGGGTCTAAACTGCCTCAAAACTCCAACAGCATCAACATCTGAGAGGAAAAAATCTGAACTATCAACTAATTCAAGAATCTGATGTATTTCAGAAAATGTTTGTAGAGGTTTAAACTACAGGGACAAAGACAGAATATTTTGCTCTTTGCAGAGGATTTTGTGTTATCTAAATACTTGTGTCAACTCAAAGTGTCAAGCTGCAGAGTGGATTTGATTGCTATACCTTGTGCAGCCCTAGTCGATGCCAGATCCAAAAAAAGGTCTAAAACCGGGTCCAAACAAGGTCTAAACTAGGATCTAGGCCAGGTCCGACCTAACCTAGTTAACACGCCAAGTTACAAGGCTAACCCAGACCCACGTTAGGTCTAAAGCAGGTTCTAAGTCAGGTGACAGGTCCAAACCAGGTCTAAATTGACTCGGGCCAGGTTCAAACCAGGTCTAATCCGGGACTTGGCCAGGTCCAAACCAGGTCTAAATCAGGGTCTAGGCCAGGTCTAAACCAGGTCTAAACCAGGTCTAAACCGGGGTCTAGGCCAGATTCAAACCAGGTCTAAACCAGGGTCTAGGCCAGGTCCAAACCAGGATTTAGGCCAGGTCCAAACCATATCTAAACCGGAGTCTAGGCCAGGTGCAAACCAGGTCTAAATCGGGGTCTAGGCCAGGTCCAAACCAGGTCTAAACCGGGGTCTAGGCCAGGTTCAAACCAGGTCCAAACCATGGTCTAGGCCAGTTACAAACCATGTCTATACCAGGGTCTAGGCCAGGTCTAAACTAGGTCTAAACCAGGTCTATACCAGGGTCTAGGCCAGGTCAAGACCAGGATTTAGGCCAGGTCCAAATCAGGACTTAGGCCAGTTCCAAACCAGGTCTATGCCAGAGTCTAGGCCAGGTCTAGCAGTAGTAGTGTGCAGTAGTGTCCAGGCCTGAGTCAGCTGTTTGATCATGTGACCTCTGTGCTGTATTTTTATACGTGACACTGAGGCAACCACAAAACAAAACACACAAATAAGCACATTGACTATGCCGTCACAGATATCTGTTTATATAAAGATAATACAAAGAAAACCACAAACAAAAGAACAAAGAATCACGGTTGAAAAGAGAAGCCAAAACCAACTAAACCAAAGTGATACGAGTGAGTCTAGGAGTTAGTCTGCTCCCGTTGACAGTGCAGTTAAATGGAGAGGGCTTATAGGGTTGCGTAACAGATTAATACCTGGAAGAATCACTGAGACCGGTGGTGAGAACCAAACCAGGTCTAAACCAGGACTAATCCCGGTCTAATCTTGGTTTAATCTTGGTTGGTGCAACTGTTGGCAGGCATGAAACAGCCATCAGATCCTTAATCCTGATAGAGTTATGTCAAACGTTTTATGTTGAAAATTATACACTAGAAATAAACTGATATGGAGCCATGAAAAACTCCAAAAATAATAACTTAATCATTTAAAAAGTCCTATATTACACAAGATTGACTCCTGTGAGCTCCTCAAAAACAAACCTGAAGTTGTGTTTTATATTTGAGTAACACTTTATTATTAGTCTACCTACATCTCCAAAGGTCAAAATGCTCTGTTCCACCTTGTGATGTCATGAAGTAGTGGTAATTTAAGGTAACAACTACATATTACCTTTAATTCAGTAGAGATTGACAATTCCAGGGCCAGAATTATCCAAATTATTCTAGTGAACGTGTATAGAGTTTAAGAACCCAGTGGAACACTTCCTGTATTACCACATGACATCACAAGGAGGAACAGAGTGTTTTCTGTTTGAGGAAGGAACTCAGCCTAAATATGCAGGGTCTGGGTGTTAATTAAACATGTGTGAATGAAACAAAACACAACTCCAGGTCTGTTTGTGATGAAGAAACAACATTCTAACATAGTAGGAATGTACAAAAATATTGAAATATCAATATATCGTTTAACTTGATGATACAGTAGCGATATCATGGACTTGCAATACATTTTCACTGTTTTAATGATGAAAATTTGTGTTTTTTTTTTTTTACTTAGTGGTTTAACAATGACTTTTAGTATCGCAACCATGATTTAGCCTTTGTTTTTTATTGAACTGTGTAGAATTGTATCAAATCATATTGCAGCGAAAATGCACTGTATCGAAAAACATATCATATCGTGGCCTATGTATCGAGGTATGACAATTCTTCATGATACCCAGCCCTATAACAGATCAGACAATAGCGTGATATGGGCTCTTTAAAGTGCACATATCGGCCTGTTTCTACTTTCCAACAGATGCTCTTAGCCAATGCAAATGTGTAATGTTTTGCTGTTGGGGTAATGAACAAAAATTGGCCAAAAATCAATATATTAAAGCCAACGGCAATTTGTTGTAATTAAGGTCTCAAATACACCAAACAAATCACACTGGCTGCTGCCGTTTTTTAGACAATAGAACAAAATATCCTGTAGTTTGTACCTCTTCAAACACATTCTTCACATCATCAGTTTAGCCCAGAGGCTGTATAAAGAAGTGGACTAAGGGGGTGTGACGTCAACCACAGCGTTCGGCTCCAGTCACCTGAAGCTTACTGAGGCGAGCAGAGTGACTCTGGAGCAGAGATCCAAATCAGTTTAATTTAATTGAATTAATAATCTTATTATTAACGGACAAAATAGCCAGTACAGTCCTGGTCCAGTCCTGGTCCAGTCCTGGTCCAGTCCTGGTCCAGTCCTGGTCCAGTCCTGGTCAAGTCTCGGTCAAGTCTCGGTCAAGTCTCGGTCAAGTCCTGGTTCAGTCCTGGTTCAGTCCTGGTTCAGTCTAGTCCTCATTCAGTCTTTGTTTAGTCCTTGTTTAGTCCAGTCTCGGCCCAGTCTCGGCCCAGTCTCGGCCCAGTCTCGGCCCAGTCTCGGCCCAGTCTCGGCCCAGTCTCGGCCCAGTCCTGGTCCAGTCCTGGTCCAGTCCTGGTTCAGTCTTGGTTCAGTCTAGTCCTTGTCCAGTCTTTGTTCAGCCCTTGTTTAGTCTAGTCCCTTAAGTCCTGGTTCAGTCTAGTTCTGGTTCAGTCCTTGTTTAGTCTAGTCCTGGTCCAGTGTTTGTTTGGTCCAGTCCCGGTTCAGTCCAGTCCTGGTCCAGTCCTTCTTGTTTAACTTTACTCAACTAGTCCACTAATTGGCACAGTTTTCATCCACTTAGTCCCAAATTTAGTTAGTTACACTTTCAAGTCTATGTTTAGCGCAACAGTCCTTTGGTACGGTCCTTTTTACGTTATTTTAGTACAAAGTCATCACCATCACCATAATCTAAACAGCGAATTAAAAACACCATGATCAAGTAGAGCGGGTTAATAAACATTTTAAGACCTAAATGAGGGTCCATTTATAAACAGTCTATGATTTATTTGTTCATATTTCAAATGCGAATCCTCCAACAATGTGCACTCTGAACAGAATATAATAATAATAAAAGATTTTAAAAGCAAAATCAGTAAGCAACAAGTAATTAATGACAAAACTCATGAAACTAAGAGTGGGTGGTGGTGTGTTCACTGTTATTTTACAAACATATCTCATGAGGAGGAGGGTTTCAACATCTTTCAAAACCTCAACATTAAAACTATGGAGACATACTGGGCTGGAAAACAGAGCCAAGGCGACCAGTGTTTACAGGAGATGAATGTGTATAAGATTATGTTATGGAGACAGAGGTGAACTTAGACCTTCTGCTGTGAACTGGCAGGGTTTGTTAGAAAGATTTGGTTTGGTTCAGTCCCGGTTTAGTCCCAGTTCGGTCCTAGTTTGGTCCTAGTTTAGTGCAAGTTTACTGCAAGTTTACTGCAAGTTTACTGCAAGTTTACTGCAAGTTTACTGCAAGTTTACTGCAAGTTTACATAGTCCTGGTTTAGTCTAGACACAGTCCCGAATCAGTCCCGGTTCAATCTAGTCCATATAGTCCTGTTTTGGTTCAGACTTGCTTCAGTCTTGCTTCAGTCGCATAGTCCTTGTGTAGTCCTCATTCTGGCCTGGTTCTTTCTCTTTCCAGTACAGTCCCCGTTCAGTCTCTCCATGGTCCCAGTACATATAGTCCTGGTTCAGTCTAGTACAAATAGTCCTGGTTTGGTTCAGTCTTGCAGTCCTCTTATAGTCCTTGTATAGTCCTGGTTCAGTCCTGGGTCAGTCCTGGTTCAGTCCTGGTTTGGTTCAATCCTGGTTCAGTTGTATAGACCCGCTTCAGTCCCGCTTCAATCTTTGTTCAGTCTAGTTCCTTTAGTCCTGGTCCAGTCCTTCTTGTTTAACTTTACTCAACTAATCTTCTAATTGGCACCATTTTCACCCACTTAGTCCCAAATTTAGATAGTTCCACTTTCAAGTCTATGTTTAGCACAATAGTTCTTTGGTATAGTTCTTTTTATGTTATTTTAGTCCAAAATTATCACCATAATTTGGGTTATGCGTTATCCCTCCGACCTCCAAAACCAAAACATTTTCAACCATCACAAAAATAAGCCTCCTGCACCTTCTAAGGAAAATTGTTGGCACATTTGGCGCAATAAATCACCGACCTGTCCTAAAAGCGATAAAAGGAGCTACCAAAATTACGCACGGAGGAGACGGAGAGGTGTGCGCCGTGGGAAATGAGCCCAAACTCCAAACGCAAATGAAAAACAGATGCGCTGCCAGAGAAGTCTCCAAAAAAATCAACCCCAAACTACGCTAAAACCTGACAAAAACACGATCAAGTGCATGCTTTTACGCTCAGATCCAAAGAAAAGTATAGTATTTTGCTTAAATGTGTCGCTAAAAGCAGTCGCAGGGAGCACGTTGTCTCCCACCGGTCAAATTCAAATCACGTCGCCGGGCGGAGGTGCACCGGACGCGGCTGCAGCTCGGACGACGCCCCGCCGGAGTGCACGGAAGTTCTGGAGGGACTTACTTTACTGTGGCTGCAGCCCATGTCGGCGGGTGCTGAGCGGGTTGTGGAGGTGCTGGGTGTCGGTCCGGAGGTGGAGGTAGGAGCGGGGTCCTCGGTGCTGCTGTCCCCGGTGCGTGAGTGTCTAAGCGAGGGTTTGTTTGACAAGTTTGAACCGAGGCTCCGGCGGAAGGAGAGCGGCAGGAGGCGGGGCTTGCGTCCGAAAAGAGGGCGCTCTGTGCGGCTGGAGGCGGGTCCTGTGCGCGGGGGGTGGCGGTTCTTTGTTCCCCTGGCTTTGTTCAGTCGTCATGTAACTGTTTTCTTATTGGCCCTCGCCAGTTAACGAAGTTAATGGCGAGGGGTATTGTTCTTGCTCGGTTTCTTACGCTATATTATTATTATTATTATTTTTCTTTGCAAACGATCGCGATTTTGAGGGCCTGAACATCGACGAAAAGTCTCACATGGGGGTATCAGATCGACTGGTCCGGCGAAAAATTTGATAAAACGGGCATCGCGACAATGCCCAAAGTGCCCCCACTCGACAGCGCCCCCTGGAAAAGTCAAAAATTGAAAGTCTATGGGGAGCTGAAAAGCATATTTTGGCGTAGGCCGACAAAATTCGGGACAGTGATAGAAAACAAGGAGACAAGCAGAAAATGTCATTGTCACACCGCCCTGTGACCAACAAGAAGTCGGCCATATTGGATCAAAAATTCACAGCCGTTTTGACTGCGTGTACGCCAAAGTCTTCAAGTGTCTTGGTTTTGGTCCAAACGAGCTCAGATTTGACACGTCACATCTACAGATGTGGCTCCACAAACGCCATCATTTTTCTAAGCGCACTTTTTCACGGTTTGTCCGTAGCACGCCGGCGAATAACACCTTCGTTTCCTGTTTCTTTGATGACCTCTCACGGCCACAGGCTTTGGCCTACAGAGCTCAAACTCACATCACTATTGTGTGATCCCGGCCTGAATGTGATGAAATATGAAATATAATAAAAGTGAACTCTGTAGCGCCACCTAGTGTATACGTGAAACGTCAACATTATCGGATTTGGACCAAATTTGGGGATTAAATTCTATGCATGATTTCAAGCAAAATCTTATATTATGGACATGGTGCAATTTTCATTGTTCGCCACCAGGGGCACAAAGACTCAATAAAAAAATAGTTTAAAAATGCCTACACACACAGGCTTTGTCTGATCGTGCTGAAAATTGAATCACTAATGCCTGATTAGGGCTTGATTATAATAAACTATAAAGCATATGAAAAGTTACTCTATAGCGCCACCTAGCCTATACAAGAAACGTCAACATTATCGGATTTGTACCAAATTTGGGTATTCAATTCTCTGTATCAAAGCAAGCAAATAAATATATTATGGATATGGGGTGTTTCCCACGGTTGGCCAGCAGGGGCTCAAAGACTCCCCCAATAAATAGTTCAAAAATGACTACACACACAGACTTTCTCTGATTGTGCTGAAATTTGAATCACTAAAGCTTGAACATGGACTGAATATAATAAACTATAAAGTATATGAAAAGTGAACTCTATAGCGCCCCCTACTCAGACATGAAACATCAACATTATCGGATCTGTACCAAATATGGGTATTAAATTCTATGCGTGTCTACGACCAAAAAAATACATTATGAATATGGGGTATTTTCCATGGTTGGCCACAAAGGGCGCAAACACTCCCCCCCAAAATATGTTTAAAGGTGCACTATGTAACTTTTCTGTTGGAGGGTCTGTTTTTATGCACAGTCTTAGTCTGACAGTGCTCTTGATTATAAAAGTCATGTGACCTGTGGCCTAGTTTCTATAATTTGGCTCTAGATTGTTCCCATTTTCAAATATTAAAGGTGCCCTATGTAATTTTTCTGGGGGACGAGCTGTCGGGAGGAGAGAGTCATGCCAGGGCGGTCACGAGACCTCAGCGGTTGCCTGGGAGGGGCGTGCGCACCGGGGCGAGGGCCATCATTGCCGCGAGCGGCTTTAATTTTTATTTATTTTATTTTTTTTGACAACTACTAAAATTTCAAACTCGATATCGACATGGGATAGGTTCAATAGGCTACGATACCAATTTCGATACCATGACGATAATTTAAAGCTCCTATATTACACAAAACCGACTCTTGTGAACTTTAATCCATGTTATAATGTTGTTTCCTCATCAAAATAGGCAAAATAGGATGACCAGACGTCCCTATTTACCCGGGACAGTCCCAGTTTTGAGCCCTGTGTCCCCCTGTCCCAGCAGATTTATCCAAAACCAGTGATATGTCCCAGTTTTTAAGTTTATTTATATAGCACATTTAAAACAACTTGAGCTAACCAAAGTGCTTCACATAAAAAGTCAACAAAACAGAAGAAACTGTTACATATAAATATACATATACAGATAACATGTGAAAACTTCGATTAAAATACCAACCTAACCTTACTAACTAGTATTAAAGGCCAGGGAGAAGAAGTTTTATACACAAAATGCCCCACAGGTCCCTATTTTTGACTAATCTGTTCCCTGCCAACAGTAAAGAGAGGCATACATTGTCATTTGTTTAAGGAAAATACAAAAAAAGATGCTTAAAAATGACCAAAATCCAAAGAAAATGTGACTGTACTGACTCACATGTTAGTCATGGATGGGCCGAGAGCAGAACAGTTTTCTTTAATTATGCACTCGTTTCACAATTCACAAATATTATTATTACGAACCACACAAACTGTCCCAGTTTTTGATTTTGGAAATTTGGTTACACTATATCAAAAACACATTGAGTTGTGTTTTAATTCATTCACGCACGTTTGAGTAACGCTTTATTATTAGTCTGTCTGCATCTCCAAAGCTCAAAATGCTCTGTTCCACCATGTGAAGTCATGAAGTTGTAATTTTCAAGTTAACGGCTGTACCTTTTACCTTTAGTTCAGAAGAGATGGGCAGTTCCAGGGCTGGCATCATCCGAATGATTCTAGTGAAGGTGTATGGAGTTTAAAAACACAATGGAGCACTCCCTGTATTACCACGTGACATCACAAGGTGGAACAGCAAAGCACATGACTGTTTTTCTGACAATATTCTATTTCACTTTTTCAGATTATAGCATCAATGCAATACAGATACCTAAAATTTCTATTTTTTGCTACTTTTACTTCACATCACACACTTACATAGGCCTATTCATACACCAAGAAGGCAATTAAGTCAGTGTCTTGCCCAAGGGCACAGCGGCAGCCTTGGGATTACTTCAAATTTTATTGCCACATGGATGGGCAGTCTGACATAAGCCCTTCTAATTCAGAGCTTTAGAAACCAGAGAATGAGAAATGCAAGTTTAAGCTTTTCTAATGTTGTAATTAAAGCACGCAGAGCTAATGAAGAAATGTGTGAAATAAAAGTCTATTAATAAAAGTGTGAAAACGTGGTCATATGAAGCAGATGATAAAGTCACAAGAGCAGTGTTATTTTAAACAGGCTAAGAGGAAAGAGGGGTTTTCTATGCTTTGAAAATTTTTAAAAGGCTGGTGTTTTCAGAGCTTTTTGGAAAAATTTTTTAGAAATCTCTATTTTCTGATTTTTGTTATAATGTAGTTTCCTCATTATAACCAGACCTGGAGTTGTATTTTGTTTCATTCACACATGTTTAAACATAAACCCTAACTCAAAAAAGCTTTAAAATTGTCTGAAAAACTACAGAGGAGATTCAAAAGTCTGTGATCAGTCCGTGGTCCTGTTTAGAAATTTGATTTTCAACAAAAAGGTGAGAGTGAGTCAACTGTTGGCTAATAGGCTTTATTCATGCTTACGTCACAAATGAGGAAGACGTCTGGAAACATGCGAAGACAACTTTCAGCGGGCTCTGTTCACGGTAGTGAGTCTGACACCAAATTCAAGATGATTCCAAACATGCAGTCTTCATTTTACCAACGATCACAGTTACTTCAGTGGGTTTGATCACAATTGGTCGAGCCAAGTGTCGGGAAGTGGTTTGTGACATATGTATGAATAGAGCCTATGCGAGCCAGCTTGTGACTGTAATTCAGGTCCATCAACAGAAATTTGGGGGCTTACATGTGCCCCCTCTAATATAAATTAAAAAGAAGAGGGTCCCTAAACCTCTGTGGCCCAGGACAACAGAATCCTTATTTGCTGCTCTGCTGTAATCATAGACTGTATAAAAGAAGTGGATTAAGCGAGTGTGACGTCACCCATAGTATTCAGCTCCACTTAAATGAAGCTCGTGCTGATCGCGGTTACAGGAGTGAATCTGGAGCCAGGATCTATGTTATGTATAGGATTTTTTTGACGGACAAAATAGTGAGAGAAAAAAAATCAGGATTCATATGAATATTTTAAGATCAAATGACGAGGCCACAGCAGCAGATAGAGAGAGGAGCCACAAGATCCCAATGTAAGTCAACTGGAGCCAGAGTCAGAAGGAGCTGGAAGAGCCTCCTGGAGCACTTCCTGTTTGGCAAAGGCGGCTAACGGGTTAGCTTTGTCCACTCATATATACGGTCTATGGCTGTAATGTTGTTGTTGTTTAACAGCACAAAACAGCTCACTTGTTGTAGTTCTAGTTAAGTCATTTCTTTATGGTCAAATTGTGTTAAAACAAATTTCTGATTAAAGTCAAACTTGAGTCCCAGAATCTCAGACACAGCAGTGCCTCCAGCTGCAAAATATCAATACTTCATCAAATACTACTTCACTTGGACTATAGGCTACCACTGTCCACTAGACCTGCACTAAACCCAGTGTAAACAGGACTACAGCAGGACCAGGTCTGGACTCAGGCTGGACCCAGTCTGGAACCAGACTGGAGCAGGTCTGGACCTGGGCTGGAGCAGGTCTGGAGCCGGGCTGGAGCAGGTCTGGAGTAGGTCTAGACCTGGTCTGGACCAGATCTGGAGCAGGTCTGGAGCAGGTCTAAACCCGGACTGATGACATCACAGTGTGGTGCCCTCCCAGGTGCAGGAGAACAGCAGCAGCTGCTGTGGTACATGGAAAGTACTTCAAACAACAACTGCTCCTGCTATAAATATACTCTGACTGCATACCTCTGTGGGAAGACTACTGCATACACACAAACTGTAGTACTACGGGTACTTCTGTCCTCAATACAAAAACTACTACTATCACTACTACTACTAATACTGCAAAGTTTATCTTACTTCTACTGCAACTATACCAACCTTTCATGTTTTTAAAGGTCCCAGACCTGAGTTTTTCTCATTTGAGCAAAATGTGTCCTGTTCTAGTACAGATAAAATATATGAGCAGCTCTTGAAGTCAAAATAAGTCTGCTGTGTGTTGTCTGTATTTAATTATATTGCATTTCATTGTTCAGTAATCAGGAAGTGCATTGTTAGCTTGCTAGTTGTTGTTAGCTGTACCGTAACAGTAAAATTCTGCACTTTTGACATTTTGAATCGAATATTCATCTAAAAAAAAAAAAAAAAAAAAGTCAGCTGACTTTCACGATAGAAAACAAAGGTGCCAGTGGGAGCAGAGGAAAAGGTATTCAATATGTAGTATGACCAAGACTAAACCAGAACTAAACCAGGACTATATAATGACTAAAAGAGTACAATGTTAGAGCTGAACCGTCACAAGGTGCATCATGGGAGATGTAGTCATAACTCCTAAGTGAATCATTTTGTTTACAAAGCTTCAGGACAGTCTATATTTAACTCGTTTTATACAGAATGCTGACAGTGCACAGACCCTGCTCCTTGTTTGTCCGAGCAAAGAAGTTTTCCTGCGGCCCCTGAAGGCATCATCTCTGCTCTGCTCTGTGCACAGTACTGTCTGAACCAGGTTTAACTCAGATGCCCTGGGCTGAGATGGTCTGCTGATCTGCATGCTGTCTCAGAACAAGACAACAAAACAAAAAGTGAGGTAACATTTACATAATTCCAGGGCTTGAAAATAAAGTAGTTTTGCTTTATTCACAATTTCACAATTTGAAGGTACCTTAGTTAAAAAATACTCCGCTGGACCACAGAGCCATGAGGAACAAGGGGAAGTACTCTGAACAGTTGACTCTGGAAAAAATATGAATAGTACTGCATTTGAGTTGTATTTGGTCTGTACAAGTACAAACTGGGCTCTGTGTACATGGTTTAACTCTGGCGTTCCTGTGGTGCTAGTACTACTAATAGTGGTATAGCAGTAGTAGTAGTGAAAGTAATAGTAATGGGAGTAATAACAGGAGTAATAGTAGTAAAATGGGAGTAATAGAGGTAATAGTGGTAATATTGGGAGCAATAGTGGTTATATTGGTAGTAACAGGAATAATAATGGGAGTAATAAAGGTAATAGTGGTAATATTGGGAGTAATAATGGGAGTAATAGTGGTAATAGTGGTAGTAGCAGGAGTGGTAGTGGGAGTAATAGTGATATAGTTTTAATAGTGGGAGTAATAATGGTAATATTAGGATGTAATAATGTAATAGCAGGAGTAATAATGGGAGTAATAGTGATAAAAGTGGCGATAGTGGTGATAGTAAGAGTAACAGTGATAATAGTGATAATAGTAGGTGTAATAGTGGTAATATTGGGAGTAAGAGAGGTAATAGTGGGAGTAATAGTGGTAATAGTGGGAGTAATAGTGGTAATAGTCGGAGTAATAGTGGTAATAGTGGGAGTAATAGAGGTAATAGTGGGAGTAATAGTGGTAATAGTGGGAGTAATAGTGGGAGTAATAGTGGTAATAGGGGGAGTAATAGTGGTAATAGTGGGAGTAATAGTGGGATTGGTGGGAGTAATAGTGGTAATAGTGGGAGTAATAGAGGTAATAGTGGGAGTAATAGTGGTAATAATGGGAGTAATAGTGGTAATAGTGGGAGTAATAGTGGGAGTAATAGTGGTAATAGTGGGAGTAATAGTGGGAGTAATAGGGGTAATAGTGGGAGTAATAGTGGTAATAGGGGGAGTAATAGTGGTAATAGTGGGAGTAATAGTGGTAATAGGGGGAGTAATAGTGGGAGTAATAGTAGTAATAGTGGGAGTAATAGTGGTAATAGGGGGAGTAATAGTGGGAGTAATAGTAGTAATAGTTGGAGTAATAGTGGTAATGGGGGAGTAATAGTGGTAATAGTGGGAGTAATAGTGGTAATAGTGGGAGTAATAGAGGTAATAGTGGGAGTAATAGTGGTAATAGGGGGAGTAATAGTGGGAGTAATAGTAGTAATAGTGGGAGTAATAGTGGTAATAGTGGGAGTAATAGTGGGAGTAATAGTAGTAATAGGGGGAGTAATAATGGGAGTAATAGTAGTAATAGTGGGAGTAATAGTGGTAATAGTGGGAGTAATAGTGGGAGTAATAGTGGTAATAGGGGGAGTAATAGTGGGAGTAATAGTGGGAGTAATAGTAGTAATAGTGGGAGTAATAGTGGTAATAGGGGGAGTAATAGTGGTAATAGTGGGAGTAATAGTAGTAATAGTGGGAGTAATAGTGGTAATAGGGGGAGTAATAGTGGTAATAGTGGGAGTAATAGTGGTAATAGGGGGAGTAATAGAGGTAATAGTGGGAGTAATAGTGGTAATAGGGGGAGTAATAGTGGTAATAGTGGGAGTAATAGTGGTAATAGGGGGAGTAATAGTGGGAGTAATAGTAGTAATAGTGGGAGTAATAGTGGTAATAGGGGGAGTAATAGTGGTAATAGTGGGAGTAATAGTAGTAATAGTGGGAGTAATAGTGGTAATAGGGGAAGTAATAGTGGTAATAGTGGGAGTAATCGTAGTAATAGTGGGAGTAATAGTAGTAATGGTGGGAGTAATAGTGGTAATAGTGGGAGTAATAGAGGTAATAGTGGGAGTAATAGTGGTAATAGGGGGAGTAATAGTGGTAATAGTGGGAATAATAGTGGTAATAGGGGGAGTAATAGTGGGAGTAATAGTGGGAGTAATAGTAGTAATGGTGGGAGTAATAGTGGTAATAGTGGGAGTAATAAAGGTAATAGTGGTAATATTGGGAGTAATAATGGGAGTAATAGTGGTAATAGTGGTAGTAGCAGGAGTGGTAGTGGGAGTAATAGTGATATAGTTTTAATAGTGGGAGTAATAATGGTAATATTAGGATGTAATAATGTAATAGCAGGAGTAATAATGGGAGTAATAGTGATAAAAGTGGCGATAGTGGTGATAGTAAGAGTAACAGTGATAATAGTGATAATAGTAGGTGTAATAGTGGTAATATTGGGAGTAAGAGAGGTAATAGTGGGAGTAATAGTGGTAATAGTGGGAGTAATAGTGGTAATAGTCGGAGTAATAGTGGTAATAGTGGGAGTAATAGAGGTAATAGTGGGAGTAATAGTGGTAATAGTGGGAGTAATAGTGGGAGTAATAGTGGTAATAGGGGGAGTAATAGTGGTAATAGTGGGATTGGTGGGAGTAATAGTGGTAATAGTGGGAGTAATAGAGGTAATAGTGGGAGTAATAGTGGTAATAGTGGGAGTAATAGTGGTAATAATGGGAGTAATAGTGGTAATAGTGGGAGTAATAGTGGGAGTAATAGTGGTAATAGTGGGAGTAATAGTGGGAGTAATAGGGGTAATAGTGGGAGTAATAGTGGTAATAGGGGGAGTAATAGTGGTAATAGTGGGAGTAATAGTGGTAATAGGGGGAGTAATAGTGGGAGTAATAGTAGTAATAGTGGGAGTAATAGTGGTAATAGGGGGAGTAATAGTGGGAGTAATAGTAGTAATAGTTGGAGTAATAGTGGTAATGGGGGAGTAATAGTGGTAATAATGGGAGTAATAGTGGTAATAGTGGGAGTAATAGAGGTAATAGTGGGAGTAATAGTGGTAATAGGGGGAGTAATAGTGGGAGTAATAGTAGTAATAGTGGGAGTAATAGTGGTAATAGTGGGAGTAATAGTGGGAGTAATAGTAGTAATAGGGGGAGTAATAATGGGAGTAATAGTGGGAGTAATAGTAGTAATAGTGGGAGTAATAGTGGTAATAGTGGGAGTAATAGTGGGAGTAATAGTGGTAATAGGGGGAGTAATAGTGGGAGTAATAGTGGGAGTAATAGTAGTAATAGTGGGAGTAATAGTGGTAATAGGGGGAGTAATAGTGGTAATAGTGGGAGTAATAGTAGTAATAGTGGGAGTAATAGTGGTAATAGGGGGAGTAATAGTGGTAATAGTGGGAGTAATAGTGGTAATAGGGGGAGTAATAGAGGTAATAGTGGGAGTAATAGTGGTAATAGGGGGAGTAATAGTGGTAATAGTGGGAGTAATAGTGGTAATAGGGGGAGTAATAGTGGGAGTAATAGTAGTAATAGTGGGAGTAATAGTGGTAATAGGGGGAGTAATAGTGGTAATAGTGGGAGTAATAGTAGTAATAGTGGGAGTAATAGTGGTAATAGGGGAAGTAATAGTGGTAATAGTGGGAGTAATAGTGGGAGTAATCGTAGTAATAGTGGGAGTAATAGTAGTAATGGTGGGAGTAATAGTGGTAATAGTGGGAGTAATAGAGGTAATAGTGGGAGTAATAGTGGTAATAGGGGGAGTAATAGTGGTAATAGTGGGAATAATAGTGGTAATAGGGGGAGTAATAGTGGGAGTAATAGTGGGAGTAATAGTAGTAATGGTGGGAGTAATAGTGGTAATAGTGGGAGTAATAAAGGTAATAGTGGGAGTAATAGTGGTAATAGGGGGAGTAATAGTGGTAATAGTGGGAATAATAGTGGTAATAGGGGGAGTAATAGTGGGAGTAATAGTGGGAGTAATAGTAGTAATAGTGGGAGTAATAGTGGTAATAGGGGTGTAATAGTGGTAATGGGGGAGTAATAGTGGTAATAGTGGGAGTAATAGTGGGAGTAATAGTGGTAATAGTGGGAGTAATAGTGGTAATAGTGGGAGTAATAGTAGTAATGGTGGGAGTAATAGTGGTAATAGTGGGAGTAATAGTGGGAGTAATAGTGGTAATAGGGGGCGTAATAGTGGTAATGGGGGAGTAATAGTGGTAATAGGGGGAGTAATAGTGGTAATAGTGGGAGTAATAGTGGGAGTAATAGTGGTAATAGGGGGCGTAATAGTAGTAATGGTGGGAGTAATAGTGGTAATAGTGGGAGTAATAGTGGGAGTAATAGTGGTAATAGTGGGAGTAATAGTGGTAATAGTGGGAGTAATAGTAGTAATGGTGGGAGTAATAGTGGTAATAGTGGGAGTAATAGAGGTAATAGTGGGAGTAATAGTGGTAATAGTGGGAGTAATAGAGGTAATAGTGGGAGTAATAGTGGTAATAGGGGGAGTAATAGTGGTAATAGTGGGAGTAATAGTGGTAATAGGGGGAGTAATAGTGGGAGTAATAGTAGTAATAGTGGGAGTAATAGTGGTAATAGGGGAAGTAATAGTGGTAATAGTGGGAGTAATAGTAGTAATAGTGGGAGTAATAGTGGTAATAGGGGGAGTAATAGTGGTAATAGTGGGAGTAATAGTGGTAATAGGGGGAGTAATAGTGGGAGTAATAGTGGGAGTAATAATGGTAATAGTGGGAGTAATAGTGGGAGTAATAGTGGGAGTAATAGTAGTAATAGTGGGAGTAATAGTGGTAATAGTGGGAGTAATAGTGGGAGTAATAGTAGTAATAGGGGGAGTAATAGTGGGAGTAATAGTAGTAATAGTGGGAGTAATAGTGGTAATAGTGGGAGTAATAGTGGGAGTAATAGTGGTAATAGGGGGAGTAATAGTGGGAGTAATCGTGGGAGTAATAGTAGTAATAGTGGGAGTAATAGTGGTAATAGGGGGAGTAATAGTGGTAATAGTGGGAGTAATAGTAGTAATAGTGGGAGTAATAGTGGTAATAGGGGGAGTAATAGTGGGAGTTATAGTGGAAGTAATCGTAGTAATAGTGGTAATAGGGGGAGTAATAGTGGTAATAGTAGGAGCAATGATGGGAGTACTAGTGGGAGTAGTTTTGCTTTATTCATGTAATCAACTGAGAATGAAGAGAGTTTAATTTTTTTTTAAAGTCCATAAACCAGAAATAGGCAATAAAAATGCCAGAAATACTGAGGTCAAAACTTGACACTAGATACTCGTTTGAGCAGGTATCAATACGACAATAGTTCCATTCACAGGACATCATCATTGTGGTATCGGAATAGGTATCGAGTATCAAGTATCGAGGCTATTCCTTAATATTGAAATCCAGTTTGGAATGTTCCACAGTATGGTATTAAACATATTTATCTCCATGGAAACTACAAGGTGACATGTGTTTTTAAGGTATTTTTGAGCAATAAAATGAGTTGAAATAAACAATACATTAGCAGGACTAAACCAGAACTAAACATGGGCTAAAGCAGGACTAAACCAGAACTAAACCCAGACTAAACCAGGGCTAAAGCAGGTTTAAACCAGAACTAAACCAGGACTAAACCAGAACTAAACCAGGACTAAAGCAGGACTAAAACGGGACTAAAGCAGAACTAAACCAGAACTAAACCAGGATTAAACCAGTACTAGAGCAGGACTAAACCAGCACTAAACCAGGGCTAAAGCAGGACTAAATCAAAACTAAATCAGAACTAAACCAGGACTAAACCCAGACTAAAGCAGGACTAAACCAGGACTAAAGCAGGACTAAACCAGAACTAAACCAGAACTAAACCAGGGTTAAACCAGAACTAAACCATAACTAAACCAGGGCTAGACCAGGACTAAACCAGGACTAAAGCAGAATTAAACCAGGGCTAAAGCAGGACTAAAACGGGACTAAAGCAGAACTAAACCAGAACTAAACCAGGATTAAACCAGTACTAGAGCAGGACTAAACCAGAACTAAACCAGGGCTAAAGCAGGACTAAATCAAAACTAAATCAGAACTAAACCAGGACTAAACCCAGACTAAAGCAGGACTAAACCAGGACTAAAGCAGGACTAAACCAGAACTAAACCAGAACTAAACCAGGACTAAACCAGGACTAAAGCAGGATTAAACCAGAACTAAACCAGGACTAAAGCAGGACTAAACCAGAACTAAACCAGGGCTAAAGCAGGACTAAATCAAAACTAAATCAGAACTAAACCAGGACTAAACCCAGACTAAAGCAGGACTAAACCAGGACTAAAGCAGGACTAAACCAGAACTAAACCAGAACTAAACCAGGACTAAACCAGGACTAAAGCAGGATTAAACCAGAACTAAACCAGGACTAAAGCAGGACTAAACAAGAACTAAACCATGGCTAAAGCAGGATTAAACCAGGACGAAACCAGGGCTAAACCAGGACTAAAGCAGGACTATTATAAGCAGGACAGGTTCATTAGAGATAGGACAACTCCCTCTGCTGGTCAAAGTTGTTTATTTGGAAAACAAGTAGAACACGAACATCCATAAGAGTTTGAAAAGGCCTGTATAATCAGAAATATCATGCAAAAAGAAAAAGAGTAATGTAAAATGTACTGATAAATAAAAATTGTACTCAAGTATTGTACTTTTACTTTTGTACTTTGTTATGTTCTAGCACTGGCTTTTGTTTCCTTCTCGTTGACCCTCTGAAGTTGTATTTGGAGTGATTTGTGCATGTTTGAGTAATCTTTATTCCTCTGTGTTCAAGATGTCATTAATCTACCCCCATTTTCAGATCCACAAGTAAACGCCCAATGTGCCACACGTAGAACACCCCCAGCATGATGTGCAAAGGATTAATTCACAGTACAAGGTTTTACCAGTGCATTTCATAATTTAATCTCTGGGAAAATTTTGACCAAATATTTACCACATTTACTATCTAACCAAACCAAGAAAAGATTAGAAGCAAATACAAGTAACAAATGACCTGTGAGAGTATGTGCTCAAAGAAAGTCATCAGCTCGTCCAATCATTTTGAACCAGATGCCCTTCCGTGTCCGTGGAGTGCAGCTGTTGCCTGTCAGTAAAAACCCAGGGCAGTGAGTGTGATCTGAAGCAGGTTCGTGTTCAGGTATACTCTGAAGAAAGAATGAACAACTCCGAGAGTGGAGCAGCCAATCAGAATCCAGAGAACCTTACCACAGAAGTACAAGGGATCCAATCTGAAACAAGAAAATCGGGAAGTGATAGTAGCAGTAGAAGTAATAGTGAGAGATATACTTTACTGATCCAGAGGGAAATTCAAGTTTACACGGCTCTTCGCAGTGGCCTTTGTTAGGACCCAGTTAGCTAAGGTCAGGAAAGTAATAAAAAACAAGGCTGAAAATGATATAAATTGGGTAATGTAATAACAGGAATGTAAAAGGCAACAAAACAAAACATGCTAAAATATGTACACAAAATAAACTAAACTAAGAAACAAAATAACAGGATTAACATTTAACGAGTTGTGCCAAAAACGAGTCATGTGGGCTTATAATAGAACGAGTGACTAAACTTTTCTTTGGGACTAAAGTGTTCCAAAGAAAAATCATCACATAAACCCACAGACAGATTCAAGTGACAAAACAAAAGGCGCCAAACTGAATTAAACTAAACTAACGAAGTGTTTCAACACAAAATCACGTGCTAGTACAAACAAAGTGACTGACACAAAAGAGACAGACACAAAATGGCAAACGGGCTACAAAGGCCAGCAGCCCTGAACTGGTGGGGGAATCTTCTTAAACAGAAGAAGGTGGCTGGAGGTGAGGCAGGATTGGCTCAGTGTAGAAGTGCCCCACCAACCAGGGACCAGGGCTCTCACAGCACAAATTAGGAGGAACAAGAAAGAAATTAAAACAAACACAAAACAAATGAGAACTGGAGGCCTGGGGCTGTAACAGCATTTGTGTCTCAGTCAAAGGTCTCAGTTCAGTTGAACAGGAGGACTGGTCTGGGAGGGTCAGCAGATCCTGTGTCAGGGCAGTTTGAGGAGAAGAGCCAAAAGTGTCCCTCCCTCCTCTGTGTCCTGCAGCATCACAGCAGCCTCCAGGGGGCGCCAGGTGAACACAACAGGAAAGGCCTCACTCTCACTCCACTCTGGTGTTTCGAAATGGTTCATTCCCTTAAAGTATTTCTTCTAGAAGGTCTTCCACCACATTTGCTGCTACATAAGGTGAAAAAAGCCTGTAGCATCTTAAATGCCTAAAACTACCGGTAGGTCCTTAGCTAGCCTCTTGTACGGATACAGGAAAAACAGCTCATCCGCCACAATCCAACAGTGCCTGACTCGTGTTCTTTGAACTGTACATGCGGCTTCTTTGTCGGTTCAAATCCCTATGATATGATCTTAAAAACTAAGCCAGGCACCCACAAAAACAGCTAAACACTTCTGTAATTGGTGATTGATAGTAGTAGTAGTAGTAGTAGTAGTAGTAGTAGTAGTAGTAGCAGTAGCAGTAGTAGTAGTAGTTCACATACCGCCCTTGAGGAGAAGAGGCGTATCCCCAGAAGTACTGCAGTCTTCCATACAGATATAGTGCACCAAACACAGACGACAGCCCTGCAGAATCAAATCAAAGTATTCACTTGTACTTTAAACGCTACCAAGAAATGAAAAATCATATTCACAATTTGAAGGTACCTTCGTTAAAAAATACTCCGCTGGACCACAGAGCCGTGAGGAACAAGGGGAAGTACTCTGAACAGTTGACTCTGGAAAAAACAAAATATGAATAGTACTGCATTTGAGTTGTATTTGGTCTGTACAAGTACAAACTGGGCTCTGTGTACATGGTTTAACTCTGGCGTTCCTGTGGTGCTAGTACTAGTAATAGTGGTATAGCAGTAGTAGTAGTGAAAGTAATAGTAATGGGAGTAATAACAGGAGTAATAGTAGTAAAATGGGAGTAATAGAGGTAATAGTGGTAATATTGGGAGCAATAGTGGTTATAGAGCAAAATGTCATCTTTTCCAAATGTCACTGTAAACGGAGAAGTGATACAGAACGTTACAGAAAGTGACGCTACTTGGGCATCACTTTAGATTCCACTCTCACCTTTAAAAAATATATTAAGCAAATGTGCCACAGTCTCAAATACAATATAAAAACCTTTAAGACTATCAGAAACTCATTAACAACAGCGGCATCTCAGACGCTTTTTAATGCAATGATTATGTCACGTTTTTATTACTGTATAACATGTTGGTATCAGGCTGGCAAAACTGTCCTGAGGCCACTAGAATCATGATACAAGCAAGCCATAAAAACTCTGGACAAGAAGCCACGACAATACCACCACTGCCGTGTCTTACACAAATATAAACTACTAAACTTTGGGAATATACAAAGATTAGCGTCAGTCAAAATGGTCTACAGAATTCTTAATAACACTGCACCGGCACCTCTTAAGCACTTTGTACAACTCACATCAACAGTCACTTCCAGAGCCACACAGACCTCCAGCAGGGGCCAGTGTTTTATACCAAAACGAAAAACCTCATTTGCACAATCAGCATTTTCTTATAACGCAATAAAAGAGTGGAATAATCTTCCAACTGAATTAAAAAATCTAACAAACTATTCAACATTTACAGTAGAAGTGAAAAAGTGGCTGTGGAACAATCAGGCATGTGAACACTGAACAAAGCAGCTCCTGATGTTTCATTACATTCTATGTAAATATTACTGTAAATATATAATTGTTGATGTAAAACTGTAACTTTAGTATGTGTAAGATTCTTAACCTTTTACCGCTGAATGAAATAGGACTGAAATGTTGTATAATGGACAGCATGCGAGTGTGAATGTGTTAAAAATTTGAATCTAATGCTAAGGTATGAATGAGATGCCGTGTTTGTGAGAGTGTTTGTGTCAGACTGGTGCTATGAAATACTGCTCTTATTGTTTATCTTAAATTATGTATTATTTACTCCTGTAAATGAGGGACTGCAGACGGAAACTAGCTATCTAGCTATAATCTGGTGCAGAACATCTCTGTTTTTTGTTTTTTTAACTTAATGTATCTGTACATTGTCCCTTCAAATAAAGACTAAACTAAACTATATTGGTAGTAGAGCTGGGCGGTATGACCAAAAATTGATATCACGGTATTTTTTTAAATTATCACGGTATCACGGTATTTAACGGTATTTTTGTCTTTGGCTAAATGGAGTGTGATAGAGTTGGTAATATCATTCCAACGTTTGCTTTTCTTGTCATAGACGGTCCCTTTAGACGGAGAATACGAAGATTGCATGAAAGTAAAATCTGCATCTTCTCCCCAATCTCTGCGTAACGTAATAGTGGTAATAGGGGGAGTAATAGTGGTAATAGTGGGAGTAATAGTAGTAATAGTGGGAGTAATAGTGGTAATAGTGGAGGTTAAAGTGGGAGTAATACTGATAATAGTGGGAGTAATAGTGGTAATAGTGGGAGTAATAGTGGTAATAGTAGGAGTAATAGTGGGAGTAATAGTAGTAATAGTGGGACTAATAGTGGTAATAGTGGGAGTAATAGTGGTAATAGTGGGAGTAATGGTAGTAATAGTGGGAGTAATAGTGGTAATGGTGGGAGTAATAGTGGTAATAGTGGGAATAATAGTGGTAATAGTGGGAGTAATAGTGGTAATAGTGGGAGTAATAGTGGTAATCGTAGGAGTAATAGTGGGAGTAATAGTAGTAATAGTGGGACTAATAGTGGTAATAGTGGGAGTAATAGTAGTAATAGTGGGACTAATAGTGGTACTAGTGGGAGTAATGGTGGGAGTAATAGTGGTAATAGTGGGACTAATAGTGGTACTAGTGGGAGTAATGGTGGGAGTAATAGTGGGAATAATAGTGGTAATAGTGGGAGTAATAGTAGTAATAGTGGGAGTAATAGTGGTAATGGTGGGAGTAATAGTGCTAATAGTGGGAGTAATAGTGGGAGTAAAAGTAGTAATAGTGGGCGTAATAGTGGTAATAGTAAGAGTAATAGTGGGAGTAATAGTAGTAAGAGTGGGACTAATAGTGGTACTAGTGGGAGTAATGGTGGGAGTAATAGTGGTAATAGTGGGACTAATAGTGGTAATAGTGGGAGTAATAGTAGTAATAGTGGGAGTAATAGTAATAATAGTGGGACTAATAGTGGTAATAGTGGGAGTAATAGTGGTAATAGTGGGAGTAATAGTAGTAATAGTGGGAGTAATAGTGGTAATGGTGGGAGTAATAGTGGTAATAGTGGGAGTAATAGTGGTAATAGTGGGAGTAATAGTGGTAATAGTGGGAATAATAGTGGTAATAGTGGGAGTAATAGTGGTAATAGTGGGAGTAATAGTGGTAATCGTAGGAGTAATAGTGGGAGTAATAGTAGTAATAGTGGGACTAATAGTGGTAATAGTGGGAGTAATAGTAGTAATAGTGGGACTAATAGTGGTACTAGTGGGAGTAATGGTGGGAGTAATAGTGGTAATAGTGGGACTAATAGTGGTACTAGTGGGAGTAATGGTGGGAGTAATAGTGGGAATAATAGTGGTAATAGTGGGAGTAATAGTAGTAATAGTGGGAGTAATAGTGGTAATGGTGGGAGTAATAGTGCTAATAGTGGGAGTAATAGTGGGAGTAAAAGTAGTAATAGTGGGCGTAATAGTGGTAATAGTAAGAGTAATAGTGGGAGTAATAGTAGTAAGAGTGGGACTAATAGTGGTACTAGTGGGAGTAATGGTGGGAGTAATAGTGGTAATAGTGGGACTAATAGTGGTAATAGTGGGAGTAATAGTAGTAATAGTGGGAGTAATAGTAATAATAGTGGGACTAATAGTGGTAATAGTGGGAGTAATAGTGGTAATAGTGGGAGTAATAGTAGTAATAGTGGGAGTAATAGTGGTAATGGTGGGAGTAATAGTGGTAATAGTGGGAGTAATAGTGGTAATAGTGGGAGTAATAGTGGTAATCGTAGGAGTAATAGTGGGGGTAATCGTAGTAATAGTGGGCATAATATTGGTAATAGTAGGAGTAATAGTGGGAGTAATAGTAGTAATAGTGGGACTAATAGTGGTAATAGTGGGAGTAATAGTGGTAATAGTGGGACTAATAGTGGTACTAGTGGGAGTAATAGTAGTAATAGTGGGAGTAATAGTAGTAATAGTGGGACTAATAGTGGTAATAGTGGGAGTAATAGTGGTAATAGTGATAATAATGGGTGTAATAGTGGTAATAATGGTAATAACAGGAGTAATTGTGATAATAGTGGTAATATTGGGAGTAAGAGAGGTAATAGTGGGAGTTATAGTGGTAATAGTGGGAGAAATAGTGGTAATAGTGGGAGTAATAGTGGTAATAGTAGGAGTAATAGTGGGAGTAATAGTAGTAATAGTGGGACTAATAGTGGTAATAGTGGGAGTAATAGTGGTAATAGTGGGAGTAATGGTAGTAATAGTGGGAGTAATAGTGGTAATGGTGGGAGTAATAGTGGTAATAGTGGGAATAATAGTGGTAATAGTGGGAGTAATAGTGGTAATAGTGGGAGTAATAGTGGTAATAGTAGGAGTAATAGTGGGAGTAATAGTAGTAATAGTGGGACTAATAGTGGTAATAGTGGGAGTAATAGTGGTAATAGTGGGAGTAATGGTAGTAATAGTGGGAGTAATAGTGGTAATGGTGGGAGTAATAGTGGTAATAGTGGGAATAATAGTGGTAATAGTGGGAGTAATAGTGGTAATAGTGGGAGTAATAGTGGTAATCGTAGGAGTAATAGTGGGAGTAATAGTAGTAATAGTGGGACTAATAGTGGTAATAGTGGGAGTAATAGTAGTAATAGTGGGACTAATAGTGGTACTAGTGGGAGTAATGGTGGGAGTAATAGTGGTAATAGTGGGACTAATAGTGGTACTAGTGGGAGTAATGGTGGGAGTAATAGTGGGAATAATAGTGGTAATAGTGGGAGTAATAGTAGTAATAGTGGGAGTAATAGTGGTAATGGTGGGAGTAATAGTGCTAATAGTGGGAGTAATAGTGGGAGTAATAGTAGTAATAGTGGGCGTAATAGTGGTAATAGTAGGAGTAATAGTGGGAGTAATAGTAGTAAGAGTGGGACTAATAGTGGTACTAGTGGGAGTAATGGTGGGAGTAATAGTGGTAATAGTGGGACTAATAGTGGTAATAGTGGGAGTAATAGTAATAATAGTGGGACTAAAAGTGGTAATAGTGGGAGTAATAGTGGTAATAGTGGGAGTAATAGTAGTAATAGTGGGAGTAATAGTGGTAATGGTGGGAGTAATAGTGGTAATAGTGGGAGTAATAGTGGTAATAGTGGGAGTAATAGTGGTAATCGTAGGAGTAATAGTGGGGGTAATAGTAGTAATAGTGGGCATAATATTGGTAATAGTAGGAGTAATAGTGGGAGTAATAGTAGTACCGTAAATTCCGGACGACAGAGCGCACCCTATTAAGAGCCGCATGCTCAGATTTATGAAGAAAAATCAATTTTGTAATTATATGAGCCGCACCATATTATAAACCGCTGGCCAAAGACTAGGCGGGGGGTTCGCTTCTGCGTCCCCGCCGCCTGGAGCGCCTCCGGGATGGGCCGCGGACGCGGTCCCCCGCTGAACTCTGGGGACGGACTCGCTCACTGGTGACACTTGGGACACACACACGCGCCACAGGCACTTACACACCTTCACACACTTGGGACACACACACGCGACATGCACATACACACCTTGGCGCTCTGGGAATAAACCACGGTAGCGATCGCTTTAGCCTTCAGTCTGATTTGTACAGTGCGGCCGCGTGCTCTTTCGTGTTAACCCAGTCCTCCAGAAAGTTTTTAAGCTCAGGCCATCTGCTATGGTTACCTCTGAAAGCTTTGGTTGTCTTTTACACTGGCTCAGTTCTTCTTGCTGGAGCCTCCACCTTCGCACTATCTACTCGTTTATGCCAATTTTACGGGCAGCAGCTCGATTTCCTTCTTTAACTGCCAGAGTGATCGCTTTTAGTTTAAAAGCTGCATCATATGCTTTTTGTCTGGTATTCTCCATGTTGATGAGGGTTAGCAGAAAGACTGAAATAAGGAAGTTGTGATTAATCATACAATTTCATTGGACCTCAGTGAACTACTTATTCATTTTATTGGTCCATGTTTTTCCCGCGATGAAAAAAAAAAATAAAAAAGCCGCTTCATATTACACGCCGCAGTGTTGAAAGTGTAGAAAAAAAGTAGCGGCTTGTGATCCGGAATTTACGGTAATAGTGGGACTAATAGTGGTAATAGTGGGAGTAATAGTGGTAATAGTGGGACTAATAGTGGTACTAGTGGGAGTAATAGTAGTAATAGTGGGAGTAATAGTAGTAATAGTGGGACTAATAGTGGTAATAGTGGGAGTAATAGTGGTAATAGTGATAATAATGGGTGTAATAGTGGTAATAATGGTAATAACAGGAGTAATTGTGATAATAGTGGTAATATTGGGAGTAAGAGAGGTAATAGTGGGAGTTATAGTGGTAATAGTGGGAGTAATAGTGGTAATAGTGGGAGTAATAGAGGTAGTAGTGCGAGTAATAATGGTAATAGTGGGAGTAATAGTGGTAATAGTGGGAGTAATAGTGGTAATAGTGGGAGTAATAGTAGTAATAGTGGGAGTAATAGTGGTAATAGTGGAGGTTAAAGTGGGAGTAATAGTGGTAATAGTGGGAGTAATAGTGGTAATAGTAGGAGTAATAGTGGGAGTAATAGTAGTAATAGTGGGACTAATAGTGGTAATAGTGGGAGTAATAGTGGTAATAGTGGGAGTAATGGTAGTAATAGTGGGAGTAATAGTGGTAATGGTGGGAGTAATAGTGGTAATAGTGGGAATAATAGTGGTAATAGTGGGAGTAATAGTGGTAATAGTGGGAGTAATAGTGGTAATCGTAGGAGTAATAGTGGGAGTAATAGTAGTAATAGTGGGACTAATAGTGGTAATAGTGGGAGTAATAGTAGTAATAGTGGGACTAATAGTGGTACTAGTGGGAGTAATGGTGGGAGTAATAGTGGTAACAGTGGGACTAATAGTGGTACTAGTGGGAGTAATGGTGGGAGTAATAGTGGTAATAGTGGGAATAATAGTGGTAATAGTGGGAGTAATAGTAGTAATAGTGGGAGTAATAGTGGTAATGGTGGGAGTAATAGTGCTAATAGTGGGAGTAATAGTGGGGGTAATAGTAGTAATAGTGGGCGTAATAGTGGTAATAGTAGGAGTAATAGTGGGAGTAATAGTAGTAAGAGTGGGACTAATAGTGGTACTAGTGGGAGTAATGGTGGGAGTAATAGTGGTAATAGTGGGACTAATAGTGGTAATAGTGGGACTAATAGTGGTAATAGTGGGAGTAATAGTAGTAATAGTGGGAGTAATAGTAATAATAGTGGGACTAATAGTGGTAATAGTGGGAGTAATAGTGGTAATAGTGGGAGTAATAGTAGTAATAGTGGGAGTAATAGTGGTAATGGTGGGAGTAATAGTGGTAATAGTGGGAGTAATAGTGGTAATAGTGGGAGTAATAGTGGTAATCGTAGGAGTAATAGTGGGGGTAATAGTAGTAATAGTGGGCATAATATTGGTAATAGTAGGAGTAATAGTGGGAGTAATAGTAGTAATAGTGGGACTAATAGTGGTAATAGTGGGAGTAATAGTAGTAATAGTGGGACTAATAGTGGTACTAGTGGGAGTAATGGTGGGAGTAATAGTGGTAATAGTGGGACTAATAGTGGTACTAGTGGGAGTAATGGTGGGAGTAATAGTGCTAATAGTGGGAGTAATAGTGGGAGTAATAGTAGTAATAGTGGGCGCAATAGTGGTAATAGTAGGAGTAATAGTGGGAGTAATAGTCGTAATAGTGGGCGTAATAGTGGTAATAGTAGGAGTAATAGTGGGAGTAATAGTAGTAAGAGTGGGACTAATAGTGGTACTAGTGGGAGTAATGGTGGGAGTAATAGTGGTAATAGTGGGACTAATAGTGGTAATAGTGGGAGTAATAGTAGTAATAGTGGGAGTAATAGTGGTAATGGTGGGAGTAATAGTGGGAGTAATGGTGGGAGTAATAGTGGTAATAGTGGGAGTAATAGTAGTAATAGTGGGAGTAATAGTGGTAATGGTGGGAGTAATAGTGGGAGTAATGGTGGGAGTAATAGTGGTAATAGTGGGCGTAATAGTGGCAATAGTAGGAGTAATAGTGGGAGTAATAGTGGTAATAGTGGGACTAATAGTGGTACTAGTGGGAATAATGGTGGGAGTAATAGTGGTAATAGTGGGACTAATAGTGGTAATATTGGGAGTAATAGTGGTAATAGTGGGAGTAATAGTGGTAATCGTAGGAGTAATAGTGGTAATCGTAGGAGTAATAGTGGGAGTAATAGTAGTAATAGTGGGACTAATAGTGGTAATAGTGGGAGTAATAGTAGTAATAGTGGGACTAATAGTGGTACTAGTGGGAGTAATGGTGGGAGTAATAGTGGTAATAGTGGGACTAATAGTGGTACTAGTGGGAGTAATGGTGGGAGTAATAGTGGTAATAGTGGGAGTAATAGTAGTAATAGTGGGCGTAATAGTAGGAGTAATAGTGGGAGTAATAGTAGTAATAGTGGGCGTAATAGTGGTAATAGTGGGAGTAATAGTGGGAGTAATAGTGGTAATAGTGGGAGTAATAGTGGTAATAGTGGGAGTAATAGTAGTAAGAGTGGGACGAATAGTGGTAATAGTGGGAGTAATAGTGGTAATAGTGGGAGTAATAGTAGTAATAGTGGGAGTAATAGTGGTAATAGTGGGAGTAATAGTAGTAATAGTGGGAGTAATAGTAGTAATAGTGGGAGTAATAGTGGTAATAGTGGGAGTAATAGTAGTAATAGTGGGACTAATAGTGGTAATAGTGGGAGTAATAGTCGTAATAGTGGGACTAATAGTGGTAATAGTGGGAGTAATAGTAGTAATAGTGGGACTAATAGTGGTAATAGTGGGAGTAATAGTAGTAATAGTGGGACTAATAGTGGTAATCGTAGGAGTAATAGTGGGAGTAATATTAATAGTGGTAATAGTAGGAGTAATAGTGGGAGCAATAGTAGTAATAGTGGGAGTAATAGTGGTAGAAGTGGGAGTAATATTGGGAGTAATGATGGGAGTAAAAGTAGGAGTAGTGGGAGTAATAATGGTAATAGTGGTGAGAGTAATAGTGGTAATAGTTGTTATTGTTGGTGTTATTGTAGTAGTAGTAGTAGTAGTAATAGTAGTAGTAGTACTCACTGAGCTCTGTATATCCGGTTAAACTCTGGGGGTCCAGATGTGGAAGGGGGGGACACAGAGTACTTCCTCCGAGCATATATAACTTGCAGTGAGAAGTATGCTGTACACACAAATACTGCAATTAGAATCAAAAGACACCATATACTACTCAGAAATACTGCAATTAGGATCAAAGTATACTACACAAAAATACTGCAATTAGGATCAAAGTACACTATGATAATATACACACACATGCTATTAAATTGATTTATTTATGTTCTGATGGTAGTGGCCAGATTCCAGTTGCAGTACTTAGGAATCAGATAAATGAGGTACTTCACTTTTAACAGTTCTCACACAGACTGGGCACATCTGCTGAGGTCATAAAGTGAAGTATATAGTTACATTAAGTCATAAAGTACTTGAATATTTACATACGACGATAATGTCAGTATATTTATTTCATGGTAATAAGTCCTAAAATTATTTACCTGTTCAAGTATTAAGATGTGTCAGAATATTGTTATTAATTTCCATATATTTTATTTGTAAAATATTTACCTTTTGAGTGATATGACCTTTTACTTTTGCCACGGACGTTCCAAGGGAGTGAGAAATAGTAGCCGTGAAAAGGAGAAGGACGATAGAGAGAAATAAAGGAGAAAAGATGTCAAATGCTACTTAACTACCGCTGATGATGTATTGGCGAACACGGTAAATATATTGTCTGTAATTTATGTTTGCTTAGAGGTAATTTATGCAAGTCTGAGACGTTTTCTCTATCTGTCTTTATTTTAGTTTTCACGGTGTTCCATGTGTTGAAGTTGGTGAATGAAAATAAATGTTACACATGACCATCAGTACGGAGCGTGAAGTCCTTTTAATTGCGAAGAAAACCAGGGTAGCTACACATATAAACTGCAGATTAACTAAACATCCTGACTGGATAAATATGTAAGGAAGTAAAAGTTAGAGCTCGAGTTGTAACTCTCAGAACCAAGATCTGATTTCTGATTTTAAGTTTTTAGAAATGGAAGGACAAAAAATATTGAAGGACAAATATTGTGCTGGTTTTTCATCTGTTATAATGTTGTTTCCTCATCACAAACAGACCTGGAGTTGTGTTTTGTTTCGTTAACATGTTTAATTAACACACAGACCCTGCAAATTTAGGCTGAGTTTTTCTCTCAGACTAAAAATACCCTGTTCCACCTTGTGAGGTCAAGTGGTAATACAGGGAGTGCTCCACTGTGTTTTTAAACTCCACACACCTTCACTAGAATCATTTGGAAACTTTCAGCCCTTGAATTGCCCATCTCTATTGAACAAGTAAAAGGAGCTGTTAACTTGAAAACTACCGCTTCATGACATCACAAGGTGGAACAGAACGTTTTGAGCTTTACAGATGTAGACATATTGATAATAAAGGGTTACTCAGACATTTGTGAATGAAACAAATCACAGCTTCAGGTATGTTTTTGAGGCGGTAACAGCATTATAACATGGCTTAAAGCTCATAAGAGTCAGTTTTGTGTAATATAGGACCTTTACGTCCAAATCCTAAATCAGATACGTCCAAACAGTCCATGGTGTAGGTCAGATCCGGGGAGAGGCGACCCCACTGACTGTAAGAATGCATGATTTACAGGGTATTGTCTTGCCAACAGAATCACCTGCATTTGAGTAAATCACGTAGACTGTATAAAGACATGGCATATTATTAGAAGTAGTAGTATTAGTAGTAGTAATAGATACCTTGTTCAAGCAAACCCAGGATAGTAACCACTCCAAGAATGACTGGCTCCATTTGGATATCTAGGACAAAATCAGGACTAAACCAGGTCTTAACGGGGACTAAAGCTGGACTGAGCGGCTGGAGTAAATGATACACAGAGGGCGGAGTCAAAGGGCCAAGAAAAACTGTAACTCAGCACAAACACAGGTCTTATTGTGGTCCTTATTTGAATAATGTTTGTTTGCTTGCAAAGTCACCTGTCTCTGTATAACACCTGTCAATTAAAGGGGTTTAAAGTCCTGCAGCACTGCAGAAATCCTGATTCTTATCTGGCTAGGATCCTGGCTCAGACCTGGTGGTACTTAATGAAGTAAAAGTAGTAAAGTACTAAGTAAGTGTGGAGATGGAGATGTTATAGCTTTGCTTCATGCATGTTTGAAAAATCTTTAAAACAGCTTATTTTCAAGATGCCATATTCCTGTATAACAACTCACCCTTATGTAACAGATAATACTCCCTACAACTGTACAACTCACCCTTATGTAACAGATAATACTCCCTACAACTGTACAACTCTGCTTTATATAACAGATAATACTTCCTATAACTATACGACCACTCACCATTATGTGACAGATAACACATACCTGTCAACCTTATCATATAAGTCTTGCATTGTCTTCCCTATGACCTCTTGTATATAGCTCTTATATTATTATTATTATTATTATTATTATTATTGTTATTAACAAATTAATTTATTTATTTTACTTTTTTTTTTTCTATTTTATTTTGTACATATACACATATAATTATGCCTCATTTGACACCTGCCCCTTGCTATCTTTTTTAAATTATTACCATTTATACTGTGTCCATGTGTAAATACTAAATACTGGTGTGCTACAGAAGAGGAAGTAGTGGTAACAGTAGTAGTATTTAAATATGTGTATAGTGAGGCCAATGTAAATCCCCTCCATTTGACTGTGAAATGACCTGATAACAGTATCTCTTTTATTTGATGTCAGATATCCGAAAATATGCATCACTGTTAAAATACTTAACTAAAGATGGAATATTTAAAAAAAAAAAAAAAAAAAAAGAAAAAAAAAAAGTAACTTGACTGGTGGAGGGTCCGTCTACTTGTCTCCTTGGAGATGTGCCTAGAATGTTCTGCATTATGTCCATAAACTTAAGAATCTCCATGGAGACTTGCAAGCCAAATGACAGGTTAGCTCTGTGGAGAGGCCACTCACAGTAAGAATTAATGTTTTTAAATATATTTTTGAGCTATAAATAACACCTGGAGTTGAACAAATGTAAGACAGATTAGTTTAATGCCAAACCATGGACAATTTAAACCAAAGCATTAACATCTCAATGGAGACAAATAAGTTGCGGGCCTGCTCCAGAAATGTTACACGATGCATCTTTAACGTTTCGGCAGAATACCAAACTGTGGTCCAAAGGGATGGAAAAAACAAACTGATGAACACTTGCCCAAAACATAATCTGAGAAACATAAAAAGTGTTTTATGCTGTTTTATTTATTTATTTACTTATTTATTCTTACATTTTTTTGAAGTTGCTGCTCTTGCATTTGCACTTCTATGAAGACACTGGTGCGCGTTTTCTGTTTGATTTGAATAAATATAACTGCGCTCCCATATCAGGCCATTCTCTTTCATGTGGGACATCATACAGATCATACACAGATCACACCGAGCACTTTTGTGTTTATTACAAACTGGTTTTTGTTGTAGCAAAAAAAATTAATTATCAGTTTGGGAACCAAATACTGTTGTGAAGATGTGGACTAAGGGAGTGTGACGTCACCCATAGCACTCAGCTCCAGTCAAATGAAGCTCACCGAGGCTGGCAGTTGTTCCATATTAAGAATGATTCATGGACAAAATAGTGAAATAAAATCACCAGGATCAAGCCCCTCCTCTCTTCCTGTTTCTCTTCCTAGCAGGTTAACTATGTCTGTTTACAGTCAATGTTAAGAACTAAAATACAAAATGCAAACATAGGCCTACAGGCCTACCTTCTCGTCATATACAATTGTGAAAAAATACAATATTTTAATCAATTGTTATTGGGGAAATGATTTATTTGCTTTTATCATATTTAATTTACAAGAAAATGTATAAATAAAATATGAGAAATCTTGCAGAGATATAGTATTTTGATTCATAACACATTCACAGAAAACAGACTTCCAGCAGCAGGGGGCAGTGTTGTCCAGGCAGTGACAGGTCGGGGTCATGCGACGTCACACTGCAGAACGTAAATAGTTCAAACGTGAGCTCTGCCTGAAATATATCTTTTATTTTCTATCATGTGGCCGTGCTTTAGAAGGCGCAGCCTTAGATTAATACATAAAATAGATGTGTGGACCCTGATATTTGACAAAGGGCCTATGTGGATTTTCGGTTCATATTATTGTATGTTTCTTAAAAATAGTGAATATAGTTATTTAAGGCATATTTAGGTCATCATTCTAGAAAGCCTATTTATAGGATCTGCTAGCAGCAAGCAAAGGTAAAAGCAAAATCTTTCTTATTACATGAGCTGGGAGCAATATATAAAAATATTGCAAGATGGGCCTATGTACAATTAGTATAGTCTAACCTATTGAGAAAAAAGCTGCTTACATAGGCCATATAGAAAAACTTACAGTCTAAACATCCAAATCCCAAAACAAAATAAGGTGTGGTGAGGGGACTGCTTCCATACTATCACATCTGTTCTCCAATGTGTGTTATTAATTCAGTACAGGCCTATAGCAGAGAATGACAGCCTGTGGGGCTAAGGACAGAATAATGTGGGCCAATCCGGGAGAAAAAAGGGTTTGAGGGCCACAGTTTGACATGAGGTCTGCCTAAGGTGACGGCATTGACAGGTTTATGTCATGTTTCTGATGCATTACCATAAAACCGAATAGTGTCATCATCTACATATTTCTGATTTATCACAACTTACAGTACACATAACAGAACATGTATTGTATTAATAAATATAGCAAATAAAAATAGTATTAAATTAATGAATAATAATTATAATAGGCTTCCTTTTTTCTAATATTGCCCACCCCTATGGCTCGTGTTTGAAAGACTGAAAGGATTTGAAAGGCCTGAATGTTCAATAGGCCCATGTATCTTTTGTTTATCAAATTATTTGTGTATGAACCATCGGTGCTTTAAACCACTGCACTGGATGTATTCATCCTTTGTATAGGGTGACCACATTTTCAAAATCAAAAACTGGGACACCAGTTTGGGGTGGTTGGTAATGATAAAATTGTGAAGCGAGTGCGTAATTAAGGAAAATTGTTCTGCACTTGGCCCATTCATGACATGTGAGTCAGTATAGTCACATTTTCTTTGTGTTTTTGTAATTTTTAAGTAGCTTTTCTGTCTTTTACCTGAACTAATGACAATGTATGCCTCTCTTTACTGTTGGCAGGGATCAGGTTAAAAATAGGGACACCTGGAGCATTTTCCCTGTTTCAGTGGATTTGTTCAAAACCAGTGATTTGTCCCAGATTTATACAATAATTGTCCAGATGTCCCTATTTTTGACCAATCTGATCCCTGCCAACAGTAAAGAGAGGCATTAATTGTCATTTTGTTCAGGTAAAATACTAAAAAATCTGCTTTCAAATGACCAAAACACAAAGAAAATGTGCCTATACTGACTCACATTAGTGCTGCGTGCAGAACAATTTCCCTTAATTATGCACTCATTTCACAATTTTATTATTACTAACCCAAACCAGGGATGTCCCAGTTTTTGATTTTTGAAAATCCGGTCACCCTAGTATAGTCACATTTTTGTGTTTTGGTCATTTTTAAGTATCCTGCTCTGTATTTTACTTAAATAAATGACAATTTATGCCTCTTTTTACTGTTGGCACGTATAAAATTTGTCAAAAATAGGGACACCAGGGACATTTCTTGTATAAAACTGGGAGAAATCACTGGTTTTGGATAAATCTGCTGGATCAGGGGACACAGGGCTCAAAACTGGGACTGTCCCGGGTAAATAGGGACATGTGGTCACCCTACCCAGACCCATGTATGTTTTGTTTATCAGAGTATTTGTGTCTGAACCATCACTGCTTTACACCTCTGCATTATGTATTCACCCTGTGTAAATGAAAAATGTATTGACTTTGATGATATTTAGTTTAGTGTCTGAGTATTTAGTTTTATGTCTGAGTATTTCCACACAAACGGCCTCATTATTCCTGAGTGTTTCTGTCAGCGCGCAGAGTGAGCCGTCTGTCCCCCTCTCCCCCTCTCCGCTCCGGTTTCCCGTCAGAGTGAGACCTCCACTAGCTCCGTGTGACAGCTGCTCGCCCGCTCGCTTACCGTCGGTACCGGAGGACATTTTGAGCCGTCAACGCCGTGATCCCGTCCCCTGATCCACACCCGGAGCTCGGCCTTTTGTGTCTCTATCCGCCGCCAACCGTCCGACCCCCGCGCCCGAACACGCTCCAACCGCCGCCAACCGCCGCCTCCTTCTCGGCCAGTGTTCACCTTAGCACCGTTAGCACAGTCCCATGCTAGTGTTGTTAGCCCGCTAGCTCCGCTCTTCCCCGGCCTGGCCTCCTCCTCTTCTCCGCCTGCTCCCGCTCGACAGCCGGCCCCCTCGGCGCAGACACAATGGCTTTAAAGCGGATTTCTAAGGTAACCAGCCCGGGCCGCCTGTACCCGACACACAACCCGGCTTTGGGCGCCGTTTCCCCGCGGCTCTGGGCCATGTTGTGTGCGCTTAGCCGCGTTAGCTTCTCCGTGTCACCGCGGAGCAGGGATATAGCGCTACGGACGAAGCGTTAGCAGCAGGTGTTTCCAGCGCTGTAAAAGCGACCACAATACACTACAATCTCGTGGTTTATTTAGAAATATGACTGAGTTGAATAAGCAATAAGATGCACATTTTGTCAGTGGAAAAAACCCGTTGAAATGATTTAATCTTTATGAGAATACATTTGTCGCATTTGTGTGTATTGTTGAGCTGACCCATGTTTTTAGTTTTGGTTTAGCCCTCTTACAATATTGCATAATTGCTCCAAAAATACCCCAGGACTGGGTGTTCCGTGTGCATTACAAACAGGACACTTCTAAGTGCATAAAATGGACGCACAATGCCCGCATGTTTACATCAGCGGTATTTAAATACGTATTCAAAATCATAGTCGTAGCCAAAAAACATAGTCCTCTGCACCCAGGGTTTTGCATGGAAGTAATCTTGGACTTGAGTCAGCAGTTTTGATTAAGAAATTGCACGTTTCATACTTTAAGGTAATGAGATGTGGTTATTTAGATAAGAAATATAAGTGCAAAGAGTGCTTCTTTGCACTTATATTTCTTATCTAAATTGCAATTGCAATTATAGTTTATACAAATGCGATTCAGATACCATGATAATAAAAAATCACTATCTTTAGACAATAGAATGTGATTTCCAACATTAAATCGTAGTGCCTTCCATGTGGCCTTATATGTGTGTAATCCCTCAGTGGTCCAGGTAGGTTCCATAGTGCTCCATGGGCATATTTAGTCCATGTGCCCTTATACTTGTTCTGATGCAGCATAAAATCATTCTAAAGCTATTCAGGAAAGGTTAATTCAGAGGTTAATGAATGTGACCTTTTTAGTATCAATACCTGCTCAGCTAGTTTCAATACACTCAAAAAGCTTGGCCAAAATTGGAAGATATAAACACTTAAATCTAGACTTAAAAGTAGTGGAATGATCTGTCCATGCAGCAAGATTATTTTACTTTGACATGTTATCTTAAAATAAACTACCTCTAGACTATAATTAAGCAGTCTCAGAACTAGTAAGTAGAGAATAAATCTGAAAACAAGATAAATAACCTGATTTTAAAAGCTTGGCCAGATCAGAGAAATTTTCAGTGTGTTATTAGTATTGATTATTGTCCGATTTTCAATATTTAAAGGTGAACTATGTAACATTTCAGATGGGATAGTCCTTCACCTGCTGTCCCCATGGAGATGTTAGTGCTTTACATTATGGCATTGAACATCTATCTTGCATTAGACAATTACAGGTGTTTTTCCCTCTCCGTAGATCTGACTTGTGATTCAGCCTGGTGGCATCACCTGCTTGTCTCCATGGAGAGTGACAATACTGGGGAACATTCCAGGCAAAGTGATAACATCTCCATGGAGACAAGTTGGTGCTAGACCTACCACCAGAAAAGGTACATAGGGCTGCTTTAATGAAACGTAATCCAGGATCCTGCGAGGTTTTAGACTTAGACTTAGACAAACTTTATTGATCCACAAGGGAATTTATTTAGACACAGTAGCTCACACATCACAACATATGATAATAACAAAGAGTAAAATATAAATGTAATAATAAATTCAAAATAATTAGCAAAAAGATAGAAAACAGGTGTCAAATAAGATATAATTACATAAATTACATAAATGTAAATCGACGTAAATCGAAAAGTTAAAATAAAATAGAAAAATAAGTCAGAAAATATAAAATCTTAGCTATTATACAAGAGATCTAAAGGTGTGTCCACTCTTATCCTTGTTGGGTCCTGGTTTGAACCCAGTTTAGTCCAGATGTAAACTTGGTTTGGTCCTGGTTTGGTCCTAGTCTAGTCCAGTATTACTAGTAGTTCTGATATTGGTTCCAGTCCCAATTTTGATATGGTCTATGTGAGCGAGTGTGATCATTAACTAAATTTGGTGCACACCAGTGTAGGCCAGAACTAGACCAAGATTTAAAAGTCCAATATTACGCAAAATTGACTCATGTGAGCTTTAAGTCATGTTTGAATGTTGTTACCTCTTCAAAAACATACATGGAGTTGTGTTTTGGTTCATTCACACATGTTTAAGTAATTCTTTATTATTAATCTGTATACATCTCCAAAGCTCAAAATGCTCTTATCCAACTTGTGATGTCATGTAGTGGTAGTTTTAAGCAATTCCAGGGCTGAAATCATCCAAATGATTCCAGTGAAGGTGCATGGAGTTTAAAAACACAGTGGAGCACTTTACAACATGAGATCTCAAGGTGTTTACAGTTTGAGAGAAGAACTAAAAATACAGGGTTGGTGTGTTAAATATGTGAATGAAACAAAACACTTCTCTCTGTATGTTTGTGATGGGGAAACAACATCATAAAATAGATCATGAAAATGGCGTAATAGGGGCTTCTAGGAAACTAAACCGGGACTAAAGCAGATCTGGACCAGGTCCACTCTGGAGCTCGCTGGTGTGTGGCCTTTCTAGGCTGAAAGTTGATGCTGTGGTCCACATACCGGCGCGTGAAAGTCTAAACCAGGTCTAAACTGAGTCTGAATACAAATATATCCCAGTGCTGAGTCCCCCAAACCAGGTCTAGGACTAAAACTGGACCAACTGGGACTGTAACTGTACTACAAAGAAACTAGACCCCCTCGTTATATCCTGTCCCGCTTTTATTTATTTGACTCCTCTAATTTTCCTGCCTGTTTAGTCCTAATTTGGTTCTCCTTTAGCTTTGTTTTTGTTGGAGACGATTAGACAAAAAATCATTCAGAAATGAACTTTTCTCGAAGCTTTAGAATGATCCTGAGCTGTATCCGAACAAGTATAAGAGCACAGAGACTAGTAAACGCCCATGGAGCACTGAGGGACTACACAGATATAAAGCCACATGAGAATAGAAAAGAAAGTACTAGGATTTAATGTCAAAAATCACATTCTATCGACTAAAGAAAGTGTGTCGTAATGGGTATCGGGTTTATTCTTTAGTATTTAAATTGAGTTAGATATTTTTATTTAAGAATCTGAAAGTTTTATCTGATACTTCAATTATAGCAAAGCTGTAGCACATTTTTAGATTCATTGTAGTCTTAAAAAAAAAAAGAAAGATCTTGATACATTTTTTCAGTATCAGCCACCCCGGAGACAGCCCTGGTTTAGCTCTGGTTTAGCCCTGGTTTAGCCTTGGTTTAGCGTTGGTTTAAATCTGGTTTAGCCCTGGTTTAGCCCTGGTTTAGCCTTGGTTTAGCCCTGGTTTAGTCCTGGTTTAGCCCTGGTTTAGCCCTAGTTTAGTACTAGTTTAGTACTGGTTAAGCCCTGGTTTAGTCCTGGTTTAGTTCTGGCGTAGTCCTTGTTTAGCCCTGGCTTAGGCCTGGCTTAGTCCTGTTTAGTCCTGGTTTAGTCCTGGGTTAGTCCTGGGTTAGTCCTGGTTTTGCCCTGGTTTTGCCCTGGTTTTGCCCTGGTTTAGCCCTGGTTTAGCCCTGGTTTAGTCCTGGTGTAGCACTGGTTACATTAATCTTTTTTCTTTCTTATATTCCTGGGTCAGCCCTAAAAATGTGGACTAAAATGGCATTCAAACACCTTTTTCATTAGCTGTTTTTCTGCTCTTCTCTTGTTTTTCAGGAGCTAACGGACCTGTCCAAAGACCCTCCGGCGCAGTGCTCAGCTGGACCAGTGGGAGAAGACAGTAAGACTTGTTTGCTCCTGTCTGCTTTGGACCAAAAACTGGCCATAGCAGAGAGTTAGACCCCCCCCTTCACGGCACTGGTGTATTACATCACTGCTCTCCCACCAGCTTTAGTGTATTGGCCGATATTCACGTCATTTATTGCTGTATTGGCCAAATGCACTGATTTTAGTGCACCGATACTCCAATGTTATAATGTTTCTTCATCACAAACAGACCTGGAGTTGTGTTTTGTTTCATTCACACTTAAACACAGAAACCCAGCATATTTAGGCTGCGTTTGTCTCCCAAATTGAAAACTTAATGACATCACAAGGTGGGACAGAGCATTTTGAGCTTTGGAGATGTAGACAGACTGAGACTAATCATAAAGGGTTACTCAAATGTGTGAATGAAACAAAACACAACTCCAGGCATGTTTTTGATGAGGTAACATCATTATAACGTTACTAAATCACAAGAGTCAGTTTTGTGTAATATAGGAACTTTTAAAGTGCTCAGGTAACGCTTTATGTATATACTAACCCTACCCTAAGCAAAATATCAAAATACCTGTGCTGGAGATTTAAGGCCGATAACCGATTATGCTAAAAAGTGCAAATATTGGCCCGTTGTACCAGCAGACAGGTACATCTGTAAACTGGTCTGTGTAATCATCAGCCACACGGTGAACACTGCAGACGTGTTTTGTTTGTCAAATGAACCAGAGTTTTATATATTCCTATATTATGCAAAACTGACTTTTGTGAGCATGTTACTCCTGGAGTGTTTTATTTCATTCACACATGTTTGAATAATCCTTTATTATTAGTTTCAGTCTGTCTGCATCTCCAGAACTCAAAATGCTTGCAGTTTTCAAGTGAACAGCTCCTTTACCTTTAGTCGAGTAGAGATGGGCAATTCCAAGGCTAAAATTATGACTCTAGTGAAGGTGGAGCACTTCCTGTGTTATAACATGACATCACAAGTAGGGGTGGGTATTGCCAACAACCTTGCGATACGATACGATTCGCGATACAGGGGTCTCGATACGATACGATTCGCGATACAGGGGTATCCCGATACATGGTCTTCAAGGCGATACGTATCCCGATATTTTACATTACGTAACCTATAATTAAAAAAAAAAAAGACAGATGTTTACTCAAATGTTATTTTTATTTTGGTGTAGCGCATCAGTTACAATGTAACAGAAGAAGGCTGTAAGGCAGAAACTGCCCTTGATTAACCTGTTAACACCCGCACTCTGCACAAGTGTTCAAATATGTACCAGATGTTCCAAACTGTAATAAGATGTAATGTATAATAAATAAACCATCTTCTGAAATTTAGGCATGTTTTCTTAAGATAAATAACTAAAACAAGCCAAAAAATTTTGCTCCATATGTCTCTTGTGCCTCCACCAGTGAGTGTGCGTAAAAGGAGGAGAGAGAGAGTCTCCATACACAGAGCGCATGGAGCTAGCCTATCACTACAGCACCTCTGCCCCACATGGGGCCCACCACTGAAATCGTCTTTTCATAGGCTACTCAGATCTGTCAATCATTTCCTGAAAGAACCAATGACTGAAGAGGTTTTGCCGTGGAACTGTCCCTCGGTCATGCGTAATACGCTGCTAACTGGTTAGTTTTGACTCGTTTTGTTCCCCAAGCTGTAGCGCGGCGCCCCGTAGCCAGACCGAAGCCTGGATACGCTTGTTTTGTAGCTAAGAGTGTGGAGAAAACAAACATACCCCACACCACTAACTGGAGCTAAGCGTTTAGCTATGCTAAGGACCAAGAACGAGAGTAGTAGAGAGATGCGTCGCTCGGACTTTCTGGATTATTTCTCCACATGGAATTATTTTATGAAAAAAGCAACTGGATATTCTTTTTCTGTGGACTGTTACGGACTAATTGAGCACAGCTATTCCTGGATTGGACCCGTTTCGGACCGACAGAACCGGCTCAAAGGTGCGATGAATATTTTTGGGAATTATAAGTTATGGCTCTTTGGGCTCGCTGTGTGGCATAAAATGAATGATATGGTTGTTTTACTGAGGAATTAAGCTTTCAAACGATGTATAGCATGTCAATATTGGAAAAATAAGTACGGTGAATATCTGGCTTGACTTTTTAATGTTGTGTAATCGCCCGCCGGCGGGCAGGTGGGTGTTAAGTGGTTTTTAATGTAAACATGGCTTAACAAGGCTGTATGCTGACATGCAGCTACCTTTGATGAAAGTAAACTTAAGATATGGCCTTAACAAGGCTGTAGTGCAGAAGGAATGCTGCCTTTGACAATACGAAATGCGCATTGCAAGCAAGGATCACTTATCAGACGCAGTTTGCTGAAGCTTGATAAATAATGTTTGTTGCATGTAAAATATCGATGCTGATGCCTCCGTATCGATACGTGTATCGCCAAGAGGCCCACGACTATGTATCCCCGTATCGATTTTTTGAACACACCCCTAATCACAAGGTGGAACAGTGTTTACAATTTGAGGAATTACTAAATAAGTTGGGTGTATGTGTATTAAAAATGTGTGAGTGAAACCAAACACAGCTCCTGGTATATTTACGATGAGGAAACAACATAACAGATATCAGAAAATAGAGTAATATAGACCTGCCCTGTAATGTTCATTTGTTCATCAATATGGGTCACTTGTGCCACCAAAGTCTCAATATATACTCCGATATTTCAGCATACTTTTTGGCACAATAATTTAAGTCCAAAAAAAAAAAATGGACATAAACTTTCTCTTGCAATAGGATAAACATTTTCTTGCAATAACAATATTATTCCAATATTTTAACATACTTTTTTGCACAATAATTTAAGTCAAAAGAAAAAATGGACATAAACTTTCTCTTGCAATAGGATAAATTTTCTCTTGCAATAACAATATTCTGATATTTTAACACGTTTTGGCACAATGTTTTAAGTTAAAACAAAAAATGGACATGGGGGTTTCTACATGTGTGTGTATGGCGAAATGTTCACCATTTAACATGGTGACATGATGCACACATTCACACTCAGGAAAAAAAAGACTAAATGGATTTCATGTCAACTTTCTATTGCGATAACGATATTCTGATATTTTAACATATGTTTTGGCACAATAATTTAAGTTAAAACAAAAAATGGACATGTCTTCACTCAGTATAAACTTTCTCTTCTTTTTGGCACAATAATTGAAAACTAAACTAAAAATGGACATGCCTTCATTTACTCAAACTGGGTCAAAATAAAAACTTACAAACCAAAATAAAAACTTACAAACCAAGTCTAATGTTTCAGTCTAATCTAAAAAAAACTCCTGTAAAACATTGTGTTATTACAACATCAGCCAATTGATCCTTTGCAGGGGGTGTTCTACGTATGTGTGTGTGTGGCGGAATGGTCAGCACTTACCGTGGTGACGCGATGCACACATTAGCCCACAGTGTCAGAAATGTTTGAAGACCATCTGGAAACTTACGAAAAAACACAAAATGGATTTAAAGAGTATTTTTTCAGGAGCCTGTGATCAGTCCGAGCGTTCATGGTCCAGTTTAGGAGTTTGATTTTCAACTAAAAGGTGAGTGACTCACTGACAAACTGTTGGCTAATTCTAGTTAAGACTTAAGACTCTAATTTTATTTAAGAGGGACTTAACAGCGCAAATCAGCTCACCTCTTGTAGTTCCAACTCTTTTTCCATCAGATTGTGTTAAAACAAAGCTCATATTAATAAAGCTTCAGACAGAGCAGTGCCTACAGTTAGCATCACACCCCCAGGGAACGCTAATGACATGAGCTGCAATGTATTAATATTTTTTGCGATCTATTATGCAGCACAAGCTTGTAAACTGCAGAAGAGTGTGTGGCTCAGTGGACATCTGTTGTATCTGGTCATAGAACCTTTAATTAACGTGATGATGCTAACTGAAGGCACTACTCTGTCTGAAGCTTTATTTTAACAGTCTGACCAGAAAGAGCGAACTTAGATGGAACTACAACAGCTGAGATGATTTGTGTTGCTCCTAAACAGGAACATGGATCCTCGTACTGATCATAGACTCCTGAAAATGTGCTCTTTATTTCCATTTTTCTGGAGTTTTCAGACGATTTTAACACTTTTTGACAGTGTTTGCTAACGTGTGCATTGTGTCACCACAGTAACAGTATAATACTCCTCTGCCCTGGTGTTTAATGTGCCCCTCTCTCTCTCCACAGTGTTTCATTGGCAGGCCACTATAATGGGCCCTGTGAGTATCTCATTCGACTTTCTCCTTTTCTAATGCAGCTGAACTCAAACTCACGGTGTGTTCTGTGTTGCAGCCGGACAGTCCATATCAAGGAGGAGTCTTTTTCCTCACCATTCACTTCCCCACAGACTACCCCTTCAAACCACCCAAGGTCAGCCCACTACGCCTGGTTTAAGTCCTGGTTTAGGTCTTGTTTAAGTCCTGATTTAGGTGCTGGTTTAAGTCCTAGTTTAGATGCCGGTTTAGGTGCTGGTTTAAGTCCAAATTTAGGTGCCGGTTTTAAGTCCTGGTTTAGGTGCTGGTTTAAGTGCTGGTTTAAGTCCTAGTTTAGGTGCTGGTTCAAGTCCTGGTTTAAGTGCTGGTTTAAGTCCTGGTTTAGGTGCTGGTTTAAGTCCTAGTTTAGGTGCCGGTTTAAGTCCTGGTTTAGGTGCTGGTTTAAGTCCTAGTTTAGGTGCCGGTTTAGGTGCTGGTTTAAGTCCAAATTTAGGTGCCGGTTTAAGTCCTGGTTTAGGTGCTGGTTTAAGTGCCGGTTTAAGTCCTGGTTTAGGTGCCGGTTTAAGTCCTGGTTTAGGTGCCGGTTTAAGTCCTGGTTTAGGTGCTGGTTTAAGTCCTGGTTTAGGTGCTGTTTTAAGTCCAAATTTAGGTGCCAGTTTAAGTCCTGGTTTAGGTGCTGGTTTAAGTCTTGGTTTAGGTGCCAGTTTAAGTCCTGGTTTAGGTGCTGGTTTAAGTCCTGGTTTAGGTGCTGGTTTAAGTCCCGGTTTAGGTGCTGGTTTAAGTCCAAATTTAGGTGCCGGTTTAAGTCCTGGTTTAGGTGCTGGTTTAAGTCCAAATTTAGGTGCCGGTTTAAGTCCTGGTTTCGGTGCTGGTTTAAGTCCAAATTTAGGTGCCGGTTTAAGTCCTGGTTTAGGTGCTGGTTTAAGTCCAAATTTAGGTGCCGGTTTAAGTCCTGGTTTAAGTGCTGGTTTAAGTCCTGGTTTAGGTACTGGTTTAAGTCCAAATTTAGGTGCCGGTTTAAGTCCTGGTTTAGGTGCCAGTTTAGGTGCTGCTTTAAGTCCTGGTTGAAATCCTGGTTGAGAACAGTTTGTTTTTGACAAACCCTGTTTTGCCTTTAAGTGCCTTCATCAATAATGTCCCCTGAGGCTTCATCGTGGTCAGATTTGGTTAATTGTTTTAGAAAACAGTTTGTTTGTGGGGGGGAAAAAATCAATTTTTGATTTTCACACTTTCTTCTTTTGGAACTTGCAGTGAAAAGCAAGAGAGACCTCTCACTGCAGGCACTGGGAGTTTAGTTTAGCACAGAGAGTTTAGCACAGGGAGTTTAGTTTAGCACAGGGAGTTTAGTTTAGCACAGGGAGTTTAGTTTAGCACAGAGAGTTTAGTTTAGCACAGAGAGTTTAGTGCAGGGGGTTTAGTTTAGCACAGGAAGTTTAGTTTAGCACAGGAAGTTTAGCACAGGGAGTTTAGTTTAGCACAGAGAGTTTAGCACAGGGAGTTTAGCACAGGGAGTGTAGTTTAGCACAGGGAGTTTAGTTTAGCACAGGAAGTTTAGCACAGGGAGTTTAGTTTAGCACAGAGAGTTTAGCACAGGGAGTTTAGCACAGGGAGTGTAGTTTAGCACAGGGAGTTTAGTTTAGCACAGGGAGTTTAGCACAGGGAGTTTAGTTTAGCGCAGGGAGTTTAGCACAGAGTTAAGCGCAGGGAGTTTAGCACAGAGAGTTAAGCGCAGGGAATTTAGCGCAGGGAGTCTAGTTTAGCGCAGGGAATTTAGCACAGGGAGTTTAGCGCAGGGAATTTAGCGCAGGGAGTTTAGCACAGGGAGTTTAGCACAGGGAGTTTAGCGCAGAGAGTTTAGCGCAGGGAGTTTAGTTCAGGTAGTTTAGCACAGAGAGTTAAGCGCAGAGCCAAAGGGAAGGAGGGCTGTGCTGTGCTGATGGTTTGAAATCAGTGACGTCAAATAAAAGCTTTGGCTGCGTTTATAATACATACTTTATGTTCATAAAAGATTTCCCCAGTGGCCAATAGATATGATCACTGAATACAACCTTTTCAGTTTTGACCATTTTCTGTAGGTTGCAAAACATTTTCAAATCAAAAGTCTGATTTTTTTTTAAATTTTTATTTAACTTCTAGGCCACACGTCTGCACCACAGAGTTTAGTTTACAGTTTACACTGCGGCCCGGGTCATGACTCCACTGAGGGGACAGTGAAGAACACACTTGACTACACTGAGTTTGTGCGTGTTTGTGTGTGTGTATGTGTGTGTTTGTGTGTGTGTCTGTATGTGTATGTATGTGTGTGTGTTTGTGTGTGTATGTGTATGTATGTGTGTGTGTTTTTGTATGTGTGTGTGTCTGTATGTATGTGTGTGTTTCTGTTTGTGTGTGTGTTTGCATATGTGTGTTTGTGCATGTGTCTCTGTATATTGTGTTTGTGTGTGTCTATGTGTTTGTGCGTGTGTGTATGCGTGTGTGTGTATAAGGCCCTTTCCTGAATGACCCTGTGCTTAAGGCTCACACTGCAGGGGAAGGTCATTGTGACCTCGAGTCCTTTAGAATCACATGTGCAGCTGATACAAGCCCTGTGATATTTCACACCATTGAGTTTAATGTTGATAGAACCAATAACCGGGGCATCTGACTTATTTACAACACAGCCTAGTGCTCAGTGCAGAGACGGGTGAAAACACAGTGGTGAAACTAAATATTCATGTTTTACTCCAAAATGGTCAAAATATTTTAGTTTCTCTAGCTTGTTGTTTATTAATAAGAAGCACAGAGAAATGTCTGCAACTGAAACAGACATGTGCACACACACACACACACACACAAGAGGATACACACTCATACACACTCATACACACACACAAGCGAGTCAGGAGAGTAGTGCAGAGCTTAGACTTTGAGTGCGATGTTTCGGGTGAGAGAAGAGTCCTGGGCTGTGGGCGTATGTGGTGGAGGATTTGCACCAGCAGCTGTCCTCTCCCTCAGCTCTACACTGTTCTGTGTTTGTGTGTGGCTCACAGTCTCCTGCTGTGACGAGAATCTAAACTCGATTTGTGCTCAGACTCTCTATTGTCAGGCCCACATGAGCCTCTCTGTACAGTGTGATCCCTGCTGTGTCCTGCTCTGACCCTCTGCTGTTTCCAGGTGGCCTTCACGACCAGAATCTACCACCCCAACATCAACAGTAACGGCAGCATCTGTCTGGACATCTTGAGATCGCAGTGGTCTCCAGCACTAACAGTCTCAAAAGGTGACAAACGACATTTAACTCTCGGGATAATCCTGGGTCATCTGAAGAGTCCTGGTTTAGTCCTGATTTAATCCTGGTTTAGTCTTGTTTCATAAATGAAAAAAATGCTTAGCAAAAACTATTATTTTGATTCAGATTGAGAAAACTTTACTCCCAGAGGTCAGTTCAGTTGCAGCATTCTCACTTCACACAAACACAAACACATACAGTGGGTTGATCCGTGAGAGTCCACAAGTGGAACTCAGTAAATAATATCTTACAGTGCAAGTAACTTCAGAACCACTACCAGAGTTGAGCTATTTAACAGCAGAAAGCACAGAAGCTGTTTGGTTTTCGTGGTGCATAAAATGGACTCAAAATAACGTTTTGGACATTGGCCATCTGAGTGTGCAATGTATTTTTTCAGTTCTGAAGTGGCAGCTTGTTGCATTTGCACCTTTACACAGAGTGTGTATTTCCTGTGTGATTTGATCAGTCGGTTCAGACCTGGTCTTGGTCTGTTCTAAATGGAGCTTATGTTGATATGAAGCTGTGTGACTGTACAAATAACCCAGTGGCTGAGCTCTGTAGTGTCGTGTTTGTAAAGAGCTTCTGTACAGACTTCAGAAATGACCACACGTCTGTCTGATTGGTTAATCCACCTATCAATCACACCCAGACCCGCTCACCAAAAATGTTCAGAAATCCACAGACAATCCGTACGTCCAGGGAAAACATTTGAATCAAAATTTTAAAGGGACCATATTCCACTATTGTCTGATAGTAAGTATATTTTATTCATTTTATGTTTTATACATTGCAAAACTGCTCTAAGGTACATATTTGTAGCCTATGTTTATTTTCAACTTGAACGTTTGGTGTAAATTATCATTAACAAAGTGTTTTTTTGAGAGGAAAAATGCTGAATAAATGCATAATAATAGTCTGAATAATCGTGATTTCAATACTGACCAAAATAATCATGATAATGATTTTTTTCCATAATCGAGCAGCCCTACCTGGACCTTTTAATTTCATTCACATATGTTTAACACACAAACCCTGCATATGTAGTTTTTAGATGAGTTTAGTTTTTAGATCAGGATTAATAATAATAATAATGCATCAGTTTTATATAGTGCTTTTCTGGACACTCAAAGACGCTTTACAGAGCATTATTCATTCACTCCAGACCCGCTGGTGGTGCTACTATTGTAGCTACAGCTGCCCTGGGGCAGACTGACTGAAGCGAGGCTGCCAATCTGCGCCATCGGCCCCTCCGACCACCACTCACGCACACACCACTTTCATACTAGGCAATGTGGGTGATGTGCCTTGCCTAAGGACACAATGACAGTTTTTGCGACTGGCGCCCCACTGTGGCACCTGGAATTCCTTGTGGTCTCCCATCCAAGTACTAACCAGGCCCGGCCCTGCTTAGCTTCTGAGATCTGACGGGTTCAGGCTTTGACGAGCCGGTATGGCCACAAGAGCCAAGATTAGTCAAACGTGTGAATGAAATCAAACACAACATAAAACTCCAGGTCTGTTTTTGAGGAGGAAACGACATTTTCACATGGCTTAAAGCTCACAAGAGTTAATTTTGTGTAATATAGGACATTTAAAAACACAAATTCACACACACACTGAAGTTATAATGTTTTCTCCATCTAACTGTTCTTCTGTTGTCTCTCCTCAGTCCTATTGTCCATCTGTTCTCTGTTATGTGACCCAAACCCTGACGACCCTCTAGTGCCCGAGATCGCCCGCATCTACAAAACCGACCCCGCTAGGTGAGTCTCTCCACCGCCAGCACTGCCTCCATCTTTGGTTTTTGTTTTTTTACCTAGACTGACTCCTCCCCTCTAGCCGTCACAGGCCCAAACTTCATGAATAAGTAGCATCAAAATAGAGTGGAAGGATTAAGCATATGAAAAATCTGTCCATCACCTGCGTAAAATGTTCCATAATATGGCATTTAACCTCTGTTTCATTTTTCTTTAATTACAGGTGTTTTTATTCTGAAAACCTAATAACGCAGAGTTTAAATGAGTTTCTGATCTATGTTTTGTTTCCTCATCACAGACAGGCCTGGAGTTGTGTTTTGTTTCATCCACATGTTTAACACACAAACCTGCAGATTTAGGCTGAGTTCTTCTCTCAAACAGAAAACACTCTGTTCCAACTTACTGAAAACTACCTCTACATGACATCACAAGGTGGAACAGAGCATTTTGAGCTTTGGAGATGTAGACAAAATAATAAAAAAGGTTCCTTCCATCCATCTTTTTGAGCAACCAAGGGGGGTGGACCCACGTCGTCCTCTTGGGCTTAGCCCGGCTGGGCACTGGGTGACGTTGTGGTCCTTGATTTCATACAGTTCATCAGGGTGCAGCATGTTTAGGGTTGATGGGGCAAACTGGAGTGTCTGGAGGAAACCCATCCAGACACAGGGAGAACATGCAAACTCCACACAGAACCTGGGGATCAAACCCTTCTTGCTGTGAGGCATGAGTGCTAGACACTAAGCAAAACCTGTGTGACTGATACAAAACACAAGTCCAGGTCTGTTTTTGAGAAGGTAACAGTATTATGGTTAAAACTCACAAGAGTCAGTTTTGTGTAATATAGGACTTACAATGCCATACTCTGGAACATTAAGTAACATTTTGATTTAGACAAGCAGCTGGCAGACCCTTTGCCAGAAAAGTGACATAGTACACCTTTAAATAAATGTGGTGATGACGGACAAAATAATATTACTAATCCGCTAAATAAAGAAAAGAGATTAGCAAACTGAGTGACTAAGGTCCTGTAGTACACTGAGCTCCAGAGCGTGTTCTAATGCTGTTACACCTCAAAAACAAACCTGGAGCTTTGTTTTGTGTCATTCACCTGTTTGAGTAACCCTGTATTATTAGTCTGTCTACAGCTCCAAAGCTCAGAATGCTTGTTCCATCTTGTGATGTCATGACGCAGCAGTGTTCATGTTAACGGCTCCTTTTACCTTTAGTTCAATAGAGAACTAAAGGTAATATAGACAGAGTCAGTCTCATGAAATTATGGAAATAATTCTAGTGAAGGTGTGGCATTTGAAAACACCTTTAAGGCAAGTTTATGTGTATTGCACAATTCATACACAAAGTAATTCAAAGTGATAAAGAATAAGATATACGTTAAAATCACAATACAAACAAATCAAAACATAAATAGGCTCTTTTTACGTTACGTCATAAACCAGGAAGACGAGATGTGATGACGACTTCCGGTGTGGTTCCCGACACTGAGCTCGAGCGACTGTGATCAAACCCACTGAAGTAAATGTGATGGTTGGTAAAATGAAGACTGCAGACGTATGTGCTGTTTGGAATCATCTGGAATTTGGCGCCCTCGTCTTTTCTAATCACATGTACCCAGTGCGCTCAGTGGTGAAATGATGAAAACGGAGGTACAGTTGGAATTGTTGATTAGTCGAACATAACGGAATGCTACAGTGACATGGAGATGAAATTTCTTAGATTTTGTCAGACTTACGATCGAGAACAGAGAATGCCTGAAGTTGTCATCACCTTTAGCGTTTCCAAATGTCTTCTTGGTTTGTGATGTAAACGTGAATAGAGCCAATAATCATCATAAAATTATACAAGAGTTGGATGTTAAATGGGAGAGAAGAGTGCAGAATGAAAACCTTTCAGTCAAACACAGCTAAACGGAACCGTTTTGAGTCAAAGTAGAGTCTGTTTCACATGTTCAGACTGCTCCAGGTTTTAGCTGCATGAATCTGAAACTCTGACTCCCCCAGTTTAGTCCTGACTCTGGGACCAGCAGGAGGCCGGTCCCCTTTTTTTTTATTACACACAACTGGGTGCACAAACCTGATACAACAAACATGGCTGTGTGTCGTCAGCAGTTACATGTCTGGAAGAGGGAACCTAAACATATTACATAATAACAGTAATAAAGCAACATAAAAAGTGCATTTGCATCGTTAAGAAAAGGAAAAGAAGATGGCGAGGGGGGGAGAGTTCATTCAGCCTCAGCCCGTAGAGTACAAAAGCATTTCACACATGTACGAATGTACTTTTTGAACTTTAGATTGAGATTTTATGTATAATTTAAATCAATTTTTAAAACTTCCTATAATACCACATGACATCACGAGGTGGAACAGAGTGTTTTCAGTTTAAGAGAAGAACTCGGCCTAAGTACGCAGGGTTTGTGTGTTAATGAACGAAACAAAACACAAACGCCAGGTCTGTTTGTGATAAGGAAACATGAGAACATGAGAAAATAAAGAAACATGGGCCCTTAAACAGAGCTTGGGTTACAGGAGGCAGGGCTCAAATCCAACAAACTCTCAAACTAAAGCAGTTGGTTGTAAACCTCAGGTACAACAGACTAGCCAGGGAGTGGACAGAGAAGTACGCCATGCTGTGAGGGTAAGCTAGACTGAGGCATGGCTTTGTCTGTGCTCCGGTTTGGCTTATGTGGACTGTTGTGTTACTCACTACCTTCACACGCACTGAGGACCAGGGATGTCCCCATCCAATACCCATTTCTTAAATATTTGGAATTCCCGATACCAATCTTATTCCGATGCCGATCTTTTCTCATTTTTAAGAATTTTATTTACATGATTTAAGCTGTTTTTCAACTGTGCCCCAGTTGAATAAAATAATTACCAGACATAAAAAGACCTATTTTAAAAAGCCTAATAATAAATAAAATACTATACTAATGTAAAATAATGTCTTAAACTCCTCCACAGTGCAGCAGCTTCAGAACACAGTGACAGAGACATTAGAGAATCCTGAATCTCACAATTTCTAAAGGCGATGTTTTTTTGTTTTGTTTTTTACTCTTATTATCATCTGAGTCCATGCTGTTACACCTCTGCTCTGAGAAAGCACTGGGCTTAGAAACGTCGCCCTTTTTAATGTTCTTTATGGGCTGGTTTGGGTGCTTTGTATGTTTTCTTTTTTGTATCCAGTTTTTCTTTTAAACTATGGACTAAACAATATTTCTGTCTGAAATAAAGAATAATAAATAGATAAATAAAATAATACATTTATGTTTGAGGCCTGTAAAAAGATGAGGAGCCTACTGCCCAAAGTGTTTAAGCCACTCTGGTTCTGTATCTGCCAATCTTTTCACCCAATCCAGTCCAATCCGATACTCTAAAATACTTTAAAAATGCTTAGGTGGGACATCCCTACTGAGGACTTGGGAATGTGCTACAAATGAATGAAAATCCTGTCAGACCTGCTCCAGCCTGGGACACTGTGTTTCCTGACTGTTTGTTACCTCGTGCAGTTGAATGCCTCTCCTGGTCTGCGCCTCATGTAAATCAGGCTGTTTCATGCAGCAGGTGTCGGAGCTCCAGCTTCTCCACATGTGATCACGATTCAGGAGAATGGAACCGTGGCGTCCTCGGTCGTAGTTTACGTGCGTTAGATTAAAGTGGATTTAGGCGCTCCTCGGCCCTCGGCCCTCAGCCCTCGTGCATGTAAACACAGTGAGTGTGGAGGCAGGACCAGGGTCAGCATGGACTTTCACTCACTCTTGTCTTCAGGCGTTTGGGCTCTGGACCATAGACAGTATAAACCATAGAACTATAATCACATCTGAAGGTGAACCCAAGATGGCCTCAATCCAGACGAGCTCCTCCCACCGTGTGACGTCTGTAACGTGCACAGTGTGGAGCGTTTGGACCAATCAGAGCGAGAGCTGCTAGAGCCGAGCTAACACAGGCTCAGAGCGGGAGGCTTTGTCTTACAAAACTAACTTTAAGGAGCTTTGAGGATTCAAAAATGTTAAAAAGTTTATGTTGTGAAAATAGAAAAGAATCCCTACAAATTCCGACCTTTGTGAAAGTTGTGGATTCCCCGTCAGCCGAACATCGGCAGTTTGAATTCACAGAAATACATTGTTGTTCTTTGGAACAATTCTTCGGGGCCCAAACTCCCGGGAGCTGCAGTACCTGGAGCGGCCACTAATCTGTCTGAAGCTGGAATGCCTTATCCAGTTTTTATTATAGATCCATGGTATAAATGGACATGGCTAACCTGCTAGCCATGTCCATGGTATAAATGGACATGGCTAACCTGCTAGCCACTGCGTTCCAACCAGGAAGTGAGCATGGGCGCACTTCCAGCTCCATCAACTCCGGTTCAATTCATTTTAGACTGAAAAACTGTCGCCCGTCTCTCTGTAACTGCTTCTGTCAGACTCGTCATTTTGCCTGTTAATGTTTTTATTAACCTGCTCTATGTGATCCTGGGGTTTCTATTTCACTGTTTTGTTCTTAAATCAAGAGTTGAACATTAATAACAGACAATTAAATATGGAACTGACTCCAAATTCACCCGTATAACTGCTAGCCCTGATGAGCTTCATTTGACTGGAGTGAACGCTCTGAGTGACATCACACTCCCTTCGTCCACTTTATACATCCTGTGATCTGGACACTAAAAACTCCACTCACATCCACTCTGTGCTGCCCTCTAGTGTCTTTCTGTGGCCACTGAACAATAAATGACTTATTCGTGGATGAGGCCCCAGTATTCTGTGAAGTGAAGTGAATTCTGTTATTTTCTAACTGCAAACAACCAACAAAAATTGTGGACACATATTTGAACATTTTATGAACTGGAAACAGGACAGTAAATGGAACTCATGAAAAATGTGACTTAAAAATCTCTTCAGACTCATTTTGAATTGATACAAGAATCACACAATGGTGTATCGATGTTTCACTGAATAGATTTTTTTTTTTCACACAAACTCAAGTCAAAGAAATGGAACCACTGTTTTTAAAGTGCAACAGGTTTTTATGATTCTCTAATTCTTGTTTTTGAGGAGGTAACAACATTCCGACATTGCTTAAAGTTCACAGGAGTCAAGTTTGCCTAATCTAGGACCTTTAATGTAACTGCACCACAAATAGACATTTATGTTCTGTCCTTCAAATTACATGAGCGTAAAATTATTGATTATGTCCAGATACGTACGCTTACTTGAGAAGCAGTTTCCCCATATTCTTTTACAGAGCTTTTTCACAACGGCTGGAAGTGCCCCACTTTAGGTTTGCGGAACGTTCGGTTAATGGTTTTCTTTGGCAAAATGCGTGTGGAAATGTCTCGCCTACTCTCCAGCAGCTTCATACTTCTGTCCCATCACCAAATCTTCAACCAACAAGGTCGACAAAGGAGAAACATTCTTCATGAAGAATTTATCCACAACGATCAAGGGAAGAAAGACGAAAACTTAAAGGAAACAACGACGAGCATTAGTGAACGACTCAGCAACACTAACATTATGGTATTGAATAAAATATTAGTAACCTGTTCACTCAGACTGATTCTAGAATTAAAATAAAAATCGATTTCATGACTTTGATATTAACAGATATTTGTGCAGTTCCAATGTGAGGCATCTCCGGAATACCATAACGTTAGTGTTGCTGAGTCGTTCACTAATGCTCGTCGTCGTTTCCTTTAAGTTTTCGTCTTTCTTCCCTTGATTGTTGTGGATAAATTCTTCATGAAGAATGTTTCTCCTTTGTGGACCTTGTTGGTTGAAGATTGGGTGATGGGGCAGATTTATGAAGCTGCTAGAGAATACGTGACACATTTCCACACACATTTTGCCACAGAAAACCATTAACTGGACGTTCCGCAAACCTAAAGCACTTTGGCTGATGTGAAAAAGGTCTCACTACTCCTGATCTTGTACCACTTCTTTTTGAGTAACACTTTTACTTGAGTACAGACGTTTGTGTGTTTGCAGTTTTTTGGAGCATGGCATCGTGCTTCCTTCTCCCTGGTTCCTAATCTAACTCCCTCTTTTTCTCTCTTTCAGATACAACAAGACAGCTCAGGACTGGACCCAAAAATACGCCATGTGAACCCGCCCTCCCCTCCACCCTGCCCTCCCACCCTCCTCCTCTTCACCTTTGCGTTAACCTTTGACCTCTGGGTTGTCCTGACGATGAAATGCTTTGGAAGTGTGTGCTTTTCTTTTCTTGGGGACTTTTGGTGTGTTTGTGCCAACACGCAGGAGCCCACCCTCGCGCTGCATGTCTCACAATCATGTTTATTTAAGTTGTTCTGGTTTTTAGTCGAGAGCCGCTGTCACAGGATTTTATCAGTCAATAAAACTGGCTCCAAAATGGCTGTCTGGTTTCTTCATCACTTCAGGGGGCAGAGGGAAGACTGTATATGTACATTTACACCGCTAACCTGCTATTTCCAAACAGGAAGTGAGCATGGGTCGATTCTCGTTCCAATTCACTTTACACTGAAAACTCGTCGTCCCTCTCTCTGTAACTGCAGTGAGCCTCGTCATTTTGGTTTTAAAATGTTCATATTAACCTACTTTACAAGATTCTCATGTTTTTTTATTTCGCTATTTTGTCTGTAAATAAATTCCAAATGCTGATTTGATACCAATTTTTAAAAATATTTGCGATTCTCGATACTACTTCTAATCTTTAAGGATTTTATATGATTTACACTGTGTTTTTGTAGTGAACATAGCCTCAGTTGAATAAAATAATCTATCTAATAATGCTCTAAAATCACTCCTATAACTGCAGCCTCAATGAGCTTCATTTGACTGGAGCTCTGGTGAGTCCCAGTTCTAGTCCACGTCTTTACGCAGTCTCTGGAGGGCGCTCTCTTGCACTGGGTTGGGTTTCGGGGCTGGAAGTAGAACTCTTAAAGATGGTGGGAGGCGTTCAGTGGAGGAAAGTACGAAAGTTTAAGTACATTTTTTTAGGTTTCTGTGCTTAAATTGGGACTAAACACCCAAACGTGGTCCAAAACCACATTTCTAAAAGCGCTTCTAACCTGGAAATTGCAGAATCACACCTCCATTTTCTTCAATAATTTAACAACTATCAACAAATAATAATAAATTGTGAGTTGCATGTTGAGTAATAGCTGGTCTTAAACACCCTGTCAAAGCATTGTCTTGGTGCACCTACGCAGTTTTGACGTTTATGGTGGACAATATCCTGAAAATCCAGAATTGCCTCATTTTTTCATGACAAACTGGTTAAGAATCGGGTGAGGTTGAGGAGCAGGGTTTTTGTAATTAAGGCTAGGATGTGGTTTTAGGTGTAGATTAGGGATCAGCAGAGCGCTCTCACTGGGACTAGAGTCTCTGAACCAGGTGAACTGGAAGGTGTAAGTAAAGAAGTGATTCTAAAGTGATTCTACTGGTGTCCCATTATCAGTGCTTAAAGTGAGAGGACACAAATGCACAGCGACTCTTAAAAATGTTCAGTTTAGAGGACAGATTTGTCTTGGAAACTATCAGGAAATGGAATCTAATCTCTAAAAATAGTTAACCAAGAGGTAAACAACTTGGGGGTTATAGTTTATGGATGTAAATTTAGCAAGACCCTCACTATTCTTAAAACCCAGTGACTGCATCGTAAGAAATAGATTCAAATTTAGAGTGATCAGGTGTCCCTGTTTACCTGGGACAATCCCAGTTTTGAACCCTTTCCCAGCAGATTTTTCCCAGTTTTATACAAGAAATGTCCCTATTTTTGGCCAATTTGATCCCTGCTGACAGTAAAAAAAAAAAGAAAAAGAGGCATACATTGTCATTTGTTTAGGTAAAATACAAAAAAGCTGCTTAAAAACAACCAAAGCACAAAGAAAATGTGACTATTTTCCTTAATTATGCGCATGTTTCACAACTTTATTATTACCAACCACCACAAACCAGGAATGTCCCAGTTTTTTATTTTGAAAATCTGACCACCCTCATCAAACTTGATACTCAGAATTGATTATGTTACCACAAATATACATAAAACACTTTTTTTTTAGATAATAGAAAGTGGTTTTCAACATTAAATCAAAGTACTTTCTTGACATGACAACCAGCGGGACGGGAAATGAGCAAAACTGTTGGACAAAAATATAAAATTTACCAGTGAAATTGCTTCGTTTTGCTTCTGCTGATCAAAATCACACTTTAAACACTTGTCAGAATCAGAGTGAAGTACTTTTGAAACACTTAAAGTACATTTTAAAGGGTATTTAGATATTTTATGCAACACTTTTACTTGTCATGTTTTGCCCCTGTAATCTGTACTTTATTTTGTAACCTTTGGCCTGTAGCGCCACCGTGTGTCCATTGCCTGAATTCTTTTTGTTATTTTCAAGAAGGCATCCTGGTTTAACGAATAACACTAACAATTTTAATTAACTCCTAATGAAGATTTTCTCTTTGGACCAGATAACAAAAGATGATAAAAGTGGGTTAAGACTTTTCAGACGTTTGACTGGATCCTAAATCTGAAAAATCTAAATCTAAAATCTAAAAAACATAATGTAGTAAAAGAAAAAATTAAACAAAGCACAAACCTTTTATTTAAAAAAAACTTTATTAAAAAATATCAAACCATGAAAAGCCGATATCTGTACAGCTCTGATAGAGAACACTACATCTCCCAAAATGCCTTGTGCTTTTAGCAGTGACATGACCACGTTTAGCACCATTTTATATATTTACCTCACACATCATTTTGTTTCCAATCATATTTAGACAATAAACCAAAAGCTGGTTTAGACCTGGTTTAGTCCTTGTTATTTTGTTTTTCTGTAGTCCTTATTCGACCTGGTTAAGACCTGGTTTAGACCTGGTTTAGACCTTGTTATTTTGTTTTTCTGTAGTCCTTATTTGACCTGGTTTAGACCTGGATGTTTTTCTTTAGTCCTGATTTCATCTGGCTTCATCCCGATCACAGATAAAACTGTACAGAGATTCAATTTAAAATGAAAACCAGAAACTCAATTCATTGAAAGTTTCCCAGAAGTATCTTCAGTACCAGATCTGTCCTCCGCTCAGTACCAGCTCATTCATAAAAACACTCTTTTCTTTGGCTTTTAACATTTTCTGCTAAAACACAAAACAAACATTCAAATATCAATAATAAAAGTCCCATTCAAACACATTCAGTCCGGTCCGGGTGACGCTGCGCTCTGATTGGCCATCTGTCCTCGTGATGCGTTCAGGATGTCCAAGGATTTCAGGTATTTCTTTAAACTAAGACTTGTGTTTGTCCTTATTTCTGTACCGTAAAAAAACAGTATTTGCCCCCAGACTTTTCTAGGTGCATTGTGGAACTTTCCTGCTGGAGCATCCGTTTGTTTAAACCTGCTCGTGTCCATGGAGATGCCATTGCTTTGCCTGTAATGTTCCAAAGTGTTCCAAAGTATGGCATTAACCCAAGGAGACTCCACCAGGTCAAGTTACAGGTGAGATCTGTGGAGAGGCGGCCACACACAAAGCTATTTCTGACCAATAAAAACACCTATAATTAAATAAATGCCTCTTATATAAATTTAATACTATATTGTGGAACATTACAGGCAAAGTAATAGCATTTCCGACCTGAAAAGTTACGCCTTGCTGCTTTAAAACTGAAGATTAGTTCACAAATTTGAAAGTTTGACAGAGGCTAATCAGCGACGGAGAAAGTTAAGATGATTTTCAGAGGTGGGTAGTTAATTTAGTTACATTTACTTGAGCAACTTTTTCAAGAAATTGTACTTTTCAGAGTACTTTTCCAGGGGCGTACTTTTACTCCAACGAAGGAGTACTGTTACTTCAATAAAAATGTTATTTGAGTAAAAATGTTGGCTCCTGCGAGTGAGTTTACAATGACAAAGGCTACGTTCAGACTGCAGCCTGAAGTGACCAAATCTGATTTTTTCGCCCCTATGTGACCTGTATCTGAACGACACAGATCTGATTTTTACAAATGCGACTGAGGCCTTTTGGATATGTGCTCCTAAAACTGATACATGTCCCATCTTTTGACATGTGACTTCAGTCTGAACGACCTACACATCATCACAAATGTACTCAAACGTTCTTCTCGTCATAGGAAAATTGTGTATGACGCAGTGAAGCACCTGGTAATCCTGGTAATCCCACCACTCTTCGCTGTGACTCCGCACCCACACGTTCCACTGCCCCACACAACACCACGGCCACAAACCTCGCCATTCTTCTTAATCTCCTCTTTAAAACAAATAAGATGCACATGTTCTGGCTCTGGTACGACAGAAACTTTAAAATCACCAGGAGCTCAATGCTCACATCCATGTTTAGGCTTCTTCTGTAAACACTGAGCATTAGGAATGTAACAATAACAGAAATATGGTGATATGGTATCGTCAGAGGTCTCACAATAATATAGTGGGCCATCACAATGTACTGAATTACAAGTCTCTTTGCTTAAATTCATTGTGGTGGTCCAACCGCTGAACTACAGAGAACTACATAGACCATGATCCTTTGCTCCATCTCAGTCAAATTTACAAGATGAAATAACTGTTATGAAGCACCTTTAAATCTGAAGAAAATGTAACATAATCAGTTTTGTGAGCCTCCACAAAATATCGCAGCAAATACTGAACCGTGACATGCACATCGTGAAAATATCGTATCGAGAGATTTGGATATCGTTACATCCCTACTGAACATGCTCACTATGTGTGACGTCGTCGTGTCCTCTAATGCTCATGCGGGACACTTTTGGGGTGTTTAAAGTTCACACTGGAGATCACACACAAGTCACAGTAAATTGGAAATGTGAACGGCCAAAAAAGATCAGATTTCACAAAAAAATCTGAATTGAGCTTTAAATCCTGCAGACTGAACGTAGCCAAAAGCTTCATGTGGACAATATCAAATGACACCACCTCTGACCATTTTAGACTGGATGCCCTTCCTGGTACAACCTGCCTGTTGGATAAGAGGGGAAAGTGTCTTGCTCAAGGACACAACCATAAGTGTTGTTCTTTTCCACGTGCTCAGACGGTTTTGCCTAGTTTTTTTTTTTTGATAAATTGCACTTTGGAAACTTTCTGGTGCTTATTGTTGTCTCCATGGAGATGTCATTGCTTTGCAAAACAAAGCAGGAGTCACCACCAAGCCAAGTTACAAGAGGTAAAGCCCACACACTTTTTCTATGTATTTCTAGTAATTCAAACACCTGTAACTGACTAAATGCAAGATAAATAACAAGTTTAATGCCACACTGTGGAATATTTCAGGCAAAGCAACATCATCTCCATGGAGACAAGGCGGCAGACCCTCCAGAAGAAGCTCCTTTAGCTGATTAGCCTCAGTCAATAAATACATTTGTGAGTCTTGGGAAAAATGGTGGTGGGTGGGTTCTGGACATGTCTTCTGCCCTCTGATTGGCTGAGTGTCCTGATGTCTTTTTGGTTGATTGGTTGAGAGTCTGATGGGGGAGTGCTTTGGACCAATCAGACGACAGACAGCTCCACGCCGCTGTCACAGAGTCCACTGTCCACACGCACGTCCAGCTTCAGGTCCTGGAGAAGGCCCGGGAGAGGTTCTGGAACAGGAGGAGGGAGGGTGAGACCGGGACTAGACCAGGACTAAACCAGGACTAAACCGGGACTAAACCGGGACAATAACAGGACTAACACAGGACTAAAACAGGACTAAAACGGGACTAAAACAGGACTAAAACAGGACTAAAACGGGACTAAAACAGGACTAAAACAGGAGTAAAGCAGGACTAAAACAGGACTAAAACAGGACTAAAACGGGACCAAACCGGGACAACGGGACTAAAACGGGACTAAACCGGGACCACCCCGGGACTAAAACAGGACTAAAACAGAGATAAACCGGGACTAAAACAGGACTAAAACAGGACTAAAACAGGACTAAAACGGGACTAAAACGGGACTAAACCAGAGATAAAGCAGGGCTAAAATAGGACTAAAACAGAATTGAACCACGGCTAGAACAGAGATAAACCAGGGCTAGACCAGGGTTAGACCAGGACTAAATCAGGACTGAACCCGGACTACACTAGGACTACACCAGGACTGAACCTGGACTGAACCAGGACTGAACCAGGACTGAACCAGGACTACACTAGGACTACACCAGGACTGAACCTGGACTGAACCAGGACTGAACCAGGACTGAACCAGGACTGAACCAGGACTGAACCAGGACTAGAACAAGACTAAACCAGAGATAAGCCAGTGATAAACCTGGGCTGAATCAGGACTAAACAGGGATTTAGTCCCAGGACTAGATCAGGACCAAAAGAGGACTAGACCAGGAATAAACCAGAACTGAACCAGGACTAAAATCGGACTATCCATCCATCCATCCATCCATCTTCTTCCGCTTATCCGGGCCGGGTCGCGGGGGCAGCAGTCTAAGCAGGGGCTCCCAAGCTTCCTTCTCCCCAGCCACTTCCTCCAGCTCCTCCGGACGGACCCCGAGGCGTTCCCAGGCCAGCCGAGAGACATAGTCCCTCCAGCGTGTCCTGGGTCTTCCCCGGGGCCTCCTACCGGTGGGACATGCCCAGAGCACCTCCCGGGGGAGGCGTCCAGGAGGCATCCGGACCAGATGCCCGAACCACCTCAGCTGGCTCCTCTCGACGTGGAGGAGCAGCGACTCTACTCCGAGCTCCTCCCGTGTGACCGAGCTCCTCACCCTATCTCTAAGGGAGCGCCCGGCCACTCTGCGGAGGAAACTCATTTCGGCCGCTTGTATCCGCGATCTCGTTCTTTCGGTCATTACCCAGAGCTCATGACCATAGGTGAGGGTAGGAACGTAGATTGACCGGTCCGATACAGCGACTGCATCACTGCCGACGCCGCACCGATCCGCCTGTCAATCTCGCGCTCCATCCTCCCCTCACTCGTGAACAAGACCCCGAGATACTTGAACTCCTCCACTTGAGGCAGAGACTCCCCACCCACCTGGAGAGGGCAATCCACCTTTTTCCGGTCGAGAACCATGGCCTCGGATTTGGAACAGCTGATTCTCATCCCAGCCGCTTCACACTCGGCTGCAAACCGCCCCAGTGCACGCTGCAGGTCCTGGTTCGATGGAGCCAACAGGACAACATCATCCGCAAAAAGCAGCGATGAAATCCTGTGGTCCCCGAACTGGACCCCCTCCGGCCCCTGGCTGCGCCTAGAAATTCTGTCCATAAATACAATGAACAGAACCGGTGACAAAGGGCAGCCCTGGCGGAGTCCAACATGCACCGGGAACAAGTCTGACTTACTGCCGGCAATGCGAACACAGCTCCTGCTCCGGTCATACAGGGACCGGACAGCCCTTAGCAAAGGGCCCCGGACCCCATACTCCCGGAGCACCCCCCACAGGGCACCACGAGGGACACGGTCGAATGCCTTCTCCAAGTCCACAAAACACATGTGGACTGGTTGGGCAAACTCCCATGAACCCTCGAGGGTGTAGAGCTGGTCCAGTGTTCCACGACCAGGCCGAAAACCACACTGCTCCTCTTGAATCCGAGGTTCGACTATCGGCCGAACTCTCCTCTCCAGCACCCTGGCATAGACTTTACCGGGGAGGCTGAGGAGTGTGATTCCCCTGTAGTTGGAACACACCCTCGGACTAAACCAGGACTAAATCAGGACTAAAACAGAGCTAAACCAGAACTAGACTAGGGCAAAACCAGAAATAAACCAGGACTGAACCAAGACTACTCCAGGACTAAATCAGGACTAAAACAGGAGGACACCAGAGCACTAAACCAGAGCTAGCCAAGACTCAACCAGCTGTAAATCAGAACTGATCCAGGACTAAATAAGGACTAAGGAGTGAAGCAAGACCAAATCAGGACTAAACCAGGACCCATAATGCAGTAGCAGTACCTGTGGAGTCTACAGGTGTGTCTGTGGTGGGGCTGAGCTGCTGCGCCTCCTGCAGGACACTCAGAGCAGTGCAGTCTCCCACAGACTTGAGAGCGGCCATCAGCTCCTTCACTGTGCCCCCCGAGACCTGCACACACCATGGCACAGGCATTACACTTCATTTAAATGACCTCTGTTACGAGATTTTCTGATTTATAATGTTTCTTCATCACAAACAGACTTGGCGTTGTGTTTTGTTTCATTCCCACATGTTTAACACACAAACCTGCAGATTTAGTTCTTCTCTCAAACTGAAAACACTCTGTTTCACTTTTTACAGCCATAATTTTCATCTACTTTTTATTTAAATCATTCTTGAATAATATGTAATGATAATATGTGCATAAAAGAACATTTAGTGCTTTTATTTTGTTATTCGTCACATAGGAACTGTTGTTTTGTTTGGTTCCACTGGACCCTAGTTAGAGACGTACACCTGGTTGAAAAACAGAAATGTGACATGTCAGTGAGTGAGGTATGTTTTTTGTCATTTTTTCATGTCTATTTTGTGTTTTTTTTATATTATAAAATTTTAACAGTAATTTCTGTTCATTATTTTAGTTCGATGGAAGCGTTGGTGATGTTGGTGGCATCAGTGGCCAAAGTCGCATCTATTAAAGCTCAAGATTGTACAAGACAATATGGTAATACAGTATTACGGTATCCGGCAGTATCAGAAAGTAGCATCAGTATCAGTTTCAGGACCTAAAACCACAGCAGGACTTTCTCCCCTCCGCTCTCTCTCCTCTTCAAACGTGGTTCCGCTCGGAGATTTCCATCCACACGCAGAGAGGAAGAAGAAAAAACCTGACTGACGCTTCGTGTGCGATGTTGAGCCCAAAAGTTTGTGATGGAGACGTTTTATTGAAGCCGACAGTCGAGAGGGAACGAGGCTGAAGAGGAGAAATTTCCCGCTTGAGGGCGAAGTCAGACTTTCACGGAGGAGACGGTAAAGCCCAATTTATGGTTCTGCATCAAAGCGACGCAGACGATAAGGGCTGTGTTTGGTCCTCTCCACCGCTCTACATTTCCACTGCTCCGCTCATTCTAACCTTTGAGTAATAATGTGTTTAATGCAGCTTTGGCACATTTGTTTACGTTTTACAGAAACAAAACTTCAAACCTCATGGCTCATTTGCATACAGTATAAGCACTGATAAAAACAGCTCGTGCGCTGATGCTGATGCGATCGAACGCGCTGCAAAGTTTGGTTTGATCAGAACTTGTGCCTCATCTTCAAATATAATGCTGCTCTTCTGTTCCTGAATGGTACAAAATAATTCTTAATTAGCCACGGTACCGTAAACCCCGGGAAAATGATGAGAAGATTTAACAGGATAAAAATTTGGATACCACCTAAACCTACTACAAGCCAAAGTAAACATTAAGCAAGCCCTCACTAAAAAGAACTTTTTACTGAACACATGAGGAGGTGGTGAGATTCCACCTTGTGATGTACAGTTAAAGCTCCACTGTGTTTTTAAACTCCACACACCTTCACTAGAATCATTTGGATGATTTCAATCTTAGAATCGTCGATCTTTACTGAACAAAAGGTAAAAAGCAACTGTTAACTTGAAAACCACCACAACATGACATCACAAGGTGGAAGAGAACATTTTAAGCTTTGGGGATGGAGACAGATTGATAATAAAGTGTTACTCAAACATGTGTGAATGAAGCAAAACACAACTCCAGGTCTGTTTTTGATGACGTAACAACATTATAACATGGCCAAAAGGGTGAATGTTATGCAAAATAAAAATAAATAGACATAACAAAATAGAACTAAAAACTAAAACTATACACCATAAATAAATTGTAGTACTTGTAGTAAATGTACTGTAGTACCTCGTAGCTGTCCAGTAGAGATTTGGCAGGGCAGGAGCTGAGTCTGAAGGCGTTGTTTAAAATGCCCAAACCCAAACCGTTGGACAACGTTTCCCACAATCCCTCAGTGTCCAGTGCGCGGCACACTTCCTGTTTCAGAGAGAGCTCCAGGCTGCACAAGTCCCCTGTGTACAAGGAGGGAATCAGGTTCAAACCAGGACTAAAGCAGGACTAAAGCAGGACTAAAATAGGACTAAAGCAGGACTAAAGCAGGACTAAAGCAGGACTAAAACAGGACTAAAACAGGACTAAAGCAGGACTAAAACAGGACTAAAGCAGGACTAAAGCAGGACTAAAGCAGGACTAAAACAGGACTAAAGCAGGACTAAAGCAGGACTAAAACAGGACTAAAACAGGACTAAAACAGGAATAAAACAGGACTAAAACAGGACTAAAATAGGACTATAAAAGGACTAAAGCAGGACTAAACCAGGACTAAACCAGGACTAAACCAGGACTAAAGCAGGACTAAAACAGGACTAAAGCAGGACTAAAGCAGGACTAAAGCAGGACTAAAACAGGACTAAAGCAGGACTAAAGCAGGACTAAAACAGGACTAAAACAGGACTAAAGCAGGACTAAAGCAGGACTAAAACAGGACTAAAACAGGACTAAAGCAGGACTAAAGCAGGACTAAAACAGGACTAAAACAGGACTAAAGCAGGACTAAAGCAGGACTAAAGCAGGACTAAAGCAGGACTAAAACAGGACTATAAAAGGACTAAACCAGGACTATAACAGGACTAAAACAGGAGTCAAGCAGGACTATAACAGGACTAAAGCAGGAATAAACCTAGGATAAGAATAGGATTTAAGAAGGACTAAATCAGGATTAAACGAGGACTAAAGCAGGACTAAAACAGGACTAAAACAGGACTAAAGCAGGACTAAAACAGGACTAAAGCAGGACTAAAGCAGGACTAAAGCAGGACTAAAGCAGGACTAAAACAGGACTAAAGCAGGACTAAAACAGGACTAAAGCAGGACTAAAGCAGGACTAAAACAGGACTAAAACAGGACTATAAAAGGACTAAACCAGGACTCTACCAGGACTAAACCAGGACTATAACAGGACTAAAACAGGACTAAAACAGGAGTCAAGCAGGACTATAACAGGACTAAAGCAGGAATAAACCTAGGATAAGAATAGGATTTAAGAAGGACTAAATCAGGATTAAACGAGGACTAAAGCAGGACTAAAACAGGACTAAAGCAGGACTAAACCAAGTCTAAACCCGGTCTAGACCAGGACTAACCTTGAGGAGGGCTGAGGGGGTACTGAGGTGGTTTTGGTTCATACTCTTTTCCGTTGAGAAGCTCTAAAACCTGAAAAACAATCAAACATAAATAAAACATACAGTAAGAGTCCACGTCCTGTGGACTCGGTGTCGTGACCTCACCTGTGCGTTGGCGGCCATGTTGAGGGGGGTGGTTCCTGGGACGTAGCCTTCGTCCTCCTCCTCTTCCTCACACATGTACAGAGGCTCCAGGTTCTCCCTGAGCGGGTCAGCTCCTGAGTACACACAGTACACACATTCAGCTGCAGTACTACTACAAATACTATTAATAGTAATAGTAGTAGTAGTAGTAGTAGTAATAAGGGCCCGACTGATATATCGGTTGGCTGATATTATCAGCTAATATGGGCACTTGGATACATCGCCCATATCGGTCTAAATCTTGCCGATATGGCCGAAAGTCCAGATGGGCAGATTATACCTCATTATAAACCTCAGACTCTCTATGTTACATCCATTGAATCCAATTTACAGACAGATAAATATGTGGCTCTGCATCAGTATTTATCTGCGGAGTGTGAAAGTGTGTAGTGTAAAGTGGCTGTACATGTTACTGGACCTGCACTGATAGTGAGCTGTGAATAGAGGTGTGAATGGGTCTGCATTTACACATATAATTAATTAACGCGGCGCACACACATTTACGATAACCACTAAAGGCGAATCATTAGTTTACTTACTTTGTTTACAGGTAAGAATGTCATGCAAAAAATGCATTAAGCCAACCAACTGTCCTTAAATAGGACAGTAAATGTAAAACAGATGTAGACTAAACAAACCCCACTTAAAATCAATAGAATCATTCAAGTTTTATAATCCATTGAAGATTCACAGTGAATTTTAACATCACTAATAATAATAATAATAATAATAATAATAATAATAATAATAATAATAATAATAATAATAATAATAATGCATCAGTTTTATATAGTGCTTTTCTGGACACTCAAAGACGCTTTACAGAGCATTATTCATTCACTCCAGACCCAGTGGTGGTGGTGCTCCTATTGTAGCCACAGCTGCCCTGGGGCAGACTGCCCAGGGCAGATAGAAGTGAGGCTCCAATCTGCACCTCCGACCACCACCATCACTCACGCACACACCACTTTCATACTAGGCAATGTGGGTGATGTGCCTTGCCTAAGGACACAACAACAGTTTTTGAGACTGGCGCCCCACTGGGCGCTATTGGCTTTTATATTAGTTATCAGCCCCTCCAAAGCCTGTTATATCGATATCATATCGGCTGGGTCCTAGTAGTAATAGTAATAGTAGTGGTAGTAGTGAGGAGGGAGGAGGGGCGGAGTCTGGAGGACTAAAGGGGACAGTGAGGGTTGTTATGTGTGGCTCTCTCTGAAAACGATGATGATTTTCTCGAAGCGTCACAACACCGGAACAAGACAAAAAAGTTGCATCCAGTTGAGAGAAAAGCATCTTTCGCAAACAATTTAGTCCATACTGATGCTAAAATAGGCTGAAGTACATAAAAATAACAAAGAACAGAAGATAAAGCTATTAAAAACATTTACATTTTTTATAAGTTTGAAAAATCAATGCCAATAATTTACAGAAGATGTATAAAACACGTCACAATTCCCATGTAGTCACTATTTGAGGGTGGGGTCAGAGCGGAGCCTGGTGGTGAGGGGTGGTACTGCACTCACCTGCCGCCATGAGCAGAGCGGTGAGTTTGGCCGAGCCGCGGCCCGCAGCGATGTGCAGGGAAGTCGAACCATCAAACGTACAGCTGTCCACTTTAGCATTGCCCTGGAAGAGACAAGACGGGTCAGTTCTCTGCACCCTCCAAATCCACTGTCCTCCCTCCTCTGCACCAAATCCACTGTACTCCTCCTCTGCCCCAAATCCACTGTCCTCCTCCTCTGCCCCAAATCCACTGTCCTGCTCCAAATCCACTGTCCTCCTCCTCTGCCCCAAATCCACTGTCCCTGTTCCTCTGCACCAAATCCACTGTCCTCCTCTGCTCCAAATCCACTGTCCCTGTTCCTCTGCACCAAATATTCAATCCAATCAAACACTTTGTTTCTATAGCACATTTTATAAACATGACAGTTTCCAAAGTGCTGAAGAGACAAATTAATACAATAAAAGACAGTAAATCATAAATAAAAATAATAAATAAAAAGTGTTCAAATGCATAAAGTTAAAAATTATACAAAAAAAATAATAAAATCAAATAATAAATTAAACAAAAGACAGAGAATAAAAGTGGGTCTTAAGACGAAACTTAAAACACTCCACTGTGGGGGGCACAGTGTTCCAGCACTTACGGTCGGCCACAGAGAAAGCCCTGCCCCCTGGTTTTAAGTCTCGTCATAAGCTGGGATATTTTGTGATATTTTCAGGCTTTTCACTCAGTCCCAGCACAAACTGTACAACCAAATCACAGGGTTTAAAAGTTCACAGCTCACGATTCATGTTCTCACACTATACAAACTAATTCAACAGTGTGAATCCCTCATGAGGCGACTGGATTTCAAACATGTTTGATTTTCTTACAACCTACGATTGTCAATTGAGGTGCCAGATGTAACGTTGGGCCAGTCCATTCAAAGCTTTAAAAACAATAAAACCTTAAAATCAATTCTAAATCGAGCAGGAAGCCAGTGCAAAGATTCAAGGATTGCTGTGATACGTTCTCATTTTTTGATTCCTGATAAAAGTCGTGCAGCGGGGTTCTGGACTAACTGCAGAGATGTCCGTGTAAAGTGCATTGGGTATGGGTCTGCGGTACCTCCAGGAGCAGGCACCCAGCCAGTGAGACGTTGTCCGCCTCGGTGGCCAGATGCAGGGGTGTCCTGCCGCTCGTCCTCTCCTGGAGCTCCACATCAGCGCCGCTCTGCAGTAGACTCCGGAGAGATGAGAGACGATTGGACAGTACAGCCACATGGAGCGGACACTGGCCTACAGCAGGAAGAGACCGGAGAGGTCAGGGGAGAAAGTCCTGGTGTAGTCCTGGTTTAGTCCTGGTTTGGTCCTGGTTAAAGTTTTGGTTGCAGTAGCAGTAGTAGCAGTAATAGTAGCAGTAGTAGTAGTAGTAGTAGCAGTAGTAGTAGTAGTAGTAGTAGTAGTAGTAGCAGTAGTAGCAGTAATAGCAGTAGTAGCAGTAACAGTATCAGTAGTAGTATTAGTAGTAGTAGTTTTTGTAAGAGTAATACCTGCTGTGTTTGCGACCTCCATGAGCGCTCTGATCTCGTGCCGCTGCAGCAGATGTGACGTCATGTCTCCCACTTCCTGCGACGTCGCCAGGTGAAGCGCGGTGTTACCATGGCGATCTGTGAGGGCGGGGTCAGCTCCGGCCAATAGGAGAGTGTCTACAGCCTCCTTCTGCTGCGTCAGCACGGCCAGGTGCAAAGGAGTCTGGGAAATCGACAAAAGAGGAAGTGCTGATTGAGAATAGAATTACTCAGGTACAATATTGTTCTTGTGTCTGTTCTATAGTTCAAATCTATGGCCTGTGGATCATTACCGTAAAATACCAAATCAGAGCCGGGGCGTTTCTTTAATTCAATCACTTAACAGACCAGGCATTTATTTGAGACCAGGCGGCAATTTGGGGCAGGAGATTAATTTCTTCTTCACAAAAATCTTGCTCAGCAAAACTAGGAAAATCTGGTTCTTAAATTCTTTTAACCAGTATAACTATAATTTAAGCGATTTTCTATACAGATGTAGGCGAGTTAATTTGAAATGTCCCAACAAAATATCTACAGAGAGGAGAGTTTCCCAGAGACTCCTGAATTACAGAAAGTCATTCAAACCCTCCCTCAACATGCAGACATTTCTTTAGTGAGTTAAAACAAATGACAGACGCAGCGAGTGTGGAGCAGCAGAGTGAAAACATTTATCAACCGCGTCAGGGCACAAGGAGTGAGCTGTTTTTTTCAGCGCTTATAGTGTACGCAAATGAGCCGGGTGGTTTTAAGTTTGGTTTGTGTAGAGACGACGTGAGCATCAGTCCTGCTCCTGTTGTTGCAGCTCGACTTCTGTCTTCAGCACCAACATTAGACTCACCGTTTATTTGGAACCTGTGATTATTTATCAAAATATTCACCTGCCCATGGCGTTTAAAGGGACCCGGCGGTTAATTGAAATCTGGCTCTTATATGGTGTTTTACTGTATGTTATAATTTGGACATTTGAATATTCATTCACACGGGATAAGGACAATCTGAGGACATCTGTTCATTTGCAAATTACCGCCCCACCTTTGTGTTACTTGCTACGGGATCAGCAAAGTCCGTAAATTCCTCTATTTTACCGACATTGACATAGAGATTGAAAGAGAAAAAGAATGCAGAAAGAAAAGAGAGAGAGAAAAGGCGCGATTACAACAACAAACACTGAGATGCAGATTCGCACAAGATTAGAATTATCACCGGACGGCTGTGTTTGGCAAAATATAGTAGGTAATTTGCAGCAGAATTTTTACTTTACAAATTAGACTTGACGTGTTCGCACGGGATTAAGATCTCAGCCATCCACAGTTACTACAAATCACCAAAAGGTCCACAGGTAACATTAATCCCATGTGAATAGGGCTTAAAATGACTTAATAAAAGAAACAAGTGCGTTGATATCTGCAAAACTATAAAACTACAAAACTGTAGTGCCCATTAGCAGTGTTCAAAAATATGAAATTGAAATATCGATGTATTGTATCGTTTAATGTGATGATACAGTATCGATATCGTGGGTTGGTATATAAATATATCACCAAGAGTAGTTTTTGGTATATTTTACTAAATAATTTTGTTACAGCTACAGTTTTGTTGCTTGTTTAGAGGAAGGAAACTCCTTTATACAACACATTTGACATTTTCTCTGTTTTGATGATGAAAATGTTTCATATTAACTTTGCACAAGAAGTTAAACAAAGACTTTTAGCATCACAGCCATGATTTAGCCATTATTTTTTATTGAACCGTACTGAATCGATTTGAAATATATCATATCGAATCATAAGTGCACTGTATCGAGATATGTATTGTATTGTCGCCTATGTATCGAGGTAACTTCTTAATGATTCCCTTGTGTCCAGTGGGAGCTGACGACGCCATAAACATCATCACAACAGCCCCTCCTATGGATATCTGCAGATCAAGCTAGAACGCTGGGGATTTTTTTTTCCATTTGTACAAAAATGACCACACAACTCTGGCAGTTTTGAAAATAAGTTATTAAAGATTATTCATGAATGACCATGAATCGCTCCAAATACAACTTCAGGTGAGTAAATGGTGAGAGGAAACTACTAACATGATTAAAAGAACAAAAATGAAAAAGATGACGAGAGGAGGCGATATCCAAACCCCAGTAAACAGTGTGATTTACAGGTAGAAGTTCTGAAGGAAAACAGTAAAACTCTAAATATTTATTTGACCAAACTTTCACTGAAACTAATTTTTAGTCAAATACCTACAACGAAAGTCACTGTACCTGATTTTACAGTTTTAAGAATGTGAAAATGTGCCTTTAGTCCTGGTTTAGTCCTGTTTTAGTCCTACTTCAGTCCTGCTTTAGTCCTGCTTTAATCCTCCTTTAGTCCTAGTTTAGTCCTGCTTCAGTCCTGCTTTAGTCCTGGTTTAGTCCTGCTTTAGTCCTGGTTTAGTCCTGCTTTAGTCCTGGTTTAGTCCTGCTTTAGTCCTGGTTCAGTTCTAGTTTAGTCCTGGTTCAGTCCTGCTTTAGTCCTGCTTTAGTCCTGGTTTAGTCCTGCTTTAGTCCTGCTTTAGTCCTGCTTTAGTCCTGCTTTAGTCCTGGTTTAGTCCTGCTTTAGTCCTGCTTTAGTCCTGCTTTAGTCCTGGTTTAGTCCTGGTTTAGTCCTGCTTTAGTCCTAGTTTAGTCCTGCTTTAGTCCTGGTTCAGTCCTAGTTTAGTCCTAGTTTAGTCCTGCTTTAGTCCTGCTTTAGTCCTGGTTCAGTTCTAGTTTGGTCCTGCTTCAGTCCTAGTTTAGTCCTAGTTTAGTCCTAGATTAGTCCTAGTTTAGTCCTGGTTCAGTCCTGCTTCAGTCCTAGTTTAGTCCTGCTTTAGTCCTAGTTTAGTCCTGCTTTAGTCCTGGTTCAGTCCTGGTTCAGTCCTAGTTTAGTCCTGCTTTAGCCCTAGTTTAGTCCTGTTTTAGTCCTGCTTTAGTCCTGGTTCAGTCCTAGTTTAGTCCTGCTTCAGTCCTGCTTTAGTCCTGGTTTAGTCCTGGTTTAGTCCTGCTTTAGTCCTGGTTTAGTCCTGCTTTAGTCCTGGTTCAGTCCTAGTTCAGTCCTAGTTCAGTCCTGCTTTAGTCCTGCTTTAGTCCTAGTTTAGTCCTGCTTCAGTCCTAGTTTAGTCCTGCTTTAGTCCTAGTTTAGTCCTAGTTTAGTCCTGCTTTAGTCCTGCTTTAGTCCTAGTTTAGTCCTGCTTCAGTCCTAGTTTAGTCCTGCTTTAGTCCTGGTTCAGTCCTGGTTCAGTCCTGGTTCAGTCCTGCTTTAGCCCTAGTTTAGTCCTGTTTTAGTCCTGCTTTAGTCCTGGTTCAGTCCTAGTTTAGTCCTGCTTCAGTCCTGCTTCAGTCCTGGTTTAGTCCTGCTTTAGTCCTGGTTCAGTTCTAGTTTGGTCCTGCTTCAGTCCTGCTTCAGTCCTAGTTTAGTCCTGGTTTAGTCCTGCTTTAGTCCTGCTTTAGTCCTGCTTTAGTCCTGCTTTAGTCCTGGTTTAGTCCTGCTTTAGTCCTGCTTTAGTCCTGGTTTAGTCATGGTTTAGTCCTGCTTTAGTCCTAGTTTAGTCCTGCTTTAGTCCTGGTTCAGTCCTAGTTTAGTCCTAGTTTAGTCCTGCTTTAGTCCTGGTTCAGTTCTAGTTTGGTCCTGCTTCAGTCCTAGTTTAGTCCTAGTTTAGTCCTAGATTAGTCCTAGTTTAGTCCTGGTTCAGTCCTGCTTCAGTCCTAGTTTAGTCCTGCTTTAGTCCTGCTTTAGTCCTGGTTCAGTCCTAGTTTAGTCCTGCTTCAGTCCTAGTTTAGTCCTGCTTTAGTCCTGCTTTAGTCCTAGTTTAGTCCTAGTTTAGTCCTGCTTTAGTCCTAGTTTAGTCCTGCTTTAGTCCTGCTTTAGTCCTGGTTCAGTCCTGGTTCAGTCCTAGTTCAGTCCTAGTTCAGTCCTGCTTTAGTCCTGGTTCAGTCCTAGTTTAGTCCTGCTTTAGTCCTAGTTTAGTCCTGCTTTAGTCCTGGTTCAGTCCTAGTTTAGTCCTGCTTTAGTCCTGCTTTAGTCCTGGTTTAGTCCTGGTTTAGTTCTGGTTCACCTGGTATAGATGGTTCCTCATATTGAGCAGTTCCTCTATGGAGAAAACTGACAGGACCTGGGTCAGACTCTGTAATGCCTCCTGTTGGCTGTGCAGAATGGCCAAGTGCAGACCTCTAAAAACACAAAGAAAGAAAGAATTACTCTCCACTAAATAAAACTTACCACATCCACACAGCCCCACAAAGGAAAAACGCAGAAACAAAACTGAGTTAAGACCAAAAAACACCTTCATAACATCTGTTTTATTTGCTGACAAACTTTTACGCCTAAACTCTGTCTTGTTTTTGAGAAATCCTGATGTGAAATTTGAAGAAACTCAAAATTCTTCAGTAATTCCAAGAAAAGTGCAGTAACCAAAGCCGGAAATGTTCTAACTGACGAATCCAAACACAGACGCTGCACTTTTCTGTTGTTTTACTGGAGAGTTTCACAAAACCCACAGATCTTGCAGCATGTTTTGTTCTAATTCTGAAATGGGACAAAATACAGACTTGAAAATTTCACAATTTTTTACATTTAAGATTTTACTAACTGTTATAATTTTTTCCCCAAATTTGGCCAAATTTTTAGGTTTAAATCGGTTTAAATAGAGATTGTGACTGATTACAGTTACCTAGCAACCATGTTAACTGTTACCTAGCAACCATGTTAACTGTTACCTAGCAACCATGTTAACTGTTACCTAGCAACCAGTAGTATACCTAAATACCTCTAATGTACACAGAGATTATTATTTGCCAAGTAGAAATATTAGAAAACACCTTTATTTTGTTAAAGTTGTTTCTAGCGTGTAAATTGTGGCTAATTTCTGGATATAATTCTCCCCACTGTGATATCACCGTGGGACTCTCTAAAATACAACTCTCAACTTCCTGTAATTTTCAAGAGATTTTTCAACTTTTCTTTACAAATTCCATACCGATTGGTGTAAATTTGGTGTAAATTTATATTTACAGCAGGTATTATCTCACCATTTGTTTTTAAATAATACAACTACATACAACTACAACTCAACAGCTCCAAAAACTGAAATCATTTTAATCCACCTCCCACATCATATCTCATGTCCAGTGTTGGTAAATACACCGCAAGTCGTCATCCGCATGTTTCCAAAAATCTTCCGGTATGAATAGAACCTATTGTTTCTTGTGGCTTGTGCAGCTCTTTGTAAACCTTTTTTTTTTTGCTTCATAAATAAAAAATGTATATATTCTATTATTATATGCATTTTAATGTTTTTTGACAGTAAAAGATCTCAAATATGTTTTCTCTGTACGTTCCAAGGTCAAAGGTCTAATCAGTGGTGATGATTGATAAATATGACCTGATCAAACGGTAACACAGAAACACACTCTGATTAGTGTAACTCTGACACACACAAGAGGGACCAGATCTACACTTTAAAGGCTTTTTTCATCTACACTTTAAAGCCATGTTTTCTCAGTTTCATCGTCAGAAAAATTACGACGGTTTTCCTTTGTAGGACAGTATACACTCAACAAGGGGCGCATCCCATTTCTCTTTCCTCGCTTCCTTCTCCTTGATTCCTCTCCTTGATTCTGCAGGAAATGGGTGAGGAAGTCCCGCCCACAGAGGATTGACTGACGGCTGAAAAATGGAGGATCGAGGAGAGGAATCAAAGAGAAGGAAGCGAGGAAAGAGAAATGAGACGCTGCCAAGGACTTTAGATGGAGGAAACCCACGTGTCCCCGTCCTCGTCCTGAGCTGACAGTAGGGGTCTCTGCGGGGCCAGGAGAAAGGCCGGGTTTCCTGAGACGGAGAACCGGAACAGCGCCTCCACCTGGCGACGAGCTGCATCTATCACTGGATCATCTGAAACAACGGAACAGAAACTGAACTAAACTGCAACGAAATCAAAATAAAAGCAGACTCAAATAAAAAAAACAGTCTTTAGTTTGTTGCCATTCCAAAATAATTTCCTCAGTCACACTCAAATATTCATACTTCGCATTTCTGTGGCGGCATGTTCGTTAGTTGCCGTGGTGACACAATGCATTAACAATAACTACCCAAATAAGCCAGCTAAATCCGCTCTTTTTGTTCAGATTGTGTTAAAATAAAGCTCAGATTAAGCCTAACTTGAGTAACAGACCTTCAGACAGAGTAGTGCTTCCTGCTACAAAAATAAATTGAATTGAACTGAATTGTTAGTATCACAACTCCAGGGAATGTTAGCCGTTATTATCACTAAACTGGGACTAAACCAGGTCTGGGTATTACCTGTACGATTTCCAGGAGGACCCCGCGCGCCCTCCTCGCTCTGCCCCAGTCTGGAGTCCTGTTTCTGGGCTGTGTCTCTGAGAACGGCCCCCGGGGAGGAGTCATCGTCTGGATCGCCGTCATCCGCTGCAGAACTTCTGGAAGCTAAGAGCAAAATTTCGCCGCCAGGTTAATGCTAACATCATCTAGCATGCAAACAGTGCACCTCCTGATTCTCAGACAGTAAAATATTTAATAATTAGAAGCAGACGGTACAGAGTGGACTGATTCTGACACTGCGCTGCTTATACGACTCATCCCGGCAGCTCTGTGGATCTATAATGTCCTCTGTCCCTGTGTGAGACTGACTAGTGGCCGCTCCAGGTACTGCAGCTCCCAGGATTCTTCTCTACTTTTACAATATGAATGTTTTAGATTTTTTTTTTCTCAAAGCGCCTTGTGGGGAAGCTGGAGTCTACCTAAAAGTAGGAGGTAAATTAAATTAAATTAAATCATAAATAAACTTTTCAACTAAATAAACAGCTTTTTTCTATAAAAAGCTCTACTGATGCTCAAATAAATAAATAAATAAGCAAGTAAGTAAGTAAGTTAAATGAAATAAACGCAACAACATGCACCTAGCTGCACAGAAGTCTTGCCCACTATAGGCTCTATTCATGTTACGTCACAAACCAGGAAGACGTTTGGAAACATGTGATGACGACTTCCGGTGTAGTTCCCGACACTGAGCTCCAGCGACTGTGATCAAACCCACTCAAGTAAATGTGATGGTTGGTAAAATGAAGACTGCAGACGTATGTGCTGTTTGGAATCATCTGGAATTTGGCGCTGTCGTCTTTTCTAATCACATGTACCCAGTGCGCTCAGTGGTGAAATGATGAAAACTGAGGTGTGGTTGGAATTGTTGATGAGCCGAACATAACGGAACGTTACAATGACATGGAGATGAAGAAAACTGGGACATTTTCTGGGGCTTACTATCATGAACAGAGCCCCCTGGAAGTTGTCATTGCATCTTTCCAAGTGTCTTCCTGATTTGTGACGTAAGCGTGAAAATTGCACACTCCCCAGCAGGAAGTACCTCCCCCAAGTAAGCATCATTTCCCTAAACAGGTAACGATTTTCAGGTAACTTTCAAAACTCTAAAGCTCACCCTTTCCATTTACATGAGCCCAAGTCTCTTTTTAAAACAAAATGTTCATCATAAACTAAACAGGAAAACAATTAACCCAAATACATAAAAACAATGAAACAAAAAGAAACTGAAACCAATTGTCCCCTCCACGTAGAGGCTTTAAAAATGTCCGTCCCCGGGCTCCCCCCGTTCTGTCTCCAGACCAGGTGGAGTAACAAGTAAGAAGTTGGATGTATGATGTAACTGAAATGAATTGCCAGATAAAGTATGTTTAAAGTGACATTGTGTTATGTGATAATTTAACAAAACAAGAAAGAATTATATGTCAAACTGTTATGGATATAGTAACAAATGAACTAACGTGTGAAATTAAACAAATTAATGTTTAAATGGGACAATGGCCCACTCTGATTGGTCAGAGAGACATTTCTGACAACATGTGGTGGTGGGGTTGGCCAGTATTGAGAGTAATGCAGAAGAATGCTAGAAGAAATGGGCCGCGTTTCATTTCTCTTTCCTCACCCATTTCTGCAGGAAATGGGTGAGGAAGTCCGCCCACAGAGGAGACACAGTGAGGACAGAGGATTTAAACTCCTCACTGAGACCAATAAAGTTTAATCCATGTATCATTCGTTTTTCAAAATAAAAACAAACCAGGTCTAAACCAGGACTGGACCAGGACTGGACCAGGACTGAACCAGGACTGAACCAGGACTCACCTTGACTAACCAATTTTCTGCGTGAAGGTCCTAGTTTAGACCTGTTTTAAACCTGGATTAGACATGGTTTAGTCCTGGTGATCGGCTCCGCGGTCCACTAATGACACAGCGTATGCAGACGTTCCAGACCTGATATTAGGACCAGGAGTTTGGTTCTGGAAAAAACGGCCGTTATCCGTTTTTTCCATTATTCATTTAAACACAAAATCAAAAACTGAAAAAACAAATAATCCAGTTTTTAGTTTTGGTTTTATAGACAAATAATGAAAAAAAGAGTTGTTTTTTTGATTTCTTATTTTTGGTTTTATGTTAAACAAATAAACGAATGATACACAGATTTGCACGAATTACGTTTGATTCTTTTATGTGACGTCTGCCTCCTGAAGCCTGCCTCATGTTTACTCCTTCCGTGGTTTTCGTTGGGACTCCAGCGAGGAAAGAAAAATTAGACCTGGCCACGGTGAGAGCACAGGTCACTGAAAACAACATGACGCCATCTTGGGTTTATCTTCCGGATCTTATTCCATGTTCTCACCATGTTTAGCCCCAGCTCCAGAGCCCAGGCCTGCTGAGTACCCTCCAGAGAAGCCTCCTCCAGCTCCAGAAGAACCATAGTTAAAGGAGGTGAAGTTCTGGTAGTATCCTGCAGAGAACACAAGGGTCAGGAGAAGACTGAGGGACAGCTTTACCAAATAATATGTTCAGAAGGTATCATATTTTGTTTTGGTCAATATAATGCCTAAAAAATAAAGTTGTACATTGTAAACAACTCATATTTAGGCCGACTTCTTCTCTCAAACTGAAGGTACCTTTTTGGTGAGAGGTAACAACATTATAACATGACATAAAGCTCACAAGAGTCAATTTTGTGTAATATAAGACCTTTAAAATCCCAGATATAAAACTCACCTCCTCCCCCTCCTCCAGGCCCTCCTCCTCTGTATAGGCCCCCTCCTGCAGCTCCACCGTGAGGCCCACTGAAGTCCTGGAAGTTTGGTAATGTCTTCTGCCTCTTCCTCTGCACCTCCTCCTTATCTGCACAAGTAACGTTAAGTCTGCGTTATTTACGACTAACAACGGGCTGTATCTGTGCTTTATGTGGGTGTCCAGGGTGTACCGATGATCTGTGGGTGGTAGGTGAAGGGTTTGGGCTCGCTGGTCTCGTTGTCAGACTTCCTCTTGAGTTGGACGAACACAGACGTGGGCTTCTGCAGGTTCAGGTCGCGGTACTTTGGGGTTTTGAACACGATGGCAAACTGAAACCATATATAAACAAGCATTAAAAATTCTTGATAGAAAACCAAAGACTCACCATCATTGTTTAATTCTGAAAAAATACAACATATTAAGTTGCGACAATATAATCAAACTCGCAGACTGCACCCTTGTTTACAAAATTCTACACGGACTGGCTCCCACCTCACTCCAGGAATTTGTCAAAAAAAGTCATAATAGATCTACAAGGGCAAGTTCCAGAGGTGACTGTGTAATTCCATCTAGAAAAAGCACCTTTGGACAAGCAGTATTCTCTTTTCAAGCCTCTCAAACCTGGAACACTATTCCGGCAACAATATGAGACAACTCAAGTCATGGCTGTTGGAAAACCAAAACTGTCCACATTAGACACAAACTGATTTGTGCACGAACAATCTCTGCCTGCCAAAAGTCGAGATGTTTAGAGCACATGGAACTACACTTTTCTGTGACTGCAGTCGTATTGGGGTTGAATGAGTGCAGATGAAGTACTTTTGAAATGGTAAATTCTGTTCAGCAACGTGTGATGGTATATAGACATGATATTGCAAATTTATATGAATTGGATGAAATGAAATTGTTAGTACTTTTAACTTTGATATGGTAAATTCTGCTCTGTAGCATTTGCAGTATCTGCAGTAATATGAATTGGCTGATGAATTCATTAATTAATATGAACATTTATATTTTAATATGGTAAATTATTATTTGCAATGTTTGATGGTATGGACATGATGGAGTGAATGTACGTGGCTGAAATGGAATAGTTAGCACTTTTGTAGTTTTAGCATTGTAAATTCTGCTATGAAGTATGCGTGATGGTATTTGGATATGTGAAATGAAACCTCATGAATTGGTCTGTGAACTGAGAAGCATTTTAACTTTAATGTGGTAAACTATAATCTGTAGTGTGTGATGCCGTGTGGATATGAATGAAAGTGAATTATATGAATAGGTCGAGATAATGAAATGATTGGCACCTTATATTAGATATTGTAACTTTGTTGTTAATGTGGTTGCATCTGCTTTGTGGTGAGTGCAGCATGTGGTCATGATTGAATGAGTGTATGAATTGACTAATATTAGTATTCTTTGTATGTGGTAAATTGTGCATGTTTTTTGTAATGTTTTTATGAACTGTGGGGGTCGTGTGGCTGGTTCACACCAGCAGGGACTGAGGATGGAAATTAGCTTTGGCTATAATCCTGCGTATTTACAGATATATGTGATTTTTCCATATATTCCTGTTTTGATATGCATTGTCCCTTCAATAAATAAATAAATACAAATACAAATACTGCACAAAGAAAACAAGCAGCCGATCATTAACAGAGCGCGTGATTGAAGTAAGAGGCTAAAGTTAATTTAAGATACACTTTGTTGGTGGTTTTCAGATTTTGGAATGTGAGGATGTCAAGAGACAGACTCTCATATTACACCTCCAGGAGTAGTAGTAGTAGTAGTAGTAGTAGTAAGTAGTAGTACCTGTCTGTGTACATCAGTGGGTGAGAAGTCCCCCAGAGCCTGCCAGGTCACACCAGAGTTGTCCTCCTCATAGAAGCGCACTTGGATATCATCTAAAACACAAACACAGACATATGCACTTATATATGTGATTCAGGTAAATAGAAAATCCTCTGAATCCTCCGGAATATTTAAGATACACAGAAGCACAACCTCTGTAGTAGTAGTAGTCATAGCAGTAGTAATTTTACCTTTCTGTACTTTGTCACAGAGCAGGTAGACTTCCTCTCCCCCGGTCACACATCCTGCCGTCCGGTCCATACGTACGATCTTCAGGTTTGAAGCATTCGGAGCCTCTGAGAAAGAGAGAACACATTAGAGACTTTTGTCTGGACATGAGTCTGTGTGGACAGAGACACAGAGACCGTATATACAGAACTTGACACCGGGACGCTTTCACGTCTCGAGTGTGGTTTGTTGAGTCAGGATGGGGGACTGCGCCGCTCTGTGACCAACAGAAGCACAGCTGTAAACTTTGAGAAGAGGCAAAGAAAGCCCCATTGTTCAACTCTGGACAACTCCGGCTCCTCTCCTGCTCCTCTCTGTGCAGGAAGCCCTTGCCTCTCACTAAACTCATTAGAACAGAGCCTTTCCTCTGCTCTCACAGCCTCGCGCTGTGTCTCTTATCTGTAACCTGCAGATAACATGCTCATTTATAACACAGCAAGAGCTGTGTTCAAGCCTTTAAAAGAGCATGGGTTTGACGTGCTGTGGTGCACCACACACTGTTGTGCTTTGGCCTTAAGGTGACAGTTTGGAATTTTGGACATAAGGCCTCATTTTCTGTGAGTGTTGGAGACGTTTGGAGACACTTTTTTAAATCTTCCATCTAGGGCCCGACCGATATATCGGTTGGTCGATATTATCGGCCGATATGGGCTCTTGGAAACATATCAGCCAAAATCTTGCCGATATGGGCCGATATTACACATGGACGTTTTCCCTTGTCATAAAGCTAGGACTCTATATTTTGCCCATTTAATCCAATTTACAGACAGATAAATGTCCTGATCTGTGGCTCCGCAATAGTATTCATCTGCGGTGTCATTTGTCTGTGTCCGTCCCGCCCCTGAATGCATCGCCATGTGCATTTGTTTACACTCGCAGCTGTAGATGCATGTGCACAACACTGAGATTATGTTCTTTTTCCGGACGCTCAGTTTGAGTCTGGATTAAAGGACAGTTCTTAGTGCAGACTTGTGATCTGAGAGGAACCTGTGTGAGGCTGAGTGTTGAAATGTGTCGGTTTTGAAGCTCGTTTTGGTTCTTTCTCATTGGTTAGCGATTAGCTGCTGTAGCTCGCACACATAAACAGGCTGTTTTCTCTTCTGTTAGCGACTGTAAAGTGACTATAGTGGCCGTATATATGTTACTGGACACACACTGATATGGAAATGAGCTGTGAATAGAAGTGGAAATTATCAACATTTCGCATATCATTAATTACCGCAGTGCACACGCATTTACCGCTAAAGGCTAATAGCGGTAGTTTACTTAGAGCAGTTTCTTTACTGGCTAGAATATCATATAAAAATGCCAATGGGCCGACCTACTGTCTTTAAATATGAAGTAAAGAGGCAGAATAACAATAAATGTTGCCTAAATTAACCCAATAGAGCCAAACCTAAGTTTTATAAACAACTGAAGATTTACAGTGAATTTTTATGTCACTAAATATATCGGCAATTACCGTAAATTCCGGACTACAGAGCGCACCCGATTAAGAACCGCATGCTCAGATTTATGAAGAAAAATCAATTTTGTAATTATATGAGCCGCACCATATTATAAACCGCTGGCCAAAGACTAGGCGGGGGGTTCGCTTCTGCGTCCCCGCCGCCTGGAGCGCCTCCGGGATGGGCCGCGGACGCGGTCCCCCGCTGAACTCTGGGGACGGACTCGCTCACTGGTGACACTTGGGACACACGCGCCACAGGCACTTACACACCTTCACACACTTGGGACACACACACGCGACATGCACATACACACCTTGGCGCTCTGGGAATAAACCACGGTAGCGATCGCTTTAGCCTTCAGTCTGATTTGTACAGTGCGGCCGCGTGCTCTTTGCGTGTTAACCCAGTCCTCCAGAAAGTTTTTAAGCTCAGGCTATCTGCTATGGTTACCTCTGAAAGCTTTGGTTGTCTTTTTACACTGGCTCAGTTCTTCTTGCTGGAGCCTCCACCTTCGCACTATCTACTCGTTTATGCCAATTTTACGGGCAGCAGCTCGATTTCCTTCTTTAACTGTCAGAGTGATCGCTTTTAGTTTAAAACCTGCATCATATGCTTTTCGTCTGGTATTCTCCATGTTGATGAGGGTTAGCAGAAAGACTGAAATAAGGAAGTTGTGATTAATCATACAATTTCATTGGACCTCAGTGAACTACTTATTCATTTTATTGGTCCATGTTTTTCCCGCGATGAAAAAAATAAATAAAAAAGCCGCTTCATATTACACGCCGCAGTGTTGAAAGTGTAGAAAAAAAGTAGCGGCTTGTGATCCGGAATTTACGGTATATCGGTGAACGGCAGCTCCAACTCCCATTATATCGGTATCAAATCAGCCGCAACAAAATCCATATTGGTCAGGCCCTACTTCCATCCAGTCCTTGTATTTGCAGAGGTTCCTGGTGCTAGGCTAGTGTATGTCAATGGTCATAGCCGTCACTAAAAACAGTCTTACCCACTCCACAGACCCGAGGAAAACTATTAGAACTCCAGACTGTCCATGTGAACATCTGTGTTGATAGAATAACTTTAGAAGTAAAACCAATCTTGCATTTGAAGGATTTCTGTCTGAGCAGCAGCAGCAGTGAGTTGTACTTCCTGATAGAAGCTCGGCAGCGGTGGACTGATATATGAGAAAATAGTCCCTGAACATGCGACAATTCATGCAATGCATTTCAAACATTATTCTATCAAAACAGACATTCACATGGACAGTCTGGAGTTCTAATAGTTTTCCTCAGGTCTGTGGAGTGGGTCAGACTGTTTTTAGTGGCAGGACGACTATGGCCATTGACATGCACTAGCCTAGCACCAGCAACCTCTGCAAATACAAGGACTGGATGGAAGATTTAAAAAAGTGTCTCCACTTGTCTCCAACACTCCAAAAATGAAGCCCTATGTCCAAAATTCCGAACTTATCACCCGTAGCATTCGGCTCCAGCCAAATTAATTCAACTGAGGCCAGCAGTTAATTTGAAGCCAAGTTCCATATTTGAAATCTCAAGTGCACTCTGCATAGCAACCAAAGAGCCAATTGGGAGTGAGGTTGCTGTAGGTACTCGCCCCTCCCCCTTGTAGACATCTGGACTCACTGCTGTCGTAGATGGGCTCAGACACCACCGGCTCCAGCCTCCGAGAGAATCCTCCATCACTGTCGGGTAAGAAGGCAGTGAACATGAGGCGGACGACACTCAGATCCATCTCTTTGGACTGGAGACAGGCCACAGAGGAGATCAGACTGCGCTGCTGGTCTGAAAGTACAACAACGGCTCAGTGGTTATGTGGTTTTGATTTGTCTGTAATGTGAATGTCTTTGAATATTACTTTGTGTATGAACTGTGCTTTTCCAAGTAACCGTGCCTTTCTTTACCTATGAGTTCTCGGGGGCTCCGGACCTCCCCCTGCTGGGCGTCGATCTCTGGGTGGATGTGGACTCCGTAGTTGTAGCCCATCCTGAAGGCCTCCACCATGCGCTCCTCCAGGGTCTTGGCCACATTCTTCTTGGTCACGTGGAGGATGCCCAGGTTCGGAAAACTACCATGAAAAAGTGTGAGTGAGTTTGGATCTCCTGCTTTGGCTCTGGTCTAATTAAAACTTTAAAAATTTGAAAAAAAACAAAAAACAAAAAAAAAAAAACAGTGGTAAGAAGTACCTGATAATAGAACACCTGATTAGAACTGTGCAAAATATCGATATCCTAATGAACTGCGTGTGTGTATGTGTTATGTAACAAGTAAAAGTGAATAATGAATAATAACTTTGCACAGGAGGTGGTTTAAAAGGGTTTTAGTATCACACACATGGTTCAGTGGTTCTGTGTGAGATTTTAGTCCCTTTGTAACAGCAAATATGGAGCTGGTTTAAGCTGTGGATGAATCAGCGTTGACCAAGGCAGTAATTTTATATTGTTCTATAGAAAAATGCATGAAACAAAAGGCACTTTGTAATGTTAATCTTCCAATAAACTGCACCTAAACTGCACAGGGGCGGATGGAAATATGATTGAAACAGAAAAATACTAGTAAGATGTGTATTGGAATGTGAAAAGGCAGATTAAAATAATGATTCACGCTCACTCCATACTTCTTTCTGCTCTTGTATTTAAATAACACATATAACATATAAATCCTTAATCCTGTAAATCAGAATAACATGAAGAATCGACTAATGCTCCACTGACCAGTTTAATAGACCACACGACTAAAGGAAGACAGCCCCAGTAAACTGTAGAGACTAGTACTTTTGTAGTAATTTGTAACTGATAGTGGAGTCTGTGAGCTGCAGGTCAACAGTATAGTAGTATTTTGGGTAGTACTTTTGGCAGCACTCATGTAGTACCTGAGAGTCTTTGGGCTGCAGCTCAACAGTATAAGAAACAGTATATGCAGTAGTACTTTGTGGAGTACTCTTGCAGTACCTGATTCTACAGTCTTTAGGCTGCAGGTTGGTAGTATTATAAACAGTATATGGTAGTACTTTTGGTAGTATTCTTGTATATAGTATAATAGTACTTTTGGTAGTGCTCTTGCAGTACTTGATACTAGAGGCTTTGGGCTGCAGGTTAATAGTATTAAAAACAGTAAATATAGTAATACTTATTGTAGTACTTTTGCGGTACCTAATAGTAGAGTCTTTGGGCTGCAAGTTGGTAGTATTATACAGTATATGGTAGTAATTTTGGGAGTATTCTTGCAGTACCTATTAGTAGAGCCTTTAAGTTGCAAGTTGGTAGTATTATAAACCGTATATATAATAGTATTCTTAGTAGTACTCTTGCAGTACCTGATTCTACAGTCTTTAGGCTGCAAGTTGGTAGTATTATAAAGAGTATATGGTAGTACTTTTGGTAGTATTCTTGTAGATAGTATAATAGTACTTTTGGTAGTGCTCTTGCAGTACCTGACAGTAGAGACTTTGGGCTGGAGGCTGGTAGTATTATACAGTATATATAATAGTATTCTTAGTAGTACAGTGGCAGTACCTGATACTAGAGTCTTTGGGCTGCAGGTCGGCGATGCAGATGCCCTTGTCACACTGTTTACCCACGAGGCTGTGCGCGTGCAGCTGAGGATTGTGGGTAACTGTGACCAGCTGCACCACCACTCGCGCCGGGCCCTGGTAGTTACAGATCTGAGGGACAAGAAGAAACCAGTCAGACGTACACGTGAATTATTATTTTGTTTTTATTATTTATATTCTATTCTTTAATATAAAATACACAACATTTCAGGTCTTTAAAGTGGACCGCTGATACGTGTTCTGATACAGCTCAAGATCATTCTACAGCTTCAGGAAAGGTTTATTTCTGTCCTGTGAGTGTGACTTTTGAATAGTGATACTTGCACAAATGAGAATCTAGTTTCGATATTAGTTTTGTGGTCATACTAGACGTCGAAGCATGATTTTTTCTGATTTCAGAAGCTAGGCAGAGCCAGGCCTTTTCAGTACTTGGATGGGAGAACACTGGGAATTCTTGGGCCACGTCTCATTTCTCTTTCCTCGCTTCCTTCTCCTTGATTCCTCTCCTCGATCCTTAATTTTTCAGCCATCAATTAAATGTGTCATATTAAGCAGTGTCCCAAAGAAAAGTACAGAGTGAAGGAGTAAACCTGAGTAAACCTGATAAAAGAATCAAACTTTACTGGCCTCAGTGAGGAGTTTATATCCTCTCTCCTCCCTGTGGCTCCTCTGTGGGTGGGACATCCTCACACATTTCCTGCAGAATCGAGGAGAGGAATCAAGGAGAAGATTGGAGCCTCGCTCCAATCAATGTCAGTGAGTCCCAGGGCAGCTGTGTCTACAATAGTAAACAATCTTACCACCACTGGGTACAGAATGAAGGAAAAACACTCTGAGTGTCCAAAGAAGCGCTGATCCATTTAGTTTTAGTATCGATTAGTAGATCTGATTTTCCTCAGACACCTGCTTGTCTCCATGGAGATTGTGCACTTGAATTTAACATCATTTTAGTACTGTTTTAAATTATTCCCTGAAAAATAGTCTAAATTACAACAAAATACTTGCCACGTTTACATGAGAGCTTTAATTCCAAATAAAAATGGTTTAATTCTGAATAAAAATTAATTCTGTTTTTAAAAAAAAGACCATGTAAAGAATGAATTCCTAATGAAAATGATTATTCGGAATTAAACTTAATTCCAAAGTAAGTGGGGGTTTATTCAGATTTTAAAGTCAAATTAATTTATTCCTCGATCGTGTAAACATTTATTCTTCTTAAAAATAATTCTGGTTGCTCCTTGCATGCTCGTTGGGTCAGTCGTCTCTTTGGACTTTCCTCCACGTCTCTTTGGATTTGTGAGCGGGATGTGGGAGTGGGCTGAGGTGTGGCAGCCTCAGACTCAGTTTGTCTTCTTCCTCCTTCTCCGACACTCTTCCCTTCTCCTCCTCAGCTCACAGACGTAAAGCGTGAGGAGAGAATTCTCCAGCTGCTGCTTCATTATCATTGGAACAACTGCGGAAAAAGTTTGGATCATGTTTGTGCCCGAGATGAGGGAAAAGCCGGTCGCAGCTAAAGTGTGAGTTTTTTTCCAGACAATGTAAATACGTTCATGCCCCTGTCCAATCAGAACCCTTCTCCACCCCCAGACGCTGAGCGGAATTAAATAAAGGCGATTTAACGTGTTTTCTATGTGAACCTCAATTCAGAATTATTATTTCCATGTAAACTTGAAGGAATATTTTAATTCAGATCTAATTGATTCAGAGCAATTAGTTTGGAATTTAAAAACATCATGTAAATGTGGCAAATGTGACAAACTAATAAAAATAATTCTGTGAAGGTTTAAACTGTCAGAAAAATACCTTCTTTGCACGCCAATTGTCCCTTAAATGTGAATGTGATTTTTGATGAGGGATTCTGTTTTAGAACTCACTGCTACTTCCTGTATTTTTTTTTCTTCCACAAGCTGTCACTTATCTGAGAAACCACGGTAAATATTGACCACAGTTCCTATCACACCAAACCAGAACAGAATGAGAAAAACCTGAAAACTTATACTATATACTGTCCACTTTAAACAAGCTCAGGTATAGCTCAGTGTACAACCATTTTAAAGCACCTGAATTCATTTTGGTGAGGCTGTCATTTGGCGTTAAACAGGAAACCATCGAAAGCGCTGTGTTTCTAAGAACTGCCCAAACGAGCCATCTGATTGGACGAGGTCAGAATCAGGAACAGGAAGTGGTTTTGAGTTATTCACTGCAGTGGATCAGGCAGACAGGCACAAAGGGAGTGGTTGTATCTGATAACATTTACTATGAACTACATGTGACTTTTCGAAGGCTCAAAGTATTGCCGCGTAGGTGGGCAGGGCTACGTGACATCACACGTTAAAACAGGAAACTGGAGACGTGAGCACTGTGTCGGTTTAGGAAATTTGGGAAAAATCTCGAATCGCTTTTTTTTTCCCCAAAAGTTCACATTTTGAACACGTCCAGAGGAACTGACAAAAATACTAAAATTGTACTGTAACTAATATAAGACTCAAATTTCCGAGCAGGTTTGTACAGATCTAAACTACAGGGTCAGCAGATTTTAGGCATAATAAGACCAGAGATTCTGAAATTATGATTGTTTGCAATTTGCTAACTGCGTCTATTCAAACTGCGATTTTAATTTGATTTGGATTAACATTAACCTGGTTTAGCTCTGGTTTAGGATCTGGCTTAGTCCTGGTTTACGAGCTGGTTTAGGCCTGGTTTAGCCCTTGTTTAGCTCTGGTTTAGGACCTTGTTAAGTCTTGATTTAAGACATGGTTTAGTCCTGGTTTAGGAACTGGTTTAGTCCTGGTTTAGGCCCTGATTTAGGCCTGGTTTAGTTCTGGTTCATACCCTGTTTAACTCTGGTTTTGACCCTGGTTTAGATCCTGTTTAGCTCTGGTTTAGTCCTGGTTTAGACCATGGTTAAGACCCTAGTTTAGGCCCAGTTTAGTTCTGGGTTTGGCCCTGGTTTAGTCTTGGTTTAGTCCCTGGTTTGGGTCATATTTTTATCCCTAGTTTGATCTTGGCTAGTGCTGGTTTGGTCCTGGTTTAGCCTCAGTTTCGACCTGGTTTGGCCCCAGTTTAGGTTGTATTTTAGCCCTGGTTTAGGCCCTGGTTTAGGCCCTGGTTTAATTCTGGTTTAGTCCTGGTTTAGACCTGGTTTAGACCTGGTTTAGACCTGGTTTAGACCCTGTTTTAGACCCAGTTTAGTACTGGGTTTGGCCCTGGTTTAGTCTTGTTTTAGGCCCTGGTTTAGGTCATACTTTAGCCCTAGTCTGGTTTTGTCCTGGTTTAGCCTTAGTTTGGACCTGGTTTAGGCCCTGGTTTAGATGCAGTTTAGCTCCACTTTAGCCCCGGTTTAGTCCCAGTTTAGGCCCTGGTTTAGCCCAGGTTTAGGCCCCGGTTTAGCCTCAGTTTAGCCCCAGTTTAGACCTGGTTTAGCCCCAGTTTAGCCCTGGTTTAGCCCCAGTTCAGAAATGGTTTAGCCCCGGTTTAGGCCCTGCTATGTTTCGTACAGTAACAGTAGAATGAGGGGAAATCCCACATGTGGAAAGACTCATAGTAAAGAGCAGGAAGTGTCGTAAATCAAAGAAAAGATAGAACCAGGAAGTAGAGTAAACCGGCTCATCTGGAACAAACCATTATTCAAGACAGCACAACTCTGTCGAGTGTAAATCAGATCAACACTCAGTCACTTTCTCCTGATTCTGCTCCTCAATACTGTCTAAGGCACAGACAAAACAGAAATAATCAAACAGAATAACTAAAATGTATAAAATGTCACAATTAAACAGAACTCTTACAATGCTGAGACTCTTACAATGCTGAGTGCAGGATATTTGACCTAGAGTCCTAAATTTTCCCTGGTTTGTGCTGTTATAGTCCAAGTTTGGTCTAAGTCCTGGTTTCGACCCTAGTTTTGACCCTAGTTTAGTCCCGTTACAGTCTCAGTTCTGTCTGATCTTATCTTGGCTTAGACCCTGATTTAACCCTATTATAGTCCTTGTTTAGCTCCGTTTAGTCCTGGTCTAGCCCTGGTGTAGCCTTGGTCCAGTTGTGGTCTAACCTCGGCCCAGGCCTGGTTCAGCCCTGGTTCGGCCCAGGTTGAGTCCTGTTCAGTCCTGGTTTAGCCCTGGTTCAGTCCTGGTTCAATCCTGGTTCAGTCCAGGTTTAGCCCTGGTTCAGTCCTGGTTTAGCCCTGGTTCAGTCCTGGTTTAGCCCTGGTTCAGTCCTGTTTCTGTCCTGGTCTAGCCCTGGTTCAGTCCTGGTTTAGCCCTGGTTTAGCCCTGGTTCAGTCCTGGTTTAGCCCTGGTTCAGTCCTGGTCTAGCCCTGGTTCAGTCCTGGTTTAGCCCTAGTTCAGTCCTGTTTCAGTCCTGGCCTAGCCCTGGTTCAGTCCTGGTTCAGTCCTGGTTTAGTCCTGGTTCAGTCCTGGTCTAGTCCTGGTTCAGTCCTGGTTCAGTCCTGGTTTAGCCCTGGTCTAGCCCTGGTTCAGTCCTGGTTTAGCCCTGGTCTAGCCCTGGTTCAGTCTTGGTCTAGTCCTGGTTCAGTCCTGGTTTAGCCCTGGTCTAGCCCTGGTTCAGTCCTGGTTTAGCCCTGGTCTAGCCCTGGTTCAGTCTTGGTCTAGTCCTGGTTCAGTCCTGGTTTAGCCCTGGTCTAGCCCTGGTCTAGCCCTGGTTCAGTCCTGGTTTAGCCTCAGTAGACATTGAGGGTGGGTGACATAAACATGTCTTTAAAATGAGGTGAAATGAGATGGAGGAATCTGGGGTTTTCCCTGGTCCCGGTCTGAACACGTGAGGAGAACATGATGAAGAGAGCAGACCGTTGCACACTAAACACTGACACACACACACAAACAGAGCGGAGACACACACACATACACACAAACATAAACACAGAGCAGGAAATGGCCCATGCAGTTCTTCAAAGTGTCCAGAAGGGGCACAACACACAAGTGGCATGGGACTATAGACTAGAATGGAACTGTGTATCATAGCAACCAAAGAGCCAGTCAGGAGTGAGGTTGTTGAAGGTATTTGCCTCTTCCTAGTCCTGGTGTAGGTCCTGGTGTAGTCCTGGTGTAGGTCTTGCCTTAGTCCTGGTGTAATCCTGGCATAGGTCCTGGTGTAGGTCCTGGCGTAGGTCCTGGCGTAGGTCCTGGCGTAGGTCCTGGCGTAGTCCTGGCGTAGTCCTAGTGTAGTCCTAGTGTAGTCCTAGTGTAGTCCTAGTGTAGTCCTAGTGTAGGTCGTGGCGTAGGTCCTGGCGTAGTCCTAGTGTAGTCCTAGTGTAGGTCCTGGTGTAGGTCCTGGAGTAGGTCCTGGTGTAGGTCCTGGCGTAGTCCTAGTGTAGTCCTAGTGTAGGTCCTGGCGTAGGTCCTGGCGTACAGTAGGTCCTGGCGTAAGTCCTGGGGTAGTCCTGGCGTAGTCCTGGTGTAGTCCTGGTGTAGTCCCAGTGTAATCCTAGTGTAGTCCTGGCGTAGTCCCAGTGTAGTCCCAGTGTAGTCCTAGTGTAGTCCTGGCGTAGTCCTGGCGTAGTCCTAGTGTAGTCCTAGTGTAGTCCTAGTGTAGTCCTGGCATAGTCCTGGCGTAGTCCTAGTGTAGTCCTAGTGTAGTCCTGGCGTAGTCCTGGTGTAGTCCTAGTGTAGTCCTGATCCAGTCCTGGTCTTACCTTCACAGTGGGGTATGTTTTCCTGTTCTTCTCGCTGGAGGCCCCTGGCAGACCTCCGTGTGATGGGCCCTCACAGCCGTACCGGAACCTGAAGCCTCTCTGAGCAAAGACAACGGGGAATACAGGAAAAAAACTTGGATTATAAAAAAACAAATGTAAATAAAAGTTATCAGGAGCTAAAATGTCTTAAATGTATCCTCACCTGTTTTGGCTGTTCAATAATTTGGAGATATGGACCATCCACTGAAACAGAAACATTCAACCAATCAGAGAACAGAGTACAGTTTAAAACCAGCCCCTTCTGGATTCACAGCTCGCATTGGAGGAAAAATAAACAAGTAAAACTAATTCAAATCCATGAAATGAACCAGGACTAAACCACGACTAAACGTACACCAACTACAGTCAAAACCAAAACTAAAGAAATCCACCATGGCTTTTTTCAGGGCTCATATTAGTCAGATCCAATCAGTCAGACCCACAGATTGGCAGTGTGATTCCAGTTCCCACAGATAAATGCTGGTGTTGTGCCCTTGGGCAAGACTTTTAATGGTTCACATTGTTTCCTCATCACAAACAGACCAGGAGTTGTGTTTTCTTTCATTCACACGAGTTTAACACACACACCCTGCATATTTAGGCTCAATTCTTCTCTCAAACTGAAAACACTCTGTTCCACCTTGTGATGTCATGTGGAAATACAGGAAGTGCTCCACTGTGTGTCATACACTTTCACTAGAAACCTAATGCTCATGACTCTGACTGGAGGGGCAATCAGGACGACGTGTATCTCGTCAGATCTCAGAAGCTCAGCAAGACCGGGCCTGGTCAGTACCTGGATGGGAGATCACTGGGAAAACCAGATGCCACAGGGGGGCGCCAGTGGCAACACTTTACCCACATAATTGCCTATCTGATGAAAGTGGTGTGAGCGTGAGTGATGGTGGTGGCTGAAGGAGCCGATGGTGCAGATTGGAGCCTCGCTTCTGTCAGTCTGCCCCTGTGGTACAATAGTAGTTTACACCACTGAGTGTGGAGTGAATGAAGAATGAACTGTAAAGCGCTTTGGGTGTCTTGAAATGCGCTGTATAAATGCAATAAATAATTAATGATTAATGTCTTGCTCAGGGGCACAATGGCAGTGCATGCAATGTAATCAATGTTATCACAGCTGACAATCACATGGACCAACTGACAATCACATGGACTAACTGACAATCACATGGACTAACTGACAATCACATGGACTAACTGAAACACACTAACTGACAATCACATGGACTAACTGACAATCACATGGACTAACTGAAACACACTAACTGACAATCACATGGACTAACTGACAATCACATGGACTAACTGAAACACACTAACTGACAATCACATGGATCAACTGACAATCAAATGGAGCAACTGACAATCACATGGACCAGCTGACAATCACATGGACCAACTGACAATCACATGAACTAACTGACAAACACACTAACTGACAATCACATGGACTAACTGACAATCACATGGACTAACTGACAAAAACATGGACTAATTGAAAAACTATAACATGGGAAATGAACTCTGATCACAGACACAGAGGTGAGACAGGAAACAGTGACTGCACCTCCTCCTCCACAATGCTCAAACTGGCAAATACAAGTACCTTACTCAAATATTCCGCAAAAACAAATACTAGTACTACTACAACAAGTACTATCACAACAAATACCACAGCAAATACTACAAGCACTACTATACAACAGATATTACAACAAGTAATACAACAATAAATACAACAAGTACTAAAACAAGTATTAGTACAAGTACTACAACAACAAATACAACATGTACCACTACTATTACAACAAGTACTACTACAAGTACTACTACAAGTACCACAACAAATACTACAACAAGGACTACTATTGCAGCAAATACTACATCAAGTACTACCACTACTACTACTACTAACGGTGCAATTCACACACATTTATTAAATACTGGTGTTGTGTTCTTGGGCAAGACACTTACCCCACCTCATCTCTACTACTACTACGAAGAAGAAAAAATAATCAAATTATCAGTTGTATCTAGCCTGTAATACATAATAATACAATTTCATAATGTTTCATAAGTTCATTTTTTAGTGAACTTTATGGACTAATTTGGTTGCTTTATATATTTTTTTGTAACTTTATTTATTTATTTACTTTTTTAATTATGGTCTGGGTAATATTTGTGTCTTAAATAAAATTACATTTCACCACACTTCCCATGTCTACAGTCACTAATTTATGTAGGTAAATCACCATAGTAAATATAAGTAAAGTGCAGTAAAGCGTAGTTAGGAGCAGTAAAGCGTAGTAAAGTGCAGTAAAAGCAGTGAAAGAGGAAGTGAGAGGCAGCGTCATGAAACTCCAATTTCATCTGAAGATTTTCCTTGGTTCAAAATCGGACCAAACGTTTCTACCTCAAAAGCCACACACTCTTTGATATTATATTATTATGTTTTCATGGCTCTCAAATCCTCTTTCCTCAATATGGAGCTGAGGTTCTACAGCAGGACCAAAACTGAGAAGAAAACTGAACTAACACATGCTTAGTTTATGAACAGGCCTCGTGTGAAGCTCAGAACCTCCAAAATTCCCTCCCTGAGCTGCAGAGGCTGCACTAGCACTGACTCATGACTGGTGCAGGCACTGGGGGTTAGGTAGAGACCATTCAGATTTAGGTTTAAACACACTGGATTTCAGCTTTGAACCTGGCAACACAAATGAATGACTCATGTGAGGCTCATTCTGACTGGAGAATCATCATGAACCAAAACACCAAATTATAACATACACAACTTGCTCATCATGTCCAGTGTTTTTGTAATTAAGAATAAATCAACATTAAATTGTTCTCAGTAAAAGTTATTTGATTTGATTATTTAATTGTGTCTCATGGTGACACAATTAGGTCAACTTCATGGAATTTAAAATGAAAATCTTAAATACTGTTGCGTTAAACCAGATGTAAAAGAGGATTAACTGAACAAACAAACAGCCGAGAAAGAGACAGAGATTAAATCCAGACTGACCAGGTCTAAACCAGGACTAAACCAAAACCTGCTCAACAAGAAAATGCATATTATATATAAACACGCAAATGCATGTGTCTAGTCTTCTGTATTCCTGAGCCAAAACCAGGACTAAATCACGACTAAAGTAGGACTAAAGTAAGACTAAACCAGGAACAAACCTAGATTAAGATAGAACTAAGACAGAAGTAAAACAGCTCTAAACCAGGTCTAAACCAGGCCTAAACCAAGTCTAAACCAGGTCTAAATCATGTCTAAACCAGGCCTAAACCAAGTCTAAACCAGGTCTAAATCATGTCTAAACCAGGGCTAAACCAGGTCTAAATCAGGTCTAAAGCAGGACTAAATCAGGTCTAAATTAGGTCTAAACAAGGTCTAGACCAGGACTAAACCAGGTCTAAATTAGGCCTAAACCAGGTCTAAACCAGGTCTAAATCAGGTCTAAACCAGGTCTAAACCAGGTCTAAACCAGATCTAAATCAGGTCTAAACAAGGTCTAGACCAGGACTAAACCAGGTCTAAATTAGGTCTAAACCAGGTCTAAATTAGGTCTAAACCAGGTCTAAACCAGGTCTAAACCAGGTCTAAACCAGGTCTAAATCAGGTCTAAACAAGGTCTAGACCAGGACTAAACCAGGTCTAAACCAGGTCTAAGCCAGGTCTAAACCGGGTCTAAGGCAGCTTACAGTGCGCTGCACGAGAGTCACATCCTGTTCTGAGGTTGTGGTTGCTGCAAAACAGAAATAAATATTTTTAATCAAGATTCCACTGACAGACTTCACCTGAGCGTCTGCAGCTTTAATACGGCTCATCTGTGGTGATTCAAACTAAAACTAGTATCGAAACTAGCTAACAAGTATCAATACTAAAAGAAAGTCCCATTCACAAACAGAAATGAAACTTTTTAGAATCATCAGAACAAGTATAAGAACACATAGACTAGTATATGCCCATGGACCTGGTTTAGACCTGGTTTAGACCTTGACCACTATGGAACCTACCTGGACTACTGAGGGATTACACAGACCACATGGGAATAGAAAAGAAAGTACCGTATTTTCCAGACTATAAGCCGCTACTTTTTTCCCAGGCTTTGAACCATGCGGCTTTTAGAACGGAGGGGCTAATGTGGATTTTTTTTCCACCGCTAAGGGCGCTCTAACCGGAATTTCAAAAACAAGATAGAGGAAAATGAATGCTAAGAAGAATACGCTATTTTTTATTTAGCAGAAGTAACACGCACGACAAATTACTAACTGGTAATTATTTTCAAATCCTCGCCCCTTCATCATGAAAAGCACACGAAGGAGTTTGTATGATGCAAGTTTTAAGTTGAAGGCATCGATCTTGCTCCAGGAAGGAAACCGCTGTCGAGCCCTGCACCCGCGGGACCCGCGGGACCCAACACAAAACAGAGCGGTGCGGGACCATGGATGTAATAAGAACATTCTGAAAGAACATTCTGAAAGAACATTCTGAAAGCTTATTGTGGGAGTGGGTGGGAGCGCGACTGAAGACTGCAGGAGCGGGCGGGAGCGGGACTGAAAATTGTGTCCCGCAGACCTCTACCGTCACTTTAATCATCAGATCAGATCATCAGATGATTAAAATGACTTGTGGTTTCACTGCACAGGAGAAATGAAGGTAAATTACCGGTTCTTTTCTGTTTTTGACCTCGTTTTAATCAGCACAGTTGCTGCCGTGTTAAAAGGCACTGTTCAGAAAGAATCTGTTCAGGTACATAAATGTACATTTACAGTACAAAATTGTTCTGTATATGCAGTAAATATCTCATTTTTGAACATAGATATCAGCAGCTTATAGCCCGGTTGCGGCTAGTATAACTTTTTTCTTTTATTTTTTTTTTTAATTAGTGGATGCGGCTTATATACCGGTGCCTCTACAGTCCGGAAAATACGGTACTACCATTTAATGTGCAAAATGACCTTTTATTTAAAGTGTTTTTATTATTATCATGGTATCGGTATCAAAATTACTCCAGAAAATCGATCTTAACCCTTAATATTGATATTGAGTTTGAAAGTCTAATATCGAAATGAGTTTGCTCTTTAATAATGAGATGAGAAAGTATGAAAACTACTGCTTTTGGTTGTCAAAAGTATTGAAAATCAGAGAGCTGAGCTGTTTAATGTCACACTGTGGAACATTTCAGGCAGAAATGGCATCACTAATAAATGAATAGCCCTGGTCCAGCCTTGGTTTAGCCCTGGTCCAGCCCTGGTCCAGCCCTGGTCCAGCCCTGGTCCAGCCCTGGTCCAGTCCTGGTCCAGTCCTGGTCCAGTCCTGGTCCAGTCCTGGTCTCTTTCCCCTGACCTTTGTAGTTAATAGATACTGTAAATACCAGAATACCAGTAGTTGAGGGTCCTACCTGTGCGCAGTGAAGGATTCTGGGTCAGGACCGGGTAGGGGCTGTACTCCCAGGTCGGGTCCATCATGTCAAACATCTACAGCAGAGACACATTTAAAACTTCATCTGACATTTAAAGAGGACGTAACACGCTTTTGTCTTAAGGAGAAGAAACAATGGAAAAAGACAATAGAAGTTATGGATTCACTGATGCAGGTTTATCTGTTCCGATATCAACGCCGATACTTTGACTTTAATTCCACCTTCACGTGGTGCGGAAATATCATCCTTTCCCTTGTGTGTTGTGTTCAAGTGCTTTTGTTGTTGTAGTGAAGTCAAACATGGACCCAGAGTTTATCCTGACCTGTAACTTGGGTAAAACAGTTTCAGACTTGCTAATTCATCTGCTACAGTGAGAAGAGAATGCATCAAAGCACGAACGGTCGGCTAAATAATCTGCTGCTGTATATTTTGCTCATCATGTGGAGTGGTGAATTTTTAAAGCACAATAGCGAATGCTTCTGTATTAGCGACACTCCACCAAGAAAGGTCAAAGTTTATCTCATCTCAGCAGCTCATGTAGCATAAAAATCCTCCAGCTTTCCCGTGGTAATTACGACCTGAGTGGGTGTTCGTGTGCAATTTTGATGCCGGTTTTTGGTGTTTACGGTAATTACCATAGGATGTGAAGGCACCATTAGTATCTGCTGATGCCTGATATCGAATACTAAGCCAGAGACTGAAAATATAGTTTAAAAATAAATCAAAATGTGTTTTTTAATACAGCTTTGTAAAAATACAAGTTTATATCGCAATATCATGAGACAGTAAATCATATTATATAAGTTTATAGACCAAAATGGGACATGGGCTGTACTAATATTTTGAAAGCCGATATCCAATCCACCAAAATGTTCAGTATTGGTGCATCCCTAATGAAAGTACAGAGCTTTGGGCAGGTACAGGGGGTAGGGGGAAACAGGACTTTTCTGTGTAATGAAGTCTTGAATACAGGACAATAAATAAACACAACTTCAGAGGGTCAATGAGAAGAAAACAACTATAACATGGATAAAAGCTGAAAGCTGAAAAAGTAGAAAAGAAACTAGCACAGTTTTCATGAGATGAGACATGATGTGAGAATTTGACGAGATTTTGAGATCATTTTTAATAAATCGTGTGATCTACATTTTGTATTACTTTTCTGTTTTCTGGAGGGTCCGTCAAATGCGTTTCTCCATGGAGATGTTTTTACTTTGCTTGGACTCTTCCACAGTCTGGTATTAAACCTTTATATCTTCACGGAGCCCAAACCAGACCAAGTTACAGGTAAGATCTGTGGAGAGGCGACCCCGCTCACAGTCAGAATGTCTGTTTTTCTAGGTGTTTTTGAGCTCTAAAACCACCTGTAATTGAATAAATGTAAAGTAGAGGTGTTTAATGTCACACTGTGAAACATCCCAGCCAGAGCAAAGACATTTCCATAGAAACAAGCAGGTGATGGAGCCCCAAACAAAAAGTTACACAATGCAGCTTTAATCAAAAATGACTTAATAAAAGAAAATGTTGTTGGAGAACAAAGTAAATACAGAGCAGTTGGCGTGTACGGGTGGTGGTGGAAACGGGAGTTGATTGGCAAAATGGTGTCTCGAAAATGAAAGATTAAGAAAAAATTAGAGAAAGAAAGAACAGAAAGAAAAAAATTAAGATTAAAGATTGCTCGAATATGCAGAAATCATTCCTAATACAACTTTGAAAACATCTCACCAGACAATTTTCCACAATTTGACAGTTTTATCTCGCAAGATCTTGTGTAGGGCTGGGCGATATGGACCAAAAAATATATCTCGATATATTTTGCTATATCTCGATATACGATATATATCTCGATATCTTTACAGGAAAAAATACAGCCCCCCCAAACTACTGCAAAAACAAAAAAACAAATTTTATCTGATTAATATTCATTTAGTTCTGCACTTAAACACTCTTGACACCCCTTTTTGGACCCTCACCCACAGTTTAAGAACCTCTTCTTTAAGAGGACTTCCACTGACACAAAACTGCTTCAAAGTGAATAAAGTGTGCAGGATTTTTAAACCTCTATTATCAAATTCCAAACTGGAGTTACGTTCTCTTGTTTTAAAGTGGTATTTAGTCTCTGCACATTTACCAAATCAAACGCACAGTGTGACAAACGGATTTATTTGGCATTTGGCACAGGCTGCAGAGAGAAGCCCCGCACGCTCCCGCGCGCTCCCGCGCGCTCCCGCGCACTCCCGCGCACTCCCGCGCACTCCCGCGCACTCCCGCGCACTCCCGCACACCGGGATGAGTTTATTGGCAACAGCAGCGGCATTAATGAAAAATGACCGCACTCAGTATTCAGACCTTGAGTTCATGACAAGACCGAGTCCAAATGCGCTCGAGTCCGAGACAAGACCAAGACAAAAGCCAAAGCTCTCGCTTTGTCCAGCGGCACGCGGGTGTCTGTGAGGGGTGGGGCAGGTGTGGGTCCTGCTGCGGGGGCTCCTCGTTTAAGGGGGCGTGGGTGTGTTTTGAAGCGGAGTTTGTTCGTGATATCTGCACACACGCGGAGCTCGTGTGCTGGGGTCGTGCGCGATCGGAGGTGTCATGTGGGTGCGCGCGCACTGGGAAACGTGCATTTAGAAAGTTTAACTCGTCACGTTGCGTCTGTGCGCAGCTCCTTATTGTGGCTGCAGAAACACTCGCACAGATGCGCCTGTTTGGTTTTCCACGTTCGCACGACGAAATATTTGCTCGCAAATGCGAGTGAAATGGGCGCACTGCAGAGCCCTGGTCCTAGTCCTGGTTTAGTCCGTGGCCGAGCCCCGGGCTTTGCGGCCGCGTTTAGTCCTGGTTTAGTTCTAGTCCTGGTTTAGTCCGCGGCCAGGTCCGGGCTCCGCGGAGGAGCTCAGGGGACAAAAGCAGGAGGCGGAGGCGAGCGCGGCATAGAGAAGGCGAAACAAGCGAAGCGGCGAAACCAGAAGTAAACATAAGCATTATAGCGATATATCGATATGTCAGAATTCATATCGAGTTTCAAAAATATCTCGATATATTTTAAATATCGAGATATCGCCCACCCCTATTTGTGGTATCCCTTTGAATAGCTAGGGATCTTTTTGAGCCGATACAAATACCGATATTTGTCTTGCTGTTGTGGTGGATACCGATATTTGCTGATGCAGACCTTTAAAATCCATCTGGTGCTATAGTAAAATGTATTAATTCACTTCTCACTTTCACTCTCTTTCACGGTTTTATTTTTGTTTTCCCCTTACGGCTGTTTTACTGACTTTACTGTACTTTAGTGAGCTCGCCTCTCCACAGATCTGAGCCATAACTTGGCCTGGAGGCACTGTGTTCTCATCTCCATGGAAATCGATGAGTGTAATTCTGTACTGCGGGACATTTTGGACAAAGCAATAACATTTCCATAGAGAAAAGACATTTTAGTTTTTTTCTAACCACTTTCTAAATTTGATCTACAAATGGAAGAGATAGGAATTATTTGGTAAAGAAAAAGAGTTAACGCTACACTGTGTGACTTTTCTGGCACTTGTTTCCATGGAGATAGTATTGCTTTGACTGAAAGGTTTCACAGTACAGCATTAAACTCTTTTATGTTGCATTTATTCAAAGCAGGTGGTTTTATAGCTTAAAAATACAGCAAAATCATGCATTCCTCCAGTGAGTGAGCTCGCCTCTCCACAGATCTGAGCCTTAACTTGGCCTGAAGGCATTGTGGGCTTGTCTCCATGGAAATATCTGAGTTTAATGCCATGCTGTGGGACATTCTGGACAACAAATACAACAAGCACTATGCAATGATATTTCCATGGAGTTGGTGCTTAAATAACACTTGAAATAATTTAGCGACAAAGCAAAGTGTGCCTAATTTAAGGATTTGGTTATAACAAAGAATATCTATTTAGCGTATTTTATTTAACTTTTTAATAATAATTCTATATATCTTACTTCATATATTTGATGTCTTCTGTGTGTACATATAAAAAAGAATGAAGTAAACATATAGAAAGACGCTCAGTGAGAGGGAGAGCCCAAACTTTTGACTTGTGTATGAAAACTGGAATATCTGGGGCCCAGTATGTATCGTGTGTACACATTCTTTGCAAATTTGAGGAGATTTTTGTCATTTTAGTTAGAATACAAAAAGATTTGACCTGTACACTGCAAGAAAGCTATAAGGTATAAACACTTAAATCTATCAGGAAATTACTTAAAAGTAGTGAAATTATCCGTCCATGCAGCAAGATCATTTTATTTGACAAGTTCTCTTAAATTAAACGACCTCTAGACTAGAATGAAGCGTCTCAGAACGAGTAAGTAGATCATAAATATGGAAACAAGATGAAGAACCTGATATAAGCTTTAAAATCTTGGCCAGAAATTTGCAATGAAGAGGGTTGAATAAGTCATTCCTGTGGTTAATTATTGCACTGTGAAAGTTTTCAGTTGCGGGTGAATGTTCCACAGTGTGACATTAAACAGCTCTACTTTATATTTAAACTATTAAAACACTTCAGCTGCTACCGGCTTTTCTGTCGTCTCGGTTTGTCGTTACGCCGCCGACACAAACATGATCCAAACTTTTTCTGCTTCATTATCATTGGATAATGAAGCAGCAGTTGGAGAATTCTCTCCTCACGCTTTACGTCTGTGAGCTGAGGAGGAGAAGGGAAGAGTGTCGGAGAAGGAGGAAGAAGACAAACTGAGTCTGAGGCTGCTACACCTCAGCCCACTCCCACATCCCGCTCACAAATCCAAAGAGCAGTGGAGGAAAGTCCCAAGAGACGACTGGCGACCCAACGAGCACCAACCACCGGGATTATTTTTAAGAATAAATGTTTACATGATCCAGGAATAAATGAATTTGGCTTTAAAATCAGAATAAACCACCCACTTACTTTAAAATTAAGTTTAATTCCGAATAATCATTTTCATTAGGAATTAAGTGTTTACTTGGTCTTTTAAAAGTGGAATTCATTTTTATTCAGAATTAAATTATTTTTATTTGGAAACGTGGCAGAATTTAATTATTTTTATTTGTAAACATGGCAACTGTGAAATGTTCCAGACAAAGTAATAACATCTCCATGGAGAAAAGCATTTGATTTGACCGAGCTTCCACCAGAAAAGTTACACAATGCACCTTTATTTCTTGCAGCTCAGTCCTGTCTATTATCTTGCTTTATTCTAACTGTTTCCGTGGCATAAAATAGTTTTAATGTGATAATTTATCTAAATGTGTAACTTGGAGCATCAGTCACCATGGAATGTTCCACAGTATGGCCATAAACTTAAGAATCTCCATGGAGACTTACAAACCAAATGACAGGTTAGATCTGTGGAGAGGCGACTCCACTCAGAGTAAGAATCAGTGTTTTCTTAAGACATTTTTGAACACTTTAACCCCTGTAGCAGAATAAATGTACGGCAGATGAGTTTAAGGCCAAACTGTGGACAATTTAAACCAAATCACTAACAACGCCATGGAGTCAAACAAGTGATAACCCTCTCTAGAAAAGTTACACAGTGCATCTTTAAAGAAGAAAAATGTTACCTGGGGAGGGTGGAGGTACGGGTCATCAGTGGCCATCTTTACTCTGCAAAAACACACACAAAACTGTCAGATGTTTGTACAATTCTCATTTTGACTCTTTAAAAAAAAAAAAGTATTTCGCTTTACTCAAGATTATGCAAAAATAATTCTGTTTAGATTTAGTGAATGAAATGTCAGTCACACAAACGGTATAAAAGTCAAATGTGTTTTTAAAGCGTCCATATTTCTGATCTATGTTTATTTATTTATTTATTTGAGCATCAATAGAGCTTTATATAGAAAAAAGCAGATGCTTGGTGACATTAACATAATCAGACAATTTAAAAAAAAAAGTCCAAGATGCTCAAAAGGAGCAGGAAGAAGTTTTAAAACTTAGAGTCCTACCCCCATATTTCATATACACTTTATTAGTTCAATACATTTCCATAATTTCTTCTCACAAGACATTTTACATGAACATTACAATTCTTAATACAAATTTCATTTCATAATACATGATTTCAAACATCAGCTTCAGTGTATTTAACAAATATGTTTTCCTTGTAATTATGTTTGAAGTGGATTATATTTTTGCTTGTTTTGAGCTCCATATTCAGGGAGTTCCACAATGTTATAATGTTCCCTCATCACAAACGGAGTTGTGTTTTGTTTTGTTTCATTCACATGTTTAAAACCTGCATATTTGGGTTGGGTTCTTCTCCCAAACAGAAAACGCTCTGTTCCACCTTGTGATGTTATGTGGTAATACAGAAAGAAGTGCGTCACTGTGTTTTTAAACTGCATGCACCTTTCATTAGAATCATTTGGATCATTTCCGCCCTGAAATAGTGAACTAAAGGTAAAAAGGAGCTGTTAATGTGCTTTTCACAAAGCAAAGACGAGTGGATCTGGAGCTGTGTCCTGGTTCCCTGATTTTAGAGGCTGTGATTGACAGGTGGATTAACCAATCAGAGAGCCACGTGCTCTATTTGTGGTATAAACAAACATGGCTGCTTAAAAAAGGAGAAAAGACTACATAAAAAACTGAGGAACATTGTGAGTTTTTGCAGAATCAACAATAGAAACTATGACTTTTCTCAGGTAAAAGTATGTATGCACAGTATTTTGTTCTGAATGTTACGAGAAACACGTGATACAAACAAGCAGCAGTCTCTAGTTTGGACAGAGGATTTTCTCGCTCTATGGTCCGGTTCCAGACTCTTCTTCCAGACAGAATGTGGAAGAGTCTGGCTGCTCAGGAAAACTCGACGTAACTTTTCTCTACACTGAGGAACATTCCAGGCAAAGCAATACATCTCCATGGAGACAAGCAGGTAAAGTATCCCCCATTACAAAGGAGATAGATACTGCACAGATACTTTGCAGCTGATGTAACGTTCCCTGGGGGTGTGATGCTAACTGAAGGCACTGCTCTGTCAGAAGCTCTATTCGACTTTAATCTGAGCTTTGTTTTAACACAATCTGACCAGAAAGAACAGACTTAGCTGGAACTACAACAGGTGAGATGATTTGTGCTGTTAAACAAGTCTCTCGCACATTAAATTACAGTCACAAGCTAATTCGCATTAGCATTAGCCTCAGCCAACAGTTTTGAAGAATCAGAAAGGTTTTCAGAATCAGAAAAGTTTTATTGCCATATGACTGAACAAAGTCACAACATAAGGAAATTGCTGCGGTACTTGGAGCAGAATGTAGACAAACACTAAACATGCAACAAATAATAGAATAAAAATAATAAACTATAATATAACACAAAAATGTACAAAAGTTACAAGAATATAAGAATATAACAGTGCAGGTGATGATCAGTGCAAACAGACAGGTGCAAAGATACAGCACAGGCAGCAGGAGTTAGTCACTCTCACCTTTTTGTTAAAAATAAAACTCCTAAACTGAACCATGAACACTGCTGTTCACAGACTCCTGAAAATGTGTTGTTTAAATCCATTTTGTGTTCTTTTTTGTTTGTGTTTTTTGTGATATTTCAAATGATCTTAAATCTTTTTTTCTTTTGTCATTGTTTGCTAATGTGTGTCAATTGTGTCACCATTGGTAACTGCTGAATATTCCACCATAGACATACGTGTAGAACACCCCCAGTGTCATGAAATCTCCAAAAGGCCAATACACAAATGTTGAACCTGATCATTTCTATTAGTGACCCGACCCAAGAACTCTGAACAATATTCATTTTAGCTACTCCCATATTAAAGGTGCACTGTGCAACTTTTCGGGATTGTCTGCTTGTCTCCATGGAGATGTGCTTGTCTCCATGGCGATGTGCTTCCCCTGGTCTGACTTTAAACAAATCCATTTAGTATTTATTCATTACGGGTGTTTCTCTTGCTCAAAAATACAATAATTCCTCCTGAGAATAGCTCGTCTCCCTCATGATACATTAGTTTAGTCTATACTGTGGAACATTCTGGACAAAGCAATAACATCTCCATGGAGACAAGCAGGTGGCAGACCCTCCAATAGAAATGTTACACAATGTCTCTTTAAACAGGCTAATATAATCCTATAATGTAGAGATGTCACCTGAAACCCTGCAGTAAGCCTCCTTTGGGTTTGAAGATAAAGCTGCATTGTGTCACATCACTTGCTTGTTTCTATGGGTACGTCATTGCTTTGCCTGGAATGTTCCACAGTGTGACATAAAACAGCTCTATTTTACATTTATTCAATTACAGGTGGTTTAGAGCTCAAAAATACCTATAAAACAGACATTCTGACTGTGAGCGGGGCCGCCTCTCCACAGATCTGACCTGGAACTTGGTCTGGTTTGGTCTCCATGAAGATAGAATGGTTCAAAGCCACACTGTGAAACCTTCCAGACAAAGCAATCACATCTCAAAAGTTACACAATGCACCTTCAAATTGGCTAATATAATGTTATAAAGCAGTGATCTTCTGTAGGCCCCGTTTGGGTTTGGAGGTGAGGTTTGTGGAAAGAGAAGTTCCACTGCCTGAGGTCTGAGGTCCATGGATGATACAGCGATTTGGAGATTTCACACATGAACAACCGCAAATTCCAGTTTATCAAAAAGCGAAAAGCTCCAAAGGCCACCACACTTATGACTAACAGACTTAGAATGATTAGAGCGAGGTAAGTAAGTCTCTGACAACGAAAATGAACAGTCTGTAAGTTTAATGGTATATTATATGGTACGCAGAGAATAACTTTAAAGAAAATATATCAACTGATCTGCATTTCATTGAGTGAAATAAGTATCCTAAGTCCTAATCAGCTCTTCACCTGAATTAGACTCTTGTTTTTACTATTCACCTGTATAAAAGCCCCTGTCCACAGAATCAGTCAATCAATCAGACTCCGAGGGATCAAATACTTCTTCCACTATATCATCACATTTACAAATCCGTTAAATCCATCTAGACTAGAACTAGACAATTATAAATGTAACATTTAATTTTGATTTTTGTGACCTATGTTATAATGTTCTTACCTCATCTAACACACACTTGGAGTTGTTTTGTTTCATTCACGCATGTTGGAGTAACCCTTAATTATTAGTCTGTCTACATCTCCAAAGCTCAAAATGCTCAAAATTCCACTTTGTCATGCCATAAAGCGGTAGTTTTCAAGTTAACAGCTCCTTTTTTACCTTTCGTTTGATAGAGGTCGTCAATTCCAGGGCTGAAACGATGCAAATGATTCTAGTGAAGGTGTGTGGAGTTTAAAAACACAGTGGAGCACTCCCTGTATTCCCACATGACATCACAAGGTGGAACGGGGTGTTTTCTGTTTGAGAGAAGAACTGACACACCCTCCTCTACCTGAAAGTTATAGCACAACGTTATAAATAAGTAGGCCTAATGTTCAAACTCAGATATTACATTTTAAAAGGGGGGGTTAAGTGTCTTGCCCAAGGACACAACAACACCGTTCATCTGCAGGAGCTGGAATCGCACTGTCAGCCCGAGGGCCAGTGGATCTGACCGCTCTGCCGGTGATGTTTCATGTCGAGAGTGGGATTCGCACCGTCAACCCTCGGATCAGAAGACGAGTTCACTACTAACTGAGCATGTGCCTTTATTACGTTCTAGACTTTTAAACTTTCTTTTTTATTATTTTATTTATTTTATTTTTTTTGTATTTTTAAATAGCGTGACTGCTTTTCACCATAAAAATCTGAAATTATCTAAACTGCATATTGCATTCTAACTTATAAACTTTTTTGTATTTTTAAATATCTTAACTGCTTTTCATCATAAAAATCTGAAATTATAACACATTTTAAATGATTCTTCTATTTTCTCATCCGAATTTTGACAACGATCATGCACAGATACACTATTATGACTGAGTGACAAGAGTCAAAGGGTAATTCACTTTGAAACAACTTTATTTTTGGAAAGTCTTCAAACATTCGCGTAAAAATGAGCCGGCTTCTTACGTAAATACGCATTCGTGTAAAACTTTGTGTAGTCTCAGTCCAAATCAGTTGAATTCAGTGTTTTAGTTGATTTTTGGTTGACGTTTTGTCCAATGAGGAAGTGAGTGGCACAACAAAGCGCTGAGCCAGACTCCACTGTACCGCGGTAATAACAGGTCAGCGCGGTCACATTTACGCGCCCCAGTCCGCGTATTTACACATCCGCGACGTAACCCGTGGCGTACCTACCTCTGCGTCGCGTCGAACGAGCTCAAAGCGTGAATTTAATCCCGAAAAGAAGGCGAAGAAGGAGGGCAGGAGAGCGGAGCGGAGCGGAGTGGTCCGAGCGCATGCCGACGCCGCCGCTGCTGCAGAGCCATTTACCGTAAGCTCCCGTGGCTGCAGTGCGTCATGACGTCAGGGAGCGTGGATGAGAAGAGACGCTTTACGGTTTTTTAAGAAGTTCGCGTGTTTGAGCGCAGAGAGGAGAGAAAGCAGAGGTGAGAGAGAGGCGCAGGTGAGACCGAGGAGGAGGAGTGCGTAAAGTTTGGTTTCCTTCCCCCTGGAAATTCCCCCTGACGTAGCGCGCGCACAGATAGAGCCGAAGAGCACGAGGAGTCACTCCGAGCGACACCTGGACACGTCCTGAAGGTCCTATAAACAAAAACACTCTAAATTCTGGAATGGAGTGACTGGACCCATAAACTCTGCATCTGAACAATATTCATTTTAGATACTCCCGTCTGTATTAAAGATGCACTGCACAACTTTTCTCCACCTGTTTGTCTCCATGGAGATGCTACTGCTTCCCCTGAAATGTCCCATGGTCTGACTTTAAACAAATCCATTTAGCATTTATTCATTACGTGTGTTTCTCTTGCTCAAAAATACAATAATTCCTCCTGTGAATAACTCGTCTCCCTTGTGATACATGATTTAGTCTATACTGTGGGACATTCTAGACAAAACAATAACATCTCCATGGAGACAAGCAGGTGGCAGATCTTCCAATAGAAATGTTACACAGTGCACCTTTAAATAGGCTAATATAATCATACACAACAAAAAGTGGATTGTTAAAATTGACTCTCACAGAATGAATTTTAACATTTTCTCAGGGTTTATATGAGTCCAATCTGTTCTAGAGTTAAGTTAACATTTTTTGGAAATGTTAATTAAGTAACACTGGACCAGTTCCTGTTTAACCCCAAAATCAAGAGTTATATTAAGAGAGTAAACAAATAACACGTGTTTAATTTTTACACTTTATTTTAGTGAATTTAAGATGAAATTCTGTACAAAACTGGTTCAGAGTGGTCTTCTCTCACAGGAGTTTGAAGTGGTGGCTTGGAGCTGCCAAATTAACACTAGTGGAAGTTGAATTAACTTCAACCATATCAACTCTGGCAAATAACCCCAACTTGAAACCCCATTTAACTTTCAAATAGTTAAAATCACACTTTTTGTATTAAAAACAAATATTTTACCCTGAAATTTTAACCCTCCAGTGTTTGTTGTGTATAAGGTAGTAATGACCTCCTTTGGGTTTGAAGATAAAGCTCCATTGTGTAACATCAACTGCTTGTTTCTATGAATATATCATTGCTCTACCTGGAATGTTCCACAATATGACATTAAACAGCTCTGCCTTAGATTTATTCAATTACAGGTGTTTTTATTGCTCAAAAGTACTGAGAAAAAACAATATTCTGACTGTGAGCAGGGTCGCCTCTCCACAGATCTGACCTGTAACTTGGCCTGGTTTGGGCTCTACGAAGATACAAAATTTTATTGCCACACTCTGAAACATTCCGGACAAAGCAATCACATCTCCATGGACAAAAGCAGAATCCTAAAAACATTGTAAATTCTGGAATGGAGGCAGCTGGAGGCAAAAGTGAAGTGGAACATAATGGGATTTTTATGGGAAAACAAGGATTAATTTCAATCACAAATTATGAAAAATCAAGGACAATTTGGAAAATCAAAACCACTCAGATACATGTGAGTCATATCAGAACACAATTGTGTTTTACATTATTTGTTTATTTGACATGAGTTTATGAGAGACACTAAGCATTTTTACGGCTTTTTAGGTTTTACTAAACAAATCTTTACAGTATTTCACTACATTTAACTACTATCTACAGATATATTACACATTTCATCATAAATTATACTTTTTGTGAAGCCCAAATACTATTTTAGGCTTAGCAAACTGTATTTTCTCCATCTTTTTTTAACAGAGAAGCAAAGTAAATGACATGTGTAGCTTGGAAATTCAAAATAGATACTTATTTTTTGTTTTAATATCATAAAACCATTAGCATTTAAGTCTGCTCGTCAGTTAATCATAGAAAAAATATTATGTTAGCTTCATTTTGCCTCCACTTGCCTCCATTCCAGAATTATGAACATTCTGATGACATAAGATTTGAGAAGTTCTATACTACGCAAAACTGACATGTGAGATTTTAGTCATGTTATAATGTTATTATCGCCTCAAAAACAGACCTAGAGTTGTGTTTTTTTTTTATTCATGCATGTTTAATGAATCCTGGTTTATTATTAGTCTGTCTACAAAGCTCAATATGCTCTGTTCCACCTTGTGATGTCATGTAGTGGTAGTTTTCAAGTTATCAGTACCCTTCACCTTTAGTTCTGTAGAGATAGGAAACTCCAGGGCCTAAATTATCTAATGATTCACCCCCTTTCATGTAGCTCTCCAAGGGATTTCTGAATGTGCTGAAGAACTAAAATTTGGTTAATTACACACCTATTACTATTATAAATGTGTCTGTTTGAAGCTCAACTTTGTGCACTAATAAATGGACAGTGGTTTGTTTTATCGGCGTCTAACTGCGCCCAAAAGCTCTTTCTTATAATCGTTTCATTTTCTTGCGGCCGCTAAAATGAGTTACTCTCTGGCATTTTTGTTTTGTAAAGGAAAAAAAGTTGGAGAGCCCTCGTGTATGGAGTTTAAAAACACAGTGGAGCACTTCCTGTATTACTACAGGACATCACAAGATGGAGCAGAGTGTTTTCAGTTTGAGTGAATAACTCAGCCTAAATATGCAGAGTTTGTGCATTAAACATGTGTGAATGAAACAAAACACAACTCCAGGTCTGTTTGTGATGAGGAAACATTAGATCAGAAAATAGTGTAATATGGGCCCTTTAATGCGGAACATATAAAAGTAAGATGCTTTATCCAGGGCCCAGACTTCTCTCACCCCAGACACTTCCTTCAGCTCCTCTCATGGGATCCCGAGATGTTCCCAGGCCACTGAGAGATCGTTCCTCCGGTGTGTCCTGGATCTTTCCCAGGGGACACCTCCACAGGCGTCCAGGAGGCACCGGATAAGCAGAGGCTCTACTCTGAGCTCCTGCGTGTGACTGAGCTCCTCTCCTGCATCTGCGATCTAGTCCTTTCAGTCATTAACCACAGCTCTAAACTAGGTCTGAACAGGGTCTAAACCAGGTCTAAATCAGATCTAAACCAGGTCTAAACCAGGTCTAAATCAGGTCTAAACCAGGTCTAAACCAGGGCTAAATCAGGTCTAAACTAGGTCTATAACAGGACAAACCAGGTCTAAACCAGGTCTAAGCCAGGGCTAAACCAGGTCTATAACAGGACAAACCAGGTCTAAACCAGCTCTAAGCCAGGGCTAAACTAGGTCTATAATAGGACAAAATCAGGTCAGGTCTAAACCAGGTCTAAGCCAGGCCTAAACTAGGTCTATAACAGGACAAACCAGGTCTAAACCAGCTCTAAGCCAGGGCTAAACCAGGTCTATAACAGGACAAAACCAGGTCTAAACCAGGTCTAAGCCAGGCCTAAACTAGGTCTATAACAGGACAAACCAGGTCTAAACCAGGTCTAAGCAAGGGCTAAACCAGGTCTAAGCCAGGGCTAAACCAGGTCTAAATCAGGGCTAAACCAGGGATAAACCAGAACAGAACCAGGACAAAACCAGGTCTAAACCAGGTCTAAACCAGGTCTAAAGCAGAACAAAACCAGGTCTAAACCAAGTTTAAACCAGGTTTAAATCAGAACATAACCAGGACAAAACCGATTACTTACAAAACTAAATCAAAGTCTCATTATTCTTGAAGAATTTAGACTAAACTATTAAAAGAAGTGAACTTCTCCACTGTGAGCTCAAGTTTTGTCTCCTCTGAAAACTGGATGCCCTGCAGTAAGGTGGGCATTAATACAAAATCAATCCACTATTTTCCTCTTTCAGATCAAACGTGTGGATGTGGCAGCGCCGCTCAGGAAATGAACAGAATGAACCAAACGGACCAACAGCTGAAGGAACCTGACGGTGCTCATCAGAGTGAGCCTTCATGTTTGGCATAGACCCTCTGTGTGAGTGCAGGATGGTGCAGGCACCAGCAGGGGGCAGCACCGGACTCTCCACAATACTGGCACTGTGAGTAGAATTCAGTTTAAGCATGCACTACGGAACTTTGTTATTCTTCTGGGGGAATCACTACCTGCTTGTCTCCATGGAGATGATATAGCTTATTTTGCAATGTTCCACAGTATGGCTTTATTTTTGCATTTTTTTCTGCTGACCTGTAACTTGGCTTGGTGGTCACCTGCTTGTCTCCATGGAGAAGAAAAGTTACATAGTGAACCTTTCAAAACACTGACACAAAGATGAGAACACAGTCCAGACCAGAACTCAACCAAAAGCATGTACTAATCAAAGCCAGGTCTAAATCAGGTCTAAACCAGGTCTAAACCATATCTGAACCAGGGCTGAACCAGGGCTAAAGCAGGACTAAACAAGGTCTAATAAAGTCTAAACCAGGTCTATACCAGGAGTAATCCAGGACTAAACCAAATCTCAACCAGTTCCAAACCAGGACTAAACTAGGAGTAAATCAGGACTAAATCACTACTAAACCAGAACTATACCAGGACCTTAACCAGATTTATAGCAGGTCTAAAGCAGGTCTAAAGCAGGTCTAAAGCAGGCCTAAAGCAGGTCTAAAGCAGGTCTAAAGCAGGTCTAAAGCATATGAAACACAAACTCCTAGTCTAATATTTCCATAGACTCCAGTTTATTAGAATTGTCACAATGTTAATTACAGTAATATTCAACATTTTAACATTCAGTTAAACATTTTACATTTAACTCAAAAACAAAGAAAAAACAAACTTCTGCAAAAATATACATCATTTAATTTTTTACAACTTCATGTGAAATAAATGCACATAGGAACATATGAGGCACTGCCCTGTATCACGCCAGGATTCAGAACTAACCAGGACTTTAACAGACTGAGGGATTTTAACTTTAAGAATGCTGTATGTGCTCTGAACCAGGTCTAAACCAGGTCTAAACTAACACTAAACCAAGACAAAATCAGGTCTACACCAGGACAAAATCAGGTCTAAACCAGGACAAAATCGGGTCTAAACCAGGACAAAATCAAGTCTAAACCAGGACTAAATCAGGAGTAAACCAGGACTAAATCAAGAGTAAACCAGGACTAAATCAGGAGTAAACCAGGTCCAAACCAGGATTTAACCAGGGGTAAACCAAGACTTAACCAGAACTAAACCAGGTCTAAATCAGGACTAGACCACAGCAGCATTACATCACAGTTAAAGTGGGACTCAGATCAGGTCAAAACCAAAACCAGACTTAAATTGCAACTGTCAATATTGCAAATACAGATCATATTTAATGTATTTCATATTGTTTTGTCCTGTCTTAAAGGGAATTATATCGATCAAACAGCTTAAAGGGGCACCATGTAACTTGGTTGGGGGTCCGTCACCTGCTTGTTTCTATGGATACGCCATTGTTCTACCTGGACTGTTCCACAGTATGACATTTAACAGCTCTACTTTACATTTATTCAATTACAGGTGGTTTTAGAGCTCAAAAACACCTAGAAAAACAGACATTCTGACTGTGAGCGGGGTCGCCTCTCCACAGATCTGACCTGTAACTTGGTCTGGTTTGACGGACACTCCACCAGAAAAGTTACACAATGCACCTTTAAGTTTTGTACATGTAGAGTTTAGAGGATCTGAAAACAGGCGACGTTTTCATTTCACAGAGGCACTGAGTCACAATGTTTGAGTTTACATATATTACGAATACTAATACATGGGTTTGAAGTAATGTAGTAGTACTTTACAGAGTACTTGGTCATTATTGGAAAATATGATATGAATACTTGGTCTAAACGAGGACTTGGTACGTGTTTAATGCAGGTTGTTTGGGGTCTAAACCAGAGGAGTCCAAACTTTTAGAAGCAGAGGTGGGTACAACTCATTTACATTTACTTGAGTAACTTTTTTAACCAGGAAAAAACCAGGACTAAACTAGGACTTAATAAGGACTAAACCGGGACTAAATAAGGTCTAAACCAGGTTTAAACCAGGAGTAAACCAGGTCTAAAGCAGATCAAAACCAGGTCAAAACCAGGTCTAAACTAGGACTTAACCAGGAGTAAACCAAAACTTAACCAGGAGTAAACTAGGATTAAACCAGGTCTAAACCAGGTCTAAACCAGGACAAAATCAGGATTAAACAGAACTAAACCAGGACAAAACCAAAATTTAACCAGGACTAAACCAGGATTTAAGCAGGAGTAAACCAAGTGTTAGTCAGGACTAAACCAGGACTAAACCAGGATTTAACCAGGTCTAAACCAGATCAAAACCAGGTCTAAATCAGATTAAAACCAAATCTAAAACAGGACTAAACCTGGAGTAGACCAGGACTAAACCAGGAGTAAACCAAGAATTAACCGGGACTAAATGCGGACTAAACCAGGATTATACCAGGTCTAAACCAGGTCTTAATCTGGTCTAAAACAGGACAAAACCAAAACTTAACCAGGACTTAACCGGGAGTAAACCAGGACTAAACAATATTTAACACAAATTTTTAACAAGGCCATAGTTTGGAAACCCCTGGACAACACCAAAAACAGGACTCTGGACCAAACCCAAACCAGGTCTAGAAGGACAGTTGTAATTTTCAAAATCTTTTTTCAGATTTTAGGTCAGTTTGTGATTGAAAAAAAAAAAAAAAAGCCCAGATAAATTTAAGAGTGGCAGGAAAAGCAGTACCTCTGTCTTAACGGCAGGGGGCGCTGTAAGCTGGACATTCAAGTTTTCAGATTTACTTTTAAAATAAATTATCTGAAACATTTAATACCACTTTACATATTTAGTCAAAATAACAAAAAAATGTTGTGTTTGAAATAAAATAAAAATAATAAAACCCACATTAGCACCAAAATGTTATAATGATCTCTGGAGTCGTAATACTTTTGATATTAGACCACGGATAAGTTAAAACTGACTTGAAAATCTTAACATGGAGTTAGAACAGAATAATTCTCCAAAATAATAAATTACAAATGTTATTTTTTGTTAATATTTCCAAAATTGACTGCCTTAAAGGTGCACTATGTAACTTTTTGGTTGGTCACCTGTTTGTTTCTATGGATACATCATTGCTCTGCTTGAAATGCTCCACAGTGTGACATTAAACAGCTCTACTTTACATTTATTCAATTATACATGGTTTTATAGCTCAAAAATACCTAGAAAAACACATTTTGACTGTGAGCGTCCACCAGAAAAGTTACACAATGCACCTTTAAAACCCATTATAACTCAATGGGGCAGTGGAGAAAATGTGCATTATCCGTTATTACGATTAATTTCTTTTAAGGCAATTCTTTTTACCCTTAACACATAATCTGTATATATACTTTTTTCAATAATGTAGGTTTTAGTTTGGAAAATCAGGACTAACTGCTACACATAAATTAAAGGTCCCATATTACGCAAAATTGACTAATTGTGCGATTTAAGTCCTGTTGTAATGTTGTTACCTCGTCAAAAACAGACCTGGAGTTGTATTTTGTTTCATTCAGATGTGTTTGAGTAACCCTTTATTATTAGTTTGTCTACATCTCCAAAGCTCAAAATGCTCTGTTCCACCTCATGATGTCATGAAGCGGTAGTTTTCAAGTTAAGCTCCTTTAACCTAAATATGCAGTATTTGTGTGTTAAACATGAAACAAAACAACTCCAGGTCTGTTTGTGACGAGGAAACTACATTAAAACATATCAGAAAATAGCGCAATATGGGCACTTTAACCTAGGACTAAAATAGGCCTGAACACAAAGTAAAACAGAGACTAAAACAGGACTAAAAGGAGTCTAAACCAGAACTAAACCTGGACTTAAAGACACTTCTTCAAATGGCAGCATCCTTCGATCATACAAACATTTCAGGTAAGACGTCGTAGTTCTTCCAGTTACATTATGAGTTGTGCAAAAGGTTGTGTAATTACTAAAACAGCAGTACGGTATTACCCACAGACAGAAGCCAATACGAAAAATAGCTGCACATTTTTTTTTACAATAGTTACGGTAACAGACTCTACTGCTACAGGTGGCAAACAGCACTGGGAATACTTCTATGGGTTACACTCGGAGACGTAGTGTTCAAGTTAAGACGTTATAAATAAAGCTGCACTGCGTAACTTGTCGATAGGGGGTCCGTCACCTGCTTGTTTCTATGGCTACGTCATTGCGCTGCCTGGATTGTTCCATGGTGTGACATTAAACAGCTCTACTTTGCATTTATTCAATTACAAGTGGGTTTATAGCTGAAAAATACCTAGAAAAACAGGCTTTCTCCACAGATCTGAGCTGTAACTTGGTCTAGTTTGGATTCCGTGAAGCTAGAAAGGTTTAATTCCAGGCAAAGCAATAACGTGGCGAAAAGCATTTGACGTACGCTCTATCTGAAAAGTTACACAATGCGCCTTTTCAAAACATTACAAGTGAACAAGAAAATAAAACAAATACAAACTAAATGAGGCGGTACTGGAGTGTGTCATAGGTTGCGTTCACGTGAAATCACAACAGCAGAGAATCCCTGTTGGTATTTTGCAGATGTGTTGTCAACATTCTCTGGGAGTGTGATGCTAACTGTAAGCACTGCTCTGTCTGAAGCTATGTTACTGAAATTGGACTTTAATCTGAGCTTTGCTGTAACACAGAGAGAGCCAGAAAGAGCGGAAAAGACGAGATGATGATTTGTGCTCTTAAACAAGTCTCTGACACGTAAAACTACAAAAGCTAGCTAGCGTAACAGTTTTTCAGTGCGTCACTTTAACTTTTTGTTAAACTCCTCGTAATGATCACGGGCTCCTGAAAATGTGCTGTTTAAAACTATTTTGTGTTTTTTTTTCTTGAGTTTTCAAAAACGATCTTAACTTTTCTGACAATGTTCGCTAATGTGTGCATTGTGTCACCATGGTAACTGATTATCAATACAGTTCTTAAGTGTGATGTCACTTCTGGGTCCATCAGCTGATTTTAGCCACATCCCACATAAAAAAGTAATAAGTTATAAATACTAATAAAACATTTTAAAAAATCATCATCATCATTTAAATTTCTTTTCATTATAATAAAAAATGTAATAATAAAAAAAATGGTAATAATAAAAAAGTAATAAGCACAGATCTATGGTTTTAACTGTAACAGAAAGTGTACGAGGGAGGTTGAGGTAAGAAGCTAGGCTAGGCTAAGCTAGCGTTAGCGGTGACCAGTTAGCAAGCCATACACACCTGTAATCCTGTGTTATGATAGACTTTCACTACATCATTTACATATTTTAGTTAAAAAATATGCTTTTGAAGGGTAAATGTCTCTCATTTGATAAATAAAGGAACAAAAACAGAGCAAGAAAATGGCTGTGAAGCTTGCGATTGGACCTGGAAGTGACCTCCTCAATTAACGACTCTATAGTTTAACCTATAAAAATATATATACATATCCATAAATGTAAATGTATTAATCGTAAACCCGACTTTCTCATCTTCCTTTCCAAAATCCAGTGTTAAAAGAAAACCATCCACTTGTCCTCCAATTCCAAAGCTGTTAAAACCTGGAAATTCTTAAGGAATTCAACTTAAGTTTTTTTTTGTAAACATGAATTTTGGTTATGTGTGACCTCCCCTGGCGTTACCTCTATCTCCCCTTGTCCATCTATTTTATTGTTATTCTTTATCTTTGTAAAAAAAAAAAAAAAAACATTTAAAAAAACTCAGCTGGAAATGTAACTGCGCTTCCAGCGTAACTGTTAAATTGAGATGTGTTGACCTGGATCACGGTTCATATCTCCGTAATTACTGGACCTATCCACATGAAACAAAACTGGCACAAAGTCCTCTCTGTTTGTATAAATAAAAAAGTGATTTTTTTTCACAGTAGCTTCAGAAAGAGAAGGATCAACATTTTTGCATCAGAAGTTTGGAGATTTCTTCTAAAAACAGTGGATCTCCCATAGAGTTGTACAGGCGCCTGCCCTCCAACTGAAAATCATTACATTCTTCAACATGAACACAACCTATGTATGGATTTCAGAAAAATGCAAAATAAGGACTGTTACCATTAGTAATTGACATGTTTTTGAGTGATAAAAGTCCTCGAAATGTAACAAAAAGCTGAAACCCATACGATTATGACCAAATGAAAACTAAATCGAGGCTTGACCAGGACTAACCCAGGAGAGATTCAACTAGAACTGGGAAAACTGGATTAAACTAGAGCTACAGCACCGATACTGAACCAGGACAAACCTAGGTTCAGACCAGGTCTACACCAGGACTCTACCAGAACCTATACCAAGACTAGACTAAACTAAACTAGGTCTGAACCAGCTCGGATTATACAGAGTAACGCACAAATGTTAATAAACCAGGACCACACTGGAACAAAACCAGGACTAATCCAGAAACTACTTTAGACAATACTATGACAAAACCAGACCTAAACCAGGACTAAACCAGATCTAAACCCAGTTCCCATTTACTTGTATCCACTTGAGCCTTCGTGAAACAGCAGTATTTCTGTGGCAGTGTAAACTCGTTCTGTCAAAAAGTCTCAGTGTCCAGCATCTTTGTGGGAGGACGGACTGTCTTTCCCACCGGACGCGTGTTTCTTCTGCTTCTGCTTGTACTTCCGCAACATCCGAACCTGCAGAATATTTAAAGAGTCAAAAAGTCTCCAAATGTTTAAACACAGACACGAACAGGTGAAACGTCTCCAAATGTACAAACACACAAACACACAGGTGAAATATCTCTAAATGTCCAAGCACACACATGTACAGGTGAAACGTCTCTAAATGTACAAACACACGTACAGGTGAAACGTCTCTAAATGTATAAAACACACACACGTACAGGTGAAACGTCTCTAAATGTACAAACACACACACGTACAGGTGAAACGTCTCTAAATGTACAAACACACAAACACACACACATACGGGTGAAATATCTCTAAATGTCCAAGCACACACAAGTACAGGTGAAACGTCTCTAAATGTACAAACACACACACGTACAGGTGAAACGTCTCTAAATGTACACACACACACACACGTACAGGTGAAACGTCTCTAAATGTACAAACACACACACGTACAGGTGAAACGTCTCTAAATGTACAAACACACACACGTGCAGGTGAAACATCTCTAAATGTACAAAGACACACACATACAGGTGAAACATCTCTAAATGTACAAACACACAAACATACAGGTGAAACGTCTCTAAATGTCCAAACACACACACATATACACGTACAGGTGAAACATCTCTAAATGTACAAACACACACACATACAGATGAAACGTCTCTAAATGTCCAAACACACACACATACAGGTGAAACATCTCTAAATGTACAAACACACACACATACAGATGAAACGTCTCTAAATGTCCAAACACACACAGACACACATACAGGTGAAACATCTCTAAATGTCCAAACACACACAATACACACACACATACAGATGAAATGTCTCTAAATGTCCAAACACACACACATATACAGGTGAAACGTCTCTAAATGTCCAAACACACAAACATACACACATACAGGTGAAACGTCTCCACATGTCCAAACACACACACATACAGGTGAAACGTCTCTAAATGTCCAAACACACAAACATACACACATACAGGTGAAACGTCTCCACATGTCCAAACACACACACATACAGGTGAAATGTCTCCACATGTCCAAACACACACACATACAGGTGAAACGTCTCTAAATGTCCAAACACACACACACACACACATACAGGTGAAACGTCTCCACATGTCCAAACACACACACACATACAGGTGAAACGTCTCTAAATGTCCAAACACATACACATGTACAGGGGAAACGTCTAAATGTGTCTCACCTTGGGTCCTGCTGCAGAGATGATGATGTGTCCTGGAGGTTGGACCCAGGGCTCTCCGTCCACCTGCACAGGGACTTCTTTACTGACCGTCAGCCGGATGTAGTTCCCCTGAGCGATGCGGATCCCACACCTCAAACCACTCTGCACCTGGCCCTGCACAGGAGGTTAAACACATGGACTTAAAGAGGACTGAAACAGGATCAGACCAGGACCAAAACTAGAACTAAAACAGGGCAAGATCAGGACTAAAGCAGGACTAAAGAAAGCCTAAAGCAGGACTAAAGCAGGACTGAAACAGGACTAAACCAGGACTAAACCAGGACTGAAGCAAGACTGAAGCAGGACAAGAACAGCACTAGAACTTAAGACTAAAATACACCAGACCAGACAAAAATAAACAGAGCTACCCAGAACTTTGCAGAGACTGAACCTCTGCTAAACCTGACCATAGCAGAATCAAAGAATAAAATGTTCCTATACAGACTGTAAGTACTAAATAAAAAAAACAGTGCCTCTATTCAAAGTTATTTTGAGATTTACAGTTATTTAAGTTAGTTAAGCGCAGTCCCCAATATTAAACAATACAACACTTAGGTGCCCTGGGAAATTTAGCTAAAAACACCTTAAGAAATCTAGGCATATTTTTAATGATGCGATGTCTTTAGAATATCACGCCAAGCAACTCACCAAAACTCCTTTTTCTACTACTACTTTCTAAACTACTTTTTCAGCTGTGAAATATATCTAAACTTTGCACAATGATTACTAAAACTGAGTTAGAGATGGTTATCCATGCATTTGTGTCCTCCAGACTAGACTATTGTAACAGTCTGTTCACCTGCCCGAGCAAGAAGGATCTTACCCGGATGCAGATGGTTCAGAACTCTGCCGCAAGGCTTTGAATCTTTATTAATGGCCACACAAGTTGGAATTTGCTTCTGATACAGCATTGAAAAAAGAGCTCAGATTGTTTCTGTGTTGTTACAAACAAGAACATAACAATAAGACACACAAATCACACAGAGAGGTACATTCAGTCCATGGATTGATTAAGTGTCCTTATGGCAGTGGGGATGAAACTGTTTTTGAATCTTACAGTCTTGGTTGACAGAGATCTGTAGCGCCTCCCTGAGGGCATGAGAGTGAACAGGTGATGTAGTGGATGGGAGGGGTCAGAGGTGATTTTTATGGCTCTGATGCGTCGGTTATACAGTGTGTCTATGGATGGAAGGGGGTGACTGGTAATTTTGGATGATTTATTAACAATGCGCTGTAATTTTTTGCGTGAGTGTAAATCCAGATTACCAGACCAGACAATTATTGAGAAGGTGAGAATGCTTTCAGTGATGGCGGTGTAGAACTGTAGGAGGAGGTTTGATTTGACTTTAAGTTATTTAAGTTGTCTGAGGAAGAATAATCTCTGATTGGCTTTCTTGTAGATGTGGTCTGAATGCAGTTTCCATTTGAGTGTGTTGGATATGTGTGTGCCAAAAATTTTAAAGGAATCGGTGGTGGTGATTGGTTCAGATGAGATGAACAGAGGAGATTTTATTGTATCAGTATGGGAAAAATTAATAATAATTTCTTGAGTTTTGGATGTGTTAAATTGGAGATGATTGTCTTGGCACCAAGTAACAGTTTGGGCTATCTGTTGACGGTAGTGTTGTTCATTATTGTTTGTGATGAGTACGATTATGGTTGTATCATCTGCATACTTGATAATGGAGACTGAACTGTGTGATGACGTGAGGTTAGAGTGAAAAGAGCCAGGGAGAGAGTACACAGCCTTGGGGGCACCGGTGCTGAGGGTCAGAGGTTGGGATAGAAGGCTGCCCATCCTGACCCTCTGTGTCCTCATGTACAGAAAGTTAAAGATCCATTGACATAGAGAAATGTGAATGTTCATGTCCAGAAGTTTATTTCGAAGGCTGACCGGGTTGATTGTATTGAAGGCGGAACTGAAGTCAATAAACAGTATGCGGGCGTATGTATTGGGAGACTCCAGGTGCTGCAGTATGGAGTGATGTGCTAGGTTTACAGCGTCTTCAACAGATCTGTTGGAACGATATGCAAATTGGTGATTGTCCATTATTGAAGTGGTTGTGTTTTTCAGATAATTGAGAATGATGCGTTCAAAAGATTTCATTATCACAGATGTGAGTGCAATTGGTCTGTAATCATTTAAGCAGGAAATTTTGTTGGATTTTGGAATAAGAATAATGATGGAGTCTTTAAATGATTTAGGTATTTAACACTGACCGAGAGACTGGTTGAAAATATAAGTAAAGATTGGAGCAAGTTGAGCAGCACAGAGTTTTAGGACATCAGAGGTGACTCCATCAGGCCTTTTCTCCTTTTGTTCTTGTAAAAGGAGGCCCTCACCTCCTCCTCCTCGATGGTAAAGGGAGGTGCTGGAGGTGGAGTTGGTGATGGAATAGGGGAGCCAGCTGACTGTTCAAATCTTGTATAAAACTGATTCAGTGTGTCTGGGAGTTTACTGTCAATGTTAATGTCAGGTGTGGGGGACGGACTTTTTTTGTAGTTTGTCATGGTTTTCAGTTTCCTCCAGATGAGTCTGGAGTCGTTTGTTGCTATTTGCTGCTTTAATTTCTGACCCGCACCAGCAGGAGAGCGCATATAACCCCCATCTTAAAATCCTTACATTGGCTCCCTGTTCTTTTCCGTATCCACTTTAAGATCCTGGTGTTGACCTTTAGGGCTCTACGCGGCTAGGTTCCGGCGTACATGCCAGATCTGATAAAGCCGTACACCTCCACCCGTATCCTCAGGTCCACCAGCCCAAACTTGTTAACAGTTCCTTGGACAAGTTTTAAAACATGAGGTGACAGATCTTTTCAAGCCGTCTCCCCTAAACTCTGGAATGAGCTGCCTCCTCACCTACGCGCTCTAGAAAGTGTAGATGCTTTTAAAAAACAATTAAAAACATTTCTCTTTGAACAAGCCTTCCCGCCCTCTTAGGTTTAGAGCTGTTATGACTGATTTTAATATGAATGTAACTCATGCTGTTTTTTCATCTTTTGTATGTGAAGCACTTTGTGACCTATTTCTGTGAAAAGTGCTATAGAAATAAACTTTACTTACTTATTTTTTTATATGATGTGCTAATATGATGAAAACTATGTATAACCAAACCACTGAACTGAACAGTAGCAGTAGAAGAAATAACAGCAGTAGCAGTAGCAGTAGTAGTAGTAGTAGTAGTAGTAGCAGTAGTAGCAGTAGTAGCAGTAGTAGTAGCAGTAGTAGTAGTACCATATGGACCACTCCAGTGACCCCCACCACCTCCAGCAGTCCGTCGTCGATGCTCGGTTTCCTGAAGCGACTGTCCGTCTCAGACCCCCACAGGTCGGCCCCGGAGCCCCAACTGTGGGACAGACCACGATATGAAAGACCAGGACTAAACCAGGACTAAATCAGGACTAAACCAGGGCAACAACAACTAGTATTAGTACTAGTCAAAACTAAACTAGGTCTAAACAAGAACTAAAAATATCTGAATCAAAACATAGTCATGTACAAAACTACCGGTAAACATTTTTTAACTAACTAAACTAAAAGGGAACAGGCCAAAACCAGAACTAAAGCAAAACTAAACCAGGACTACAACAGAACTAAACCAGAACTAAATCAGGATTAAAGCGGTACAAACCTGGACTACAACAGAACTAAAGCAGTACTAAATCAGGACTTCAACAGGACTAAGCCAGGACTAAAGCAGTAAAACACCACCAGGATTTCACCAGACCTAAACCAGGTCTAGACCGGTGTACCTGGGTATGTTGAGGAAGATGAGCCCCTCGATGTTGGGCAGGGGGACCGTCTCGAAGTCCACCTGGAGCTGGAGCTCTTTGTGCAAACTTCTGCTGTAGCTGATCTTCTGTAGGCCCACTTTCACATAGACGCCTTTATTGTGAAATCTGAGGGGACACAAGGCTTTTATTGTGAAAATCTGGAATAATGTACCCCCTCTTAATGTGAGATCTGCAGATGGCACAAAGCTTTTATTGTGAAAGTCCAGGCTACTATAGGCTTGTACAGTATTGTGAAAATCTAGATTTATGTAGTCCCACTTTGACATATATGCTCTTATTGTGAAATCTGAGGGGGGCATAAGGCTTTTACTGTAAAAATCTGGAGAAATGCAGTCCAGTTTTTGAAACTTTTGGTTTTTTGAGCTCAGTTTTTAACGTCATATCATGAGATTTTAACCAGCTAAGAAGTGCAGCGTGTGCAGTTCAAAGGACGCGAGTAAGGGACTGCTGGATTGTGTGGCATGAACTTTTGTCTTAGAAAAAGTCTCCAAATGTGGTGGTGAAATTCAGTTAAAGTCAGAATAATCTTAGTTGTTTGCCTGTTGATTTTAGAGGGTAGAGGGGACTAAACCCAGACCAGACTAAACCCAGACCAGACTAAGTCGTCCAGCTCTAGTCCAGGTGTGGTACCTGCTGGTGAACTTGTCCGGATCATCTTCTCGGGCCAAATGAAAATCCAAACTGAGCTCAGCATCGATCCCAAGACCAAAGTAGTTATTCATCTGGACGATCTGGAACAGAAGCATAAACCAGGTCTAAACCAAATCTAAGCCAGGTCTAAACCAGGTCTAAACCAACATAAAAAACCTGGTCTAAAGCCGCCCTAAAGCCTGAGTTGACTCCAGACCTTGGGGGGTTCCAGGTAGCCGTTGTCAGTCCCGGTCTGGCTCAGGTCCTGGGCGTCCAACAGGATGGTCCAGCGGTCCATGAGCACCTCCTCCGCCTCCTCCACAGACTGCAGCACGGAGAGGGGGGGCTCTGCACTGTACCCCGCCCCCCAGCGAAGCACTCGAGACAGGTCATTACCTACAGAGACGAGGGGGCACGATGGTATTAAACATTTCTATCTTTAGAGAGACCAAACTAGACCAAGTTACAGGTCAGATCTGTGGAGAGGGGACCCCGCTCACAGTCAGAATGTCTGTTTTTATAGTTTTTTTTTTTAGCAATAAAACCACCTGTAACTGAATAAATGTTAGAAGCTGTTTAATGTCACACTGTGGAGCAAAAATACTAATGAATAAAAAACCATGCAAATAAATAAAATAAAATAAATAAGATAAGCACATGAGCTGGTACCTGTTCCCAGAGGCAGGATGGCGAGTGGAGGTTCTCTACAGACCATCTTGTGCCTGATGGTCTCCAGCACTGAGAGGACCCAGCCCACGGAGCCGTCTCCCCCACACACAAGCACCCTGAAGCGGGGAACGGACCGGAACACGTGCAGCCTGGTGGTGGGGCACAAAACTTAACATTCAAATAGATAAACCAGGAATCTTTGTGGGTTTAACTCCCTTTTACACATGCTTAAAACACTTTATAAACCACACCTCTGTTTCTAAAGAGGTATTTAGGTCTGTATGAATGAATTCAATTAACAGGAATGAATAATGAAAAATGAAAAGAATAGAAGAGAATAAAGTATTTATTATTAAGCATCATGCTACAGAGCCCTGCTTTTGTTTAGGAAACAATTTAGTCTGCAATTAGTCACAAAAATTCTCAGACTGAAAAAAGACTGGATTTTTACCTGTGACATCACAAACCAGTAAGAATTTTAAACTGGATTAATGAGACAAATGTGAAAAAATCCAACTACAGGCATGTTTTTGATGAGAGAACAATGTTTTAACATGGTTAAAAACTCCAAAAAGTCAAGTTAGCAAAATATGTTTATGTTATGTTTATCTGGTCTTTTGTAAACTTTTAGGCTGTGATAATGTTGTTTTCTCATCTTAAACATGCCTTAAGTTACCTTAACTTACAGATGTTTCATTCATGTTGCATATTTAGGCTCTCTCCATAAAGGCTTGGTTTCCCCTTGTGACATCATGAAGTGGTAATCCAGAAGTACTCCTCCATATTTTTGAAGTATATTCTTAGAAATGTCCGTGCTTAACTGACTTTCATTAAGATGCATCTAAACTTTCAGTGTTACTCTACTTACTATGAGAGTACACGTTTAGGTAGTAGTATTTGCAGTACTTGTAGTACTCTCACCCCGGCAGTGGTCCTCCATGGCTGATGTCAAACACTTGGTGAGGGTTCATGATCTTTCTGAATCCGTGTAGAAGCTCTCGTCCTTTAAGTCCTCCACTTTTAGGATTCACAAACACCAGGAGCGGCTGGTCCTCCGGGCACAGCCTCTCCACCTGCACACACATAAATATGACTATAATCTGTCAGATACATCACTTACACACACATATAAATATTACTATGTTCTGTCAGATACATCATTAACACACATACCATATAAATATTACTATGTTCTGTCAGATACATCACCTACACACACATATAAATATTACTATGTTCTGTCAGATACATCACCTACACAAACACATTCACTATGTCTGTGTTATGACATATCTATTACCTACACAAACATAAGAACTATTATTATATTATGCTCATACACAATAGAGCAGACGTGGGCATTGTACAGTTCCCAGGCCACATACGGCCCTTTGGTTGACTCTGGCCAGCCTCTTTAAGATAATTTGGAATTACAAAATAAACAGTTTATAATTTTACCTCATGCCTGGACTAAAGCTGCATTGCTTTTATTTTGGAGGTATTTTTTTTAAATTACATTTTTTGTAAGGCAGGCTCACTTTATCATTGCTTAGTCATAACATAAACTCTTCCCACTCTTACCAGTGCATCATTTTTATAAAGAAATACAACTAATATTTTGCAGAAGTGAGTGAAGCATTTTGGCCTGGCCCTCCAAAATATTTTCTTTCTCATGTGGCCCCATGGTAAAAATAACTGCCCACCCCTGATTTAGAGGGATTATCAGACTGCAGAAAGAGCTGCTGTCCTGTCTGGTGTCAGGTCAGTGTGTTGGAGGATTTCAGCAGATTTCAGACTCTCTCAGGTTGTGGGGCTGGTTGTATTAATCAGGTATAAGTGGATGTTCACCTACTGAAGTTTGAGACATTTCTTCTTGTCATTTACGCACTCCCCAGCATTTAACACATACGGGTTCATTAAGACGTATCCCACTCACTAAGGTTAGTTTAGCCTCCTAACTTATCACACAGAGATAAACTGTTTTAGTGCTGACAACAGCATTAGCCAATGTTGCAGCTTCATGTTAAGCGCACAGACAGTGACGCTTTCTGCACTCTGCTGATAAACAAATAATCCGTCTATAAATGGACACGATCCTGGTGTTTTTATCTCATTATTTTGTCCGTAAATAAATTCCTATTCCTAATATGGACCTGGCTCTAGATTCATCTGTAGAACTCCTAGCCTCATGAGCTTCATTTGACTGGAGCTGAACGCTGTGGGTGACGTTACACTCCTTTAGTCCACTTCTTTATACAGTCTATAGTTATGTCATATATATCAACTACATACGTATTCACTATCATTATGTTATGTAAAGAAATAACCCTTATGGTACAGTCTGGGTGCACAGGGGATGTTGAAATGCTGACAAAAACACTATTTCAGTTAGACACAAAGGAGGGACTGAGGTTTTGAATGTTTGAAGACTGTGTTTCTGCCTTTTAACAATAATTCATGAAACAAGCTCCAGATCCCATTCAGAGGCATGAAATATGGATATGACCCAGAGTGCACTGCCACACCTCACCGAGAGCAGCTTCTAATCTGGAACTGCACAACACACTGCAATGTCAGCACTTTACTGGATTTACACCAATTAAAGGGCCCTTTTAGTGGTTGTCCCATTGAAGCTTGGGAGCCCCTGCTTAGACTGCTGCCCCCGCGACCCGGCCCCGGATAAGCGGAAGAAGATGGATGGATGGATGGATAAAGGGCCCATATTCTGCTATTTTCCCCTCTATGTAATAATGTTGTTTCCTCATCACAAACAGACCTGGAGTTGTGTTTTGTTTCATTCACATATGTTTGAATATTCCTTTATTATTATTCTATCTACATCTCCAAAGCTCAAAATGTTCTGTTCCACCTTGTGATGTCATGAAGCGGTAGTTTTCAAGTTAACAGCTCCCGTTACCTTTAGTTCAGTAGAGATCAGCAATTCCTGCTCTGGAATTATCCAAAAAAAGTGCAGTGAAGCACTTCCTGTATTACCACATGACATCACAACAAGAGTGTTTTCAGTTTGAGAAGAACTCAGCCTTAATATGCAGGATTTGTGTGGTAAACATGTGAGTGAGTAAGTAAGTTTTTATTTATATAGTGCTTTTCACAGACATATACAGATTATTATTCATTCACTCTACACTCACTGGTGGTAAGCTTAAAACTGACGGAAGCGAGGCTGCTAATCTGCGCCATCCGCACCTCCAACCACCACCATCACACACACACCACTTTCATACTAGGCAATGTGGGTGAAGTGCCTTGCCTAAGGACACAATGACAGTTTTTTGTGCTGTACTAACCAGGCCCGGCCTTACTGAGCTTCTGAGATCTAATGAGATCAGGCTTTGACAAGCCGGTATGGACACACATCTCATGTTTAAATTGTATTTAGCTGACTTTTACATAAACAAATACAGATGGAAAGCATTTTAGAGCAACAGCGCTGCTATTATGAAGAAAAGGAGCAAGTTATGGATGCAAAAACGAAAGAAATGTTGCACAAAAAGTCTATGCTTCAGGAGCAGATAAATTCTGATCATAGGACATGTGAAAGAAAATGTGTGAATGACACAACTCCAGGTTTGTTTGTGATGAGGAAATTATAACATTGATCAGAAAATAGTGTAATATGAGCCCTTTACCTGTCAACAGTCTTCCACTTCAGCTAACTTCATTCTCTCTAACTATTACTAGCCAAAACTACTTCACAAACACTAACCTAAACCTAAACCTGACCTAAACACTATCACGTTATAGAAGAACTACAACTTTGGCAGTATTACAGTAGTTTTATTGCAATAGTACTGCAGTATTTGTACCTGTATGTGAGGACAGACGAGTGAAGTGAGCTGCTTGTTGGAGACTGTGGTGTCTTTGGCCAACATGAAGATCCTCTCCGCCTCCGAGAAGCACGAGATCTGGAGAGAGATCCAGCCTGGAAATATACGAGAGAACATGAACCAGAGGAGAAAGGAGGAGGCAGGACCAGACAGGGGCAGAGACAGGAGCAGACAGAAGCAGACAGGAGCTTACAGGAGCTTACAGGAGCAGACCTCACCTTGAGCTCCATAGACTTGACTTATTGAGACCAAATTACCTAAAACAGAAATACATTGTTAGTTAGTTAGTTCTAATAAATACTAAAACTAGTATTGAAACTACTAATTTTTCACAGGTGTCAAGACTAAAAAAGTCCCATTCACAAACAGAAATGAACCTTTCCTGAAGCTTTAGAATGATCCTGAGCTGTATCAGAACAAGTAGAAGAGCAAATAGACTAGTAGACGCCCATGGAGCACTGTGGAACCTACCTGCACCACTGAGGGAGTACACACATATAAGGACACATGGAAACAGAAAAGAAAGTACGATCATTTAATGTGGAAAGTCACATTCCATTGTCTAAAGAAAGACTGTTTTTATTATCATCGTGGTATCAGAACTGGCATCAGACTCTATTCTTTAGTACCGAAATGAAGTTTGAAATTTTAGTATTGTGACAGCACTGGTTTTAAGTGTTGTTAAATCCTGTTTTGGACTTTGTTTAGACCTTTTAGTCCCGGTTTAGTTCTGGTTCTAACAGACTGAACCCCTGGTCTAGACCTGCTTTAGTCCTGGTTTAGTTCTGGTTCTAACAGACTGAACCCCTGGTCTAGACCTGCTTTAGTCCTGGTTTAGTTCTGGTTTTAACAGACTGAACCCCTGGTCTAGACCTGCTTTAGTCCTGGTTTAGTTCTGGTTCTAACAGACTGAACCCCTGGTCTAGACCTGCTTTAGTCCTGGTTTAGTTCTGGTTCTAACAGACTGAACCCCTGGTCTAGATCTGCTTTAGTCCTGGTTTAGTTCTGGTTCTAACAGACTGAACCCCTGGTCTAGATCTGCTTTAGTCCTGGTTTAGTTCTGGTTCTAACAGACTGAACCCCTGGTCTAGACCTGCTTTAGTCCTGGTTTAGTTCTGGCTAAAGCAGTAAACCCACTCTTGATAGCGAGGTGTTCATCGAGTATGTGGCTGTAGTCCTGCGTGTCCAGCAGGGGGGGCAGTCCTCCGATCAGCAGCTCCACTTTGACCTCTGACCTCCTGTTCTCCGCCACGTAGAACCGCGTCTGGTGCATCTGCCGCAAAGACACCTGGGAAATGGAGTTAGTGGAGTTAAAGACAAGTGTAGACAGGATGGTGGAGCCTTCACCAAAACTCCAAACAATAATTCTACACAGATTTCAGATACATGTGATTGACAGGTGGATTGACCAATCAGAGAAACACAATGGACTTTAGCATTAGGGCGGAAGTTTTGAACAGAAATTTGAATGCAGTTAGCAAATCCTGCAAATTCTTGAAGTGTTCTGCATAAAAACTGCTAACCCTGTAGTTAGCCCATGTAGAACCCATGTTCTGAAATGTGATTCTCATGTTTAAAATGTAAACACTGAACAGAATCCTATTATTAAAGGGCCCATGTTATAATGTTCCCTCATCACAAACAGACCTGGAGCTGTGTTTTGTTTCATTCAGACACATTTGAATAATCCTGGTTTATTAGTCTACATCTTCAAAGTTCAAAATGTCTTGTTCCACCTTGTGATGTAGTTCTCAAGTTTACAGCTACCATTTATCTTTTATTTGGTAGGGATGGGAAATTCCAGGGCTGGAATGAGTTGTTTGGGAGAAAATCTCAATCCAAATCCGCAGGGTTTGTGTGTTAAACATGTGTGAATGAAGCAAAACACAACTCTAGGTGTGTTTGTGACGAGGAAACAACAGTATAGATCAGAAAACAGCCTAATAGTAGGAGGGACTGACTCACCAGGCAAGTAAAGAAATAGTCAGTGTAGTAATTATCATGACAAGCCCTTTAAGTTTGTCTGTATGAAGCTGAAATTCATAGAACCACAGTTACTTTAGTTACCTTTCTGATTTCTCTGACTTTGTCCAGGACATTCTCTTTAGGCCCCAGAGTTTGCTTCATGACTGAATAATGACAGAGCACAGTTAGACAAACATGGAGTCTAGAACAATATAACACAATTTGAAGAACGATACTACTCCGTTTAGTCCTAGTTTAGTACTTTTTAAAATTACTAAATTGTAATCTATGTATTTATTTTGTCTTGGAAAATCATGTTTTGTTATATGCAGGGTGTCCCAAAAAATGTGCTATAATTTCGAAGGCCAATAATTTGTTAACTTGTTTAAGATTTGTTCAGGATTTTATATTCACTGTTTTATTTTTGTTCTGTTTTGAGGTTGAGCCGTGTCGTTCGCTCCCAAAGAGAAGTAATTTTGTGTCTTGGAATCTGCTCGCACACCCAAGACGTGCCTTCAGTGCAAAATTTGGAAAAACTTCACCAAATGTCAAACAAAAATGTAAAGAGGAAGGTGCTTATGTAGGGCTAAAGGATCTGGTAGACCAACATCAACATCATCATTGAGCTGGACTTGGTAGTTTTCAAGATAATTGCTTTTAAAATTATGTGAATTTTTTCCACCTAGTATATTTAATATTTATTGATTTTTAGCCAAGCGTGATGAATGCATTAATTATTTATGGAACAAAACCATTCTGCACTGGAGCAGTGTAACACTTTATTTTGTAATTGTGCTCTTATGTGCTTATTGTGTTCACTGTGGATGAATGAAATGTAAAATGTGGGACCAGCCTTTCAAATCTGCAAAACAAACATACCTACGGGTACAACTAAAACAACCTAACCTAACCTACTCCCGTTTGGCTCCTATTGGTCCAGTTAGTCCTGGTTTAGTCCTGGTTCAGACCTTGTTTGTTGTTCATGTAGACCTCCTGCAGACTGTAGCTGGTCTCCTTGTCTTCCTGAAACAAACACAAAAATAATACAAACTGGAACAGTTCTGATTCACATTAAAAACTCTGAGAGTGCTTCTCTCTCTAAGTTTTCTGAGAAAGAAAGAAAAAGTCTGATTGCACAGCATTGCCTGGATCTGCAGGCGGGAGAGGAGACCAGACTGTGAGCTGTGTGAGGTCTGTGTGAGGTCTGTGAGCTGTGTGAGGTCTGTGTGAGGTCTGTGAGCTGTGTGAGGTCTGTGTGAGGTCTGTGAGCTGTGTGAGGCCTGTATGAGGTCTGTGAGCTGTGTGAGGTCTGTGAGGTGGATGAGGTCTATATGAGGTCTGTGTGAGGCCTGTATGAGGTCTGTGTGAGGCCTGTATGAGGTCTGTGTGAGGCCTGTATGAGGTCTGTGTGAGGCCTGTATGAGGTCTGTGTGAGGCCTGTGTGAGGTCTGTGTGAGGTCTGTGTGAGGTCTGTGAGCTGTGTGAGGCCTGTATGAGGTCTGTGTGAGGCCTGTATGAGGTCTGTATGAGGTCTGTGTGAGGTCTGTGTGAGGTCTGTGAGCTGTGTGAGGCCTGTATGAGGTCTGTGTGAGGCCTGTATGAGGTCTGTATGAGGTCTGTGTGAGGTCTGTGTGAGGTCTGTGAGCTGTGTGAGGCCTGTATGAGGTCTGTGTGAGGCCTGTATGAGGTCTGTACCTGTTGTCCCAGTCGCCCCAGGACCTCGTTGAGGACTCTGGCTGCTGTGATGTTCTCAGAGACGGACACTTGGACAAAAGATGAGTCTGATCTGAAAAACACATCAGCATTAGCACCGAGCACACGGTTTAGTCTTGGTTTAGTCCCTACTCGGGTCCTGGTTTCTGTTGGTTTTTGAATCCTGGAAAAAAACTAAACTTATTAACATGTTTTGTAAGTTATATATTCTGACCCTCCCCCCTCCCTTTGCTAAATCACTCCCCCTTCAGAGCACTATCACAACACAATCAGCGTGCACCCCACTAATGAAACTACTGCACATCACATCAGCTGGCTGTTGTGTACAGTTTTGTATCATGTTTTTGTATATTTAGGGAGAGTTGTGGATAAATTCTTCATGAAGAATGTTTCTGCTTTGTGGACCTTGTTGTTGAAGATTTGGTGATGGGGCAGATTTCTGAAGCTGGTGGAGAGTAGACGAGACATTTCCACACACGTTTTGTTACAGAAAACAATTAATCGGAAGTTCACAAATCTACCCCTATATATGTCTAGTGGTTCATGGCATCTGTACACTGACTGGTGCATTGTGGGAGAGTGAGTCCTCACCTCTCCCAGTCCTGGTAGACCTTGATGACTTCTGAGTACTTGGGTTTGGCCCTCAGCACCCAGGTCTCTCCTCGGTCCTCGGGCTCTTGGTTCTGGTTCAGGACGTCTTCTTCATTGTGAGACGGATCGTTCAGTGCTCCGTCTTCTCCTCCGTCGGCATGGAGACCCTGATGCCCGTTGCCATGGAGATTAACCTCCTGCAGCTCGAAGTCCAGAGGGTCATCAGGGAGATAGTAGGCTCTCAGTGCTGCTTCCTACAGGACAGAACTGATATTACAAGTGCATGTCTGATCCAGTGAGACTAACAGACGCACTGTCTGTCCCCATAATTACTACATTGACTTATCGGTCAGTATATGAAAGCCCGAAAAATCTATAGGCCTACTGGGGCACAGTATTTATGAAGTGCACAATTTCTTTGTAAACATGAACAGATTTGGGGTAATTTTGTTTTATTAGAAAATAATTTGAGCTGTACAGGGTTAAACAAGTGACTTCTATGGCTAATTATTGGATCCTTCTGTCATTTATCTGTTGCAGTCCGGTCTGTGTACAATTTGTTTGTTTTTTTATTTCAATTAAGACCAAAAAACAATGGGAACAAATGGGAAAACAGTTTAGTTAATTTTTCTGTTTTAGTGTCAAACAAAAAAAACAGATTTCCATATTTAATTTAAAGCTTATTTTAAATAACACCAAACAAAATACAGTCATCGTGCCTATTTCACTTTTTATATTTTCTCTGGTTTATTTGGCCCGAAAGTTCTGCTGCTAGAAGGACAAAAATCGTTGCAAATTTGTGGACAAACATGTTGTCTTCTTTTATAGCAATGCATTTACTTTGGCATCTTAGACAGTAATTGTTGAACTCCATGACAAGAAACAGGAAGCAGCACTAAACTCTCCTTTGTTCAGTTCACTCCACAGAACTGGAATAAAAATCATTTTCATTATAGATCCATGGTTGACACTGAATTCACAGGCGGCGCTAAGCAGCAGAACTTCCGGGGCAAATAAACCAGAGATAAAATTGGCACCGAGACTGTTTTTGATTGGAAATAGAGGTTGAAATCAATTGTTTGTTTTTTTTTACACTAAAATGGAATAATGAAATAAACTGTTTTCCCATTTTCTTGTTTTTCATTCTTAATTGAAATTCAAAAGAACCAGTGGTACACAGACCCAGCCGGAACCATTTAACAAATCTTGCATTATTGTAGCATAAAGTTGTTTCAGTATTATTCTATATCTCTGTAGAAATATATAGTGCTTCAGCATGTGTGATTGTGACAGGCCTGTTCTGGGACAGTGGGAGGATTATGGGGATGGAACAGGAGACATGATAAGAGGCTGGGAGAGAATTGACTTTCATTTGGTAGAAATGTAAAAACCCATTCAGCCATTACACAGCTGATAATGATAATTAAAACACCATTTGTCATGACCTGTGCTCCCTTCCCCTCCTTCCCTTTTGTGTCTGTGTCTGTGTGTGTGTGTGGGCGGAGTCTCCTGGTCCTGATTCAGCTCACCTGCTGGCAATCAAGCTCGGGACTACTTAGCTCCTGTTTCTCCAGTAAGACTCTGCCAGATTGTTATCTACCTACACACGGTGAAACTCTTGGCTCTTCAAGTTTGGATCCTGTCTAGACATTTTTGGACTTGCCTGTTTTTGCTCCTCCAGTGATCCTTGTCATCTCCTGTCTTGCTCCTACCTGTTTCGGCCCTGCTTCGGCCCTGCTCCAGTCCTGCTCTGGTCCTGCTTCAGTCTTGCTCCAGTCCAGTTCCAGTCCAACTCCAGCCCTGCTCCAGTTTGTTCAATAAACCCCTTTTTCTTGTTTATTCCTTGTGGTCTGTTGTCCGGTTTTTGGGTCCTTCCATTATCGAGCCGTAACACCATTACCTTTAAGTACCTTACAAATGTTGTAATGGTTTAGTACAATTCATTTTTCTCACCACCACTTCGTCGTTGTTGGTTGCCCTGGAGACGGACACAGTTCGGGAGCTTCCTCGTTTCACGGCGTCGTCTCCATCGAACACTTTTAAGAACTGCCTCCCTGCAGCGCAAACACAGGCGGCCATGTTTAGGCTGTACGGAGGCCCAGAGGGGTCAAAGTTCACATTAAAAAGACGAGACGTACCAGACTCAGCGGCTGCAGTGGAACCGTCTTTTATCACGGCCAAAGAGACGTCCACTTCATCTGAGATATCTGAGAAATGAGAAATAAAACACGTGAAAATAAGAAAAATGCTTTTTTTCCCCCCCCTAATTTAACCATTTTTAGGTTTTACATTGATTAGACCTTGTGTCATCACACTAAGACAGAGGTGTCCAAACTATGACCAGGGGACCAAATGTGGCCCTCAGATAAATTTTTACCTCAGGTCTACCCCAGAAATTATTTGTTTATTATCTTATTTGACACCTGTCTCTTGCTATATTTTTTTGCTACTTATTTAGAATTTATTATTACCATTTTTTACTCTTTGTTATTCTATTAAATTGTGATGTGTGAGCTCCTGTGTCCAAATCATTTCTCTTGTGAATCAATAAAGTTTGTCTAAATTCAAGTCTAACCCAGGTCTACCACCAGTCTAATCCAGGTCTACCCCGGTCCTCACCCTGCTCTGGGGCGCTGCTCTCCTGGACTCTGTACAGGTGCATTTTGCTGAAGTTCCTGGACTCCAATCGGACACAGCGCGGGTCCAGGATCATGGTCCGGAATCGACCCAGGTTACAGTCTGGAGGAACGCTCACGAAGCAGGTGCCGTGGCTCTGAGCAGAAACACAGCAAACACGCACAAATAAAAACACACAAAGACACACACACAGGCAGTCAGTGTACCAGTGGTTATGAAAGCACAGACTGTATAAATGGACATGGCCAACGTGCAAGCTGCTACGATCCACATAGATCATTCAAATCATTTCAAGTCTTTAAATCAAAGTACGAAATAGAGCTTAGATTTTTACAATTTATAAGATTTTTAAACTAAATTGTACTTAAAGTCATGGTAAAAAAAGTAAAGAATTTATATAAGAATTGCAAATTTTTCCTTTTTAAATGTCTTAACAAGAATACGAATTATTATGGTCAGAACAGAAAGAACTAAGATTTAAGTGCTTAATAACAGTTAATTTGTCAACTAGTCTAAGCATGAAGTCATAGGGCTCAAGTCCGAGTCAAGTCCCAAGTCTTTGTCTATTTTATCAAGCCTCAAGTCCTAAAACTAGTGACTCAAGTCTGATTAGAGTCACGACTTGCAAATCCTCAGCTCTGTCAGTCATAATCCAAAAAATTTAAATTGAAAAGTGCTAATAACAGTCATTTCTTTGTGAAATTGGCACTGAAATGGAGCAAAGGATCATGGTCTATGTAGTTCCCTCTGTTTTTTTTTTTGCTATACTGCTGCACTATAACTATTCATTTAAGCAGAGAGCCTTGTGATTCAATATATTGTGATGGTCCACTATATTATTGTGAGACTTTTGCCATACCACATCATGATATTTCAGTTATTGTCACTTCCCTAGCGTAAAAGATATCTGAAATCTCACCGTGAGCCCGCACCACTCGCACCGGAGCCCCGTGAGCACGTCTGAGGATCCACACGAGCGGCGGCACACCTCACAGCGACACGACGACGAGGCACAGCCCTCCCTCCAGTGGTGAGGCCACGTATCCTTACGCACAAACAAATAGAGCCACATCAAAACACAAAACAGTGGAGCTCAACAGTGACCATCCACACGCTGGTTCTGGAAGTAACTTTCACATTATTTTTCCTCCTACATTTGCTTAGGGCGTATCAGCTCTGTGTTAACTAATGACAGCAAGAACTAGAATTTTATTTAATGTTCCTATATTACTTAAATTTGACTCTTGTGAGCTTTCAGCCTCCTCAAAAAACATACCTGGAGTTGTGTTTTGTTTCATTCACACATCTTTAAGTAATCTGTTATTATTCTTAGTCTGTCTACATGTCATTGATACAGGAAGTGCTCCATTGTGTTTTTTAACTCCATACAATTTCAGTAGATTCATTAGAATTGATCATTTCATCCTTGGAATTGTCCATCTATACTGAACAAAGGGTAAAAGGAACTGTGAACTTTAAAACTGCAACTGCATGACATCACAAGGTGGAACAGAGCATTCTGAGCTTTGGGGATGTAGACAGACTAATAATAAAGGGTTACTCCAACATACTCCAGAATAAAACAAAACACAACTCCAGGTATTTTTTTGTTTCTGATGAGGTAACATCATTATATTATTATTATATTACATTATTATTTTAATATGGCTTAAAGCTCACAAGAGTTTTGTGAAATATGCCGTAAAATACCAAATAAGAGCCAGGTTCCAATTAACCGCCGGGTCCTTTTAAACGCCGGGTGCAGGTGTATATTTTGATAAATAAGTGCTGGTTCCAAATAAACGGTGAGTCTAATGTTGGTGCTGAAGACAGAAGTCGAGCTGCAACAACAGGAGCAGGACTGATGCTCGCGTTGTCTCTACACAAACCAAAATGAAAACCACACGGCTCATTTGCATAAACTATAAATGCTGAAAAAAGCTCGCTCCTTGTGCCCTGATGCGGTGGATAAAAGTTCTCACTCTGTTGCTCCACACTCGCTGTGTCTGTCATTTGTTTTGCTAAAAAAATGTCTGCATGTTGTGGAGGGTTTTAATGACATTCTGTAATTCAAGAGTCACTTTCAAATGTGGGAAACTCCCTGCTCTGTAGATATTTTGTTGGAACATTTCAAATTAACTCGCCTACGTGTGTATAGAAAGTCGCCTAAATTATAGTCATACTGGTTAAAAGAATTTGAGAACCATATTTTCCCATATTTTTTTGTTGAGCAAGATTTTTGTGAGGAAGGAATGAATTGCCAGTCTAAATTGCCACTTGGTCTCAAATAAATGCCTGGTCTGTTAAGTGAATGAAACAAAGAAACGTCCTGGCTTTGATTTGGTATTTTACGGTAGGACTTTAAAAATGTTTGACTTCTATATTTGACAGGTGCAGGTGCTCAGGGGCAGGTGCTCAGGGGCAGAAGGCGTGGGGTCTTACGGGGCTCTGGAGCGGAGAGTCCAGGTGAGAGCAGCGGCAGTCGGCACAGATGAACACAGCACAGTCTGAGTGAACGTGGAGCTCACACACTGAAACACAAACACACAAGTCACTGGAACAGAAACACTACACACTCTGGTACTGACCGGGGACAGGGCTAAAGCAGGACTAAACCTGGACCAAAGCAGGACTAAACCTGGACCAAAGCAGGACCAAAGCAGGACTAAAGCAGGACTAAAGCAGGACTAAAGCAGGACTAAAGCAGGACTAAAGCAGGACTAGAGCAGGACTAGAGCAGGACTAGAGCAGGACTAGAGCAGGACTAGAGCAGGACTAGAGCAGGACTGAACCTGGACTGAACCTGGACTAAAGCAAGACTAAACCAGGACTAAACCAGGAATAAATCAGGACTAAATCAGGGCTAAATCAGTACTAAGGCAGGGCTAAAGCAGGACTAAAGCAGGACTAAAGCAGGACTAAAGCAGGACTAAAGCAGGACTAAAGCAGGACTAAACCAGGACTAAAGCAGGACTAAACCAGGACTAAAGCAGGACTCAACCAGGGCTAAATCAGGACTAAGTAGGACTAAAGCAGGACTAAAGCAGGACTAAAGCAGGACTAAAGCAGGACTAAAGCAGGACTAAAGCAGGACTAAAGCAGGACTAAAGCAGGACTAAAGCAGGACTAAAGCAGGACTAAAGCAGGACTAAAGCAGGGCTAAACCAGGGCTAAACCAGGGCTAAAGCAGGATTAAACTAGGACTAAAGCAGGATTAAAGCAGGACTAAAAACAGATCTAAAGCACTGCTGATTGATACAGACATATGGGGAAAATTCTACTAAATAACTGCACTAAATCTGAACTAACGCAGGACTAAACCTGGACAAAACCTGGTCTAAACCAGGACTAAAGCAGGGCTAACCCAGCATTAAACCAGCACTAAACCAGGACTAACCGAGGCCCCGCACAGAGAGCCCTGTTTGTGTAATAAGTGCAGCATCAGAACAGCTCTCACCCTCACAGCGCAGATCAGTGCTGCCCCCTGTAGGTTTCCGACACACACTGCAGAATCTCTTCTTGTGTCCGGGGAGCAGGCAGTGAGCGACAGGCACCTGCACCACACAGCAGGGATCAGGCACAATGTCCACACGCATTTTTGTCCTAAATTTATTGTTAATCTTGAGTCATAAATTAAACCAACCAAAAATGTAAAGTTATGGTACGTTCACACGGGTTTTGACCATAAGATTGACCTGGTTTGGCCCTGGTTTAGTTCCAAATTTAGTCTCAATTTTGATGTGGAGATTATAAAAGTGTGAATGCAGACAAAGAAAACATATTTATATAAATGAATTTATTTGTGTATTAATTATTAGTCATTAATTTATACTATTATGCACAAGATACATATTAGATTTCAAATAATACTCATATCTATTATACAATTGTCATTATCAGTCTGCTCCGACTGCTAACTGGAGGTACTGCTCTGTCTGAAGCTGTTACACGAGTTAGACTTTGTTTTTTTTATCACCATCTGGACCATGTACGCTCGGACTGATCACAGGCTCCTGAAAATGTGCTCTTTAAATGTGTCATCGTGTCACCATGGTAACTGCTGAACATTCCGTCATAGCTGTGCATGTACAACACCCCCTGCATGATGTCACTGCAAAGTGTCAATCGGCATTTCTATTTCTGCGCCACTGCCAAACCAGTAAACCTCCAGGGAAAAACTGTATATTCTTAAAGGGGGATTATGTGGGATTATGGAATTTATAACCATTTCTAACCACAAATACTGCTGCTACTACTACTGCTGCTACTACTACTACTGCTACTAGTACTGAAACCACACTTGTGCGTTCTCATCCACATGCTCATATAAACCCACGTAAATCAAGATGTCTAAAATATAATTGAATTCCTGTAATATACTGTCATTGATTTTATTGTGTTATTAGTTTAATTATAAACCACTGAACGATCAATACACCCGACTGCTGTTAAGAGCCTCCATAAACACAATCTGAGGCCAGTCCAGCTCTGACACCATTTCTGTTTTTGTTTATATAAAAAATACAAAATGCCCAAGAGGGTACACTATGACAGAGGAATTTTATTATTATGTATATGATTCTATATCAATTATTGTGGGTTTTAACACAAAACACTGAAGTAAAAAAAAAAGGTATCTGTATGTTTAAGTACATTTTACAGTGAATACTTTTACTTTTACTTCACTACGTGTGAGAGCAGGTATCTGTACTTTAATTACATTTTTGAACATGACTGAATGTAAAAGTATTTTTATTATTGTTTGAGACGTGCTGAAAAGGCTGAGGATTTATTTTTAACATGTTTGTAATTTGAGCAAATGAAAAAAATATACAAATAAAAACAAAACAAAATTATGAAATCACTGAACAAAGAGAGAAGAACAAAACCAGGACTAAAGCAGGTCTAACCCAGGTCTAACCCAGGTCTAACCCAGGTCTAACCCAGGTCTAACCCAGGTCTAACCCAGGTCTAACCCAGGTCTAACCCAGGTCTAACCCAGGTCTAAACCATGTCTAACCCAGGTCTAACCCAGGTCTAACCCACGTTTAAACCAGGTCTAAACCAGGTCTATCCCAGGTCTATCCCAGGTCTAACCCAGGTCTAACCCAGGTCTAACCCAGGTCTAACCCAGGTCTAACCCAGGTCTAATCCAGGTCTAACCCAGGTCTAACCCAGGTCTAACCCAGGTCTAACCCAGGTCTAACCCAGGTCTAACCCAGGTCTAACCCAGGTCTAAACAAGGTCTAACCCAGGTCTAAACAAGGTCTAACCCAGGTCTAACCCAGGTCTAACCCAGGTCTAACCCAGGTCTAACCCAGGTCTAAACAAGGACTAACCCAGGTCTAAACAAGGACTAACCCAGGTCTAACCCAGGACTAACCCAGGTCTAACCCAAATCTAACCCAAGTCTAACCCAGGTCTAACCCAGGTCTAAACAAAGTCTAACCCAAGTCTAAACAAGGTCTAACCCAAGTCTAAACAAGGTCTAACCCAAGTCTAAACAAGGTCTAACCCAGGTCTAATCCAGGTCTAACCCAGGTCTAACCCAGGTCAGGTCTAACCCAGGTCTAACCCAGGTCTAACCCAGGTCTAACCCAGGTCTAAACAAGGTCTAATCCAGGTCTAATCCAGGTCTAAACCAGGTCTAAACCAGGTCTAGACAAAACAACAAAATCAATAAATTTGAAGTTTTATTAGATCTCAAAATTAACTAAACTAAATGAGCGAAGGACTAAACCAGGTCTCAGCCAGGCCTAAACCAGGCCTAAAGCAGGTCTAAAACAGGTCTAAACAAGTCTAAAGCAGGTCTAAACCAGTTTTAACCCAGGTCTAAACCAGGACTATACAAAACAACAGAATCACTGAATTTGAGGTTTTATTTGATCTCAGAATCAGCATGAAACACTTTTACGTTTTACTCTTTACGTACATTTTTAACCTATACTTTAATACTTTTACTTAAGTAGATTTTTCCATGTGATACTCTTACTTTTACCTGAGTACTTTTTAGATCCCGTGTCTGTACTTTTACAGAAGTATCCAAATCGAGTTCTTAAATATGTGTAGTACACGTGTAAAGATGCGATACTGTGCTGGTACTTACAGAGATGGTGGTGGGCGTCAGGGCGGAGCACACAGACCTCAGAGTTTTCAGACACTTCTCGTGGCTCATAAAGTTACACACTGCAAAACAACCAACAGCTGGTTTATTTCTCCTGTTTAAACGCACAATTTTAAAAGGTGTATTACGTAACTTTTTCAATTGGGGGCCCGTCACCTGTTTGTTTCTACGGATATGTCATTGCTCGGCTCATGATATTCCACAGTGTGACATTAAACAGCTCTACTTTACGTTTATTCAATTACAGGTGCTTTAATAGCATGAAAATACCTAGAAAAACACATTCCGACTGTGAGCAGGGTCGCCTCTCCACAGATCTGCCCTGTCACCTGGTCTGGTTTGGCCTCCGTGAACATAGAAAGGCTTAATGTGCAACTGTGGAACGTTCTGGACAAAGCAATAACATCAGAAAATTCAGCAGAGAACAGAAAAGTTACAAAATACGCCTTCAAATCAGGAAATCTAAAGAACAAACTCAATTTATAGTTTCATTTCAGCGCTCTATGGTCAAAGAAAGAAGAACAAAAGAATAACCCACTTCCTTTAACAACGCTCCAGCCTAACCACCACAACATCTGTACACATCGTGCTCTTCACACACACTTAAAAGTTACGCTATGTTCTGATCTGTGTTGTAATGTCATTTCCTCATCACAATCAGACCTGAAGTTGTGTTTTGTTTCATCCGTATGTTCAACACGAGTTACAGGCGATACAAGAAGTGCTCCACTGTGTTGTTAAACTCCACACAGCTTCATTACAGTAATTAATAGTTAAAACTGCATTTAAATAAACTAAGAAACAACAAAATAGACAGAAAGATATTTGGTACAGAGGATGACCAAGTTGAAGAGGAGGTTTTTGGTGGATGGAGCAGAGGATTCAATCAACTAAACTAAATGAGTGAAGGGCTAAACCAGGACTAAGGTCTAAAGCGGGTCTAAAACAGGTCTAAAACTGCAGGTCTAAAACAGGTCTAAAACTGCAGGTCTAAAATAGGTCTAAAACAGGTTTAAAGCACATCTAAAATGGGCATAAAACATGTCCAAAGCAGGTCTAAAGCAGGTCTAAAGCAGGTCTAAAGCAGGTCTAAAGCAGGTCTAAAGCAGGTCTAAAGCAGGCCTAAAGCAGGTCTGAGCCAGGTTTGAACCAGGTCCAAATCAGGGCTAAACTAGGACTAAACCAGAACTAAACCCATTTTAAACTGAACTAAAAAAGCTTCATGACATCACAACAAAGCGTTTTGAGCTTTAGAGATGTAAACAGACTAATAATAAACATGAATGAAACAAATCACAACTCCAGGTCTGTTTTTGATGAAATAACATTATAACATGGATTAAAGGTGCACCGCGTAACATTTGTAGTGGAAGGTCTCCATGGAGATGTTTTTGCTTTGTCTAGAATGTTCTACAGCATATCTTAAACCTACAAGGGAGTGAAGCTATATTAAGAGTCAGATCTGTGGAGCCGAGCGTTGCACCTACTCACAGACAGGAAAGAATTGTAGATAAACAGACACAGCTGTAATGAATACATGCTGGGTGGAAATGTTTAAAGTCATACCAGGAAACATTCCAGGCGAAAAATAACATCTCCATGGTGACAAGCAGGTGACGAACACAGAAGAGGGAGAGTGAGGAGGAGGTCAGATGGAGCAGAGGATTCAATCAACTAAACTAAATGAGAGGAGAACTAAACAAGGTCTAAACTAGGGGTGGGTATTGCCAACAACCTTGCGATACGATACGATTCGTGATACAGGGGTCTCGATACGATACGATTCGCGATACAGGGGTATGCCGATACATGGTCTTCAAGGCGATACGTATCCCGATATTTTACATTACGTAACCTATAATTTAAAAAAAAGACAGATGTTTACTCAAATGTTATTTTTATTTTGGTGTAGCGCATCAGTTACAATGTAACAGAAGAAGGCTGTAAGGCAGAAACTGCCCTTGATTAACCTGTTAACACCCGCACTCGGCACAAGTGTTCAAATATGTACCAGATGTTCCAAACTGTAATAAGATGTAATGTATAATAAATAAACCATCTTCTGAAATTTAGGCATGTTTTCTTAAGATAAATAACTAAAACAAGCCAAAAAATTTCGCTCCATATGTCTCGTGTGCCTTCACCAGTGCGTAAAAGGAGGAGAGAGAGAGTCCCCATACACAGAGCGCATGGAGCTAGCCTATCACTACAGCACCTCTGCCCCACATGGGGCCCACCGCTGAAATCGTCTTTTCATAGGCTACTCAGATCTGTCAATCATTTCCTGAAAGAACCAATGACTGAAGAGGTTTTGCCGTGGAACTGTCCCTCGGTCATACGTAATACGCCGCTAACTGGACGCACTCGTTTTGTTCCCCAAGCTGTAGCGCGGCGCCCCGTAGCCGGACCGAAGCCTGGATACGCTTGTTTTGTAGCTAAGAGTGTGAAGAAAACAAACATACCCCACACCGCTAACAGGAGCTAGGCGCTTAGCTATGCTAAGGACCAAGAGCGAGAGTAGTAGAGAGATGCGTCGCTCATCCATTCAGACAAACTCGGACTTTCTGGATTATTTCTCCACATGGAATTATTTTATGAAAAAAACAACTGGATATTCTTTTTCTGTGGACTGTTACGGACTAATCGAGCACAGCTATTCTTGGATTGGACCCGTTTCGGACCGACAGAACCGGCTCAAAGGTAAGAAATGCGATGAATATTTTCGGTTAAGTTATGGCTCTTTGGGCTCGCTGTGTGGCATAAAATGAATGATATGGTTGTTTTACTGAGGAATTAAGCTTTCAAACGATGTATAGCATGTCAATATTGGAAAAATAAGTACGGTGAATATCTGGCTTGACTTTTTAATGTTGTGTAATGTCGCCGTGGCGGGTGGGTGTTAAGTTTAATGTAAACATGGCTTAACAAGGCTGTATGCTGACATGCAGCTACCTTTGATGAAAGTAAACTTAAGATATGGCCTTAACAAGGCTGTAGTGCAGAAGGAATGCTGCCTCTGACAATACGAAATGTGCATTGCAAGCAAGGATCACTTATCAGACGCAGTTTGCTGAAGCTTGATAAATAATGTTTGTTGCATGTAAAATATCAATACTGACGCCTCCGTATCGATAATCGCCAAGAGGCCCACGACGATGTATCCCCGTATCGATTTTTTGAACACACCCCTAGTCTAAACCATGTCTAAAGCAGGTCTAAAGCAGGTCTAAAGCAGGTCTAAACCATGTCTAAACCAGGTCTAAACCAGGTCTAAACCAGGTCTAAAGCAGGCCTAAAGCAGGTCTAAAGCAGGTCTAAAACATGTCTAAAGCAGGTCTAAAGCAGGTCTAAACCATGTCTAAAGCAGGTCTAAACCAGGTCTAAAGCAGGCCTAAAGCAGGTCTGAACCAGGTCTAAAGCAGGTCTAAAGCAGGTCTAAAGCAGGCCTAAAGCAGGTCTGAACCAGGTCTAAAGCAGGTCTAAACCAGGTCTAAAGCAGGCATAAAGCAGGTCTGAACCAGGTCTAAAGCAGGTCTAAAGCAGGTCTAAAACATGTCTAAAGCAGGTCTAAAGCAGGTCTAAACCATGTCTAAAACATGTCTAAAGCAGGTCTAAAGCAGGTCTAAAGCAGGTCTAAACCATGTCTAAAGCAGGTTTAAAGCAGGTCTAAACCATGTCTAAAGCAGGTCTAAAGCAGGTCTAAAGCATGTCTAAAGCAGGTCTAAAGCATGTCTAAAGCATGTCTAAAGCATGTCTAAAGCAGGTTTAAGCAGGTTTAAGCAGGTTTAAGCAGGTCTAAAGCAGGTCTAAAGCAGGTCTAAAGCAGGTCTAAAGCAGGTCTAAACCAGGTCTAAACCAGGTCTAAACCAGGTCTAAAGCAGGTCTAAAGCAGGTCTAAAGCAGGTCTAAAGCAGGTCTAAAGCAGGTCTAAAGCAGGTCTAAAGCAGGTCTAAAGCAGGTCTAAACCATGTCTAAACCATGTCTAAACCATGTCTAAACCATGTCTAAAGCAGGTGTAAAGCAGGTCTAAACCATGTCTAAAGCAGGTCTAAACCATGTCTAAACCATGTCTAAACCATGTCTAAACCATGTCTAAACCAGGACTAAACCATGTCTAAAGCAGGTCTAAAACATGTCTAAAGCAGGTTTAAAGCAGGTCTAAAGCAGGTCTAAACCATGTCTAAACCATGTCTAAACCATGTCCAAAGCAGGTCTAAAGCAGGTCTAAAGCAGGTCTAAAGCAGGTCTAAAGCAGGTCTAAAGCAGGTCTAAACCATGTCTAAAGCAGGTCTGAACCAGGTCTAAAGCAGGTCTAAAACATGTCTAAAGCAGGTCTAAACCATGTCTAAACCATGTCTAAACCATGTCTAAAGCAGGTCTAAAGCAGGCCTAAAGCAGGCCTAAAGCAGATCTGAACCAGGTCTGAACCAGGTCTAAAGCAGGTCTAAAACATGTCTAAAGCAGGTCTAAAGCAGGTCTAAACCATGTCTAAAGCAGGTCCAAAGCAGGTCTGAACCAGGTCTGAACCAGGTCTAAAGCAGGTCTAAAGCAGGTCTAAAGCAGGTCTAAAGCAGGTCTAAAGCAGGTCTAAAGCAGGTCTGAACCAGGTCTAAAGCAGGTCTAAAACATGTCTAAAGCAGGTCTAAAACATGTCTAAAGCAGGTCTAAAGCAGGTCTAAACCATGTCTAAAGTAGGTTTAAAGCAGGTCTAAACCATGTCTAAAGTAGGTTTAAAGCAGGTCTAAAGCAGGTCTAAACCATGTGTAAAGCAGGTCTAAAGCAGGTCTAAAGCAGGTCTAAACCATGTGTAAACCATGTCTAAAGCAGGTCTAAAGCAGGTCTAAAGCAGGTCTAAAGCAGGTCTAACCAGGTCTAAAGCAGGCCTAAAGCGGGTCTAAACCAGGTCTAAACCAGGTCTAACCCAGGTCTAAAGCAGGTTTAATCCATGGTCTACACCAGTGTCAGTTTGTGTAATCTAGGACCTTTAATGAAACCATGTTCATCTAGTTATAATAAATATGAAAGGGAGAAGACAGGATAAGCCTTCGAACAGCACAGTGACCACAGTTGTGCAGTGTTCTAACATCAATCCCAATGTTATGTAATAATCCATGTTTATCACCTCTCGCTGCCTTCTGCCACAAACACTGGGTCACTACAATACTTAAAACTGCATTCAAATAAACAAATACAAACAAAATATACAGAAACATACATGGTACAGAGGGTGACCACGTTAAAGAGGAGGACAGAGGATGGAGAGCAGAGGGTCAGATGGACTAAACTCGGACTAAACCAGGACTGAACCAGGTCTAACCCAAAAATAAACCAGGACTAAACCAAGCCTAAACCAAGTCTCAAGTAAGTCTCAAGTAGGTCTAACCCAGGTCTAAGCATGGTCTAAATGACATCTGTGTTTGCACTAAGTTAAACAATCAACAATGACAAAGGAAGGAGGATGTGGTTGGAAAATCCTTTATAAGGAAAGCCAGAGGAAGGAGGCAAGGAGGTAAGGAGGCAAGGAAGTGTCTCCACACTGATCCATAGACGGCCGGTTACTATGAGAACTGAGGAAGACCATGGGAGGGTTATGTTTAGAACAGCCAAGACCTGGTTGAGTTCTACTAAAGTCCTGGTTTGAACTGGATTTACTGATGATGATACAATCTTATCAGTAAGGACTAAGGACTTAAAGACAAAGGACATAGGAGGGAGAGTGAGAATATGGTACAGAGGACGTAAACAACACCTGTATTACTTTATCAAGACTAAACCAGGATCAAGAACTTGCAAAACGAGTCTAATTCATGACTCAACAGAAAATTCCCATGAATCAAACCGGACTGAGCAGCAGGTCCGATCCCCACGGGCCCACAGTGGCTCTTACCCGGTCCCCCCGCCCCACTGAGGCTTTTACCCGGTACCCCCCGGCCCTCGGAGGCACTTACCCTCACACACGAAGCCCGCTAGCCCCCAGATGAACTCGCTGCAGCTGTGGCAGAACGTGGGCTTCGTCAGCGTCACTTTCCTGAAGCAGTGCCCGGTGGAGGGGCTCTGGAGCCGTGGCCGGGGCGAGGGCGACTGCTGCTGCCCGCGCTTCTTCCCGGCCAAAGGGCTCGCTGTCCGGGTGCTGTCCGCCATGTCCTCCCGGTGATGCTCGTCTCCGGGGGGAGGCGGCGAATCCAGATCCTCCGGTGTGAATCAGAACACTCCAGAGTCCAGCCTCCGCAGCTCAGACATGTCAGCGGGACGTCTCAGCAGCGACGCCCGGAAAAGGTGCGCTGTCACCGGCGTGCTTGCTAGGAGGACTCCCGTCAAACCGTTTAACCGTGAAGCCCTAAAACAGATTAACTGTATCCAGGGTAGTCAGCTTTACTAGCCCGTGATAGACCAGTCCTACGTGTGGTTAAACAGGCCCACAGTCAAAGCATAAATCCACGTCTTATCCCGGACTAACCCGAAGAATAAGCTGCCTTCTTAGTCCGAGTCATGCCGTCCGGCCGAACCAGCGGAGCCGCCCAGAGTTAGGTCCTACCCGGCCACCAGCGCTCCCGGACCGGCTTGTTTACCACCGCCTCCCGCTGAAATTACACAACCGTGTACATGTCCAGACTTTTATTTAGAACACATGGCTCATAAAACACGGGTAAACCCTCCCGGAGCGTGGAGGAACCCCGGACACCAGTGGACCCGTCGCGTTGTCTTCACCGAGCAGAGGTCGAGAGCCACGCCGAGATCAGAACGCTGTTCCCGCGGAGAGCGGCGCCAGACAGCGGCCTCTGGTTCTCGGATTGGCGCCTGGATCAGTGGTTATCGATTGGTTCACGGTGTTGATGCCAGCTCAGTGCCAATCACAGCCGTCACTCACGGAGCCAAACACCGGAACAAACAGCTCCACATCCGCGAGGAGGAGGAGCCCCGGGGCAGACGAGGCGAGACCCGCGGCAACAAGTGTCCTCCTCCCCGTGAAGAGACGCGGAGCTCTGGGAGGAGACAGGGCGAGTGTCACAGAGCGTCTTTCAGCTCTGAATCACTGCGTTAGCCCTGTCACATCTTCACTATGGTTCACAGACCGTGTTGGTTACGAATATAAATGATAAAGTAGAGTTTATACAGTCTCTTTGGTCACGATCACAAACCTGTCCTGTGGCAGGCTGTGGCTAAAGGCGCTCTAAAGCTGCCCTCAGTCTGTTTAGGCCGCAAGAGAGATGCTTTTTAGCTCATGTGGTGGATGATAAACCAACTTAGGGTGACCAGATGTTCTAGGACAGTCCCAGTTTGGAGCCCAGCAGAGTTCTCCAAAACCACAGATTTGTCTCAGTTTTACATAAAAATGTCCCAGTTGTCTCTATTTTTGACCAGTTTATTACCCGCCAACAGTAAAGAGGGATCCCCCTCTTTGTTAAGCTAAAACACTGAAAACTGTAATTGAAAATGGTACTGACAGAAGTCTCAGATTATGACCCACAAATGAGTCGAGAATGGACAATGTTATGGGCTCTTTTCAGTTTTATTTACAACCATCATCAACCATCCCAACCCAAGTGTGTCCTAGTTTTGCATTTTATAAATTTGGTCACACAAAACCACCTGCTTGTCTCCACTGTGTGATCAGCTTAGAATGTTCCACAGTGTGGCATTTAGGGTATAGGCTTATACCTAAGAGGCCAGAGCGTTTAATAACTTTAAACATAAAAACATAAAAACCTTTATGTCTGAGGAGAGTGTAGGTGTCTGCAGTAGCTTCAAATCAAGACTTAAGTGAGACACGGGGTGAACAGGACCGGCCCAATAAGACTCAAACAGGACTGGACCTAAGACTCAAACAGGACTGGACCTAAGACTAAAACAGGACTGGACCTAAGACTCAAACAGGACTGGACCTAAGACTCAAACAGGACTGGACCTAAGACTCAAACAGGACTGGACCTAAGACTCAAACAGGACTGGACCTAAGACTCAAACAGGACTGGACCTAAGACTAAAACAGGACTGGACCTAAGACTCAAACAGGACTGGACCTAAGACTCAAACAGGACTGGACCTAAGACTCAAACAGGACTGGACCTAAGACTCAAACAGGACTGGACCTAAGACTCAAACAGGACTGAACCTAAGACTAAAACAGGACTGGACCTAAGACTCAAACAGGACTGAACCTAAGACTAAAACAGGACTGGACCTAAGACTCAAACAGGACTGGACCTAAGACTAAAACAGGACTGGACCTAAGACTCAAACAAGACTGGACCTAAGACTCAAACAGGACTGGACCTAAGACTAAAACAGGACTGGACCTATGAGACTCAAACAGGACTGGACCTAAGACTCAAACAGGACTGGACCTAAGACTCAAACAGGACTGGACCTAAGACTCAAACAGGACTGAACCTAAGACTAAAACAGGACTGGACCTAAGACTCAAACAGGACTGAACCTAAGACTAAAACAGGACTGGACCTAAGACTCAAACAGGACTGAACAGAGGGTGACCGTTTATCATCACAGGCACTTCACAGGAACTTTTTACTGCAAATGCATCCTCTGTAACCACAATAACTCACTTCCGTCAATCTGTCCCTGTGGCTGTGGCTACAAATGCAGTTTACCACCACTGAGTGAATAATGCTGTAAAACATCTTTGAGTGTCCAGAAAAGCGCTGTATAAAACTGATGCATTATTATTATTTATTAACCCTGTTGTGATGGAAACAGACTTCATTTAATGTTCCAGGGTTTATGACTGTGTAATATTTGGCACATTGTTGTTGTGGAGGTGAAAGTACTTTGCCTGAAATATTCCACATTACAGCATTAAACTTACCATAGGGACTTATAGTGTGTGCGTTTTTTTCTGACTGGCCATGTTTCTAACCTGCGAGACTGAAGTGCTGTTAATTACAATAACAATTCCTGCTCTATAACACCTTTATTATGAGGCCATGGTGTGTCATAGGACGCTAGGTCACCAGTGCATCCACTGAAACTTCCCAAATATTATTTGACACCTGTCACTGTCACAGAAGTCAAAATTAAGTTATGTGCAGTTTAAAGATAGTTTCTTTACTGAGTACTATGTTACTACTACTATATGTTACTACTACTATATATATATATATATAAATAAAGCCAGAGGACCTTATGTGCTCAGCTCAGCAGGAGTGCTGCCCCCTACAGGAGGAAGTGGGCCGCTTCAACACAGTCCCAGAGGAGGACAGGTTCTGTTCTGTGTGATTTATGTTGTGGAGGATGGATTTCATTCCATGTTTTATTGTCCAGTGTATAATGATTTAAGACCTGATTTGTATGAAATTATTCAGCAGAAGAACCCTGATTAGTTTTGGCTGTCTGAAGGATTAATGTTCATATTGGTTATTTGAAAATGAAATATTTTTGTGGCAGCCTGAGTAAAGAAGGCCTGTACCCTGAGAGGAGGTTGTTTACTTGTCTGACTGTTGGATTTTTTCTGTCTGTATTTTTGATGACATCTTCCTTTATACTGATGGAAGTGTCATATAAGCCCATATGGGGTGGGCATTCAAGATTCAAGATCAAGATTACTTTATTTGTCCTGAAGGAAATTTGTTTTGGACACAAAAGCTGCCACATAAACAGTACACATTAAACAAACATGAAACAAGACATACTTCAACATTCACTTTAACAACCCCATACCACATCATATCACAGTCCTGCGCTATGGCCTAAGTTCAGGAGAGTCACTGAGATGGGCAGGAATGAGTTTTTATACCTGTTCAGGTATCTTTTTCTGTTTTTAATGGGTACTCTATAGCGTCGCCCAGATGGTAGCAGCTCATATTGAGAGTGTAGGACATGAGAGGGGTCTGAAGTGATCTTTCTTGCTTGTTTGACAACAGTCTCCTCAAACAACTGTTGCAAGGATGGATACTCTCTCACCCCCATCACTTTGAGCACTGTGCACCAGTCTATAAAGTTCAGATTTTGTTTTAACTGTGAGATGACCAAACCACACACACATTCCATATCGTATTATGCTCTCAATAATAGCATGATAGAAAACAATCATTATTTTTTGTTCAACACCAAATACCCTCAGTCTTCGCAAGAAATACAGTCTTTGTTGTATCCTGCTACAGACAGAGTTCACATGGACATCCCACGTCAGGGTGGAATCTATGTGGACCCCCAGGTATTTGTATGAATGAACCTGGGTGACCTCAGAGTCATGGATGGAGAGTGGGGTGTGATCTCCCAATTGTCCTGGATCAAAAATTATCTCTTCAGTTTTCTTCACATTGACAATAAGATGATGGTCATCACACCACTTTACAAAGCGCTCCACCTCAGATCTGTACACTGATATATCTGTGTCCTTGTCCATGAGTCCCAAGATGGCTGTATCATCAGAGAACTTGATGATGTGAATGCTGGGGTGATTGCTGATGCAATCATCGGTATAAAGAGTGAACAAAACAGGCGAGGAGACACAGCCCTGAGCAGCTCCGGTGTTAAT
>CM068346.1:4297238-4307238 GCA_034769755.1 Odontamblyopus lacepedii | reverse complement strand
GAACTCTGCTCCAAATTCCCCCCTATAACCCCATAGCCTCAGTGAGCTTCATTTGACTGGAGATGAATGCTGTAGGTCACCAGATAATGTACAGTGTTCCTTTAAAGTGACTGAATGACTCCAAATGCTGCACAAAACCTTCGTATCATCATCTTCATCATCTTTGCACTGTTGCACTTATATATAACAATATTTACTGTATTTATATTACTGTATTTATATTTTTTACATACATTTATATAATTATGCCTTATTTCACATCAGTCTGTTGCTACTTATTTTGAATTTATTAGACTTAGACAAACCTTATTGATCTACAAGGGAAATGATTTGGACACAGACACACACATTACAATATAATATAATAATGAAAAGTAAAACATATAAATGGTACTAATAAATTGTAAATAAGTAGCACAAAAGAGAGCAAGTGACAGGTGTCAGATGAGACATAGTTACTGGATATAAATGTATATGTAAAGTCAAACTAAAATAGAAAAATAAGCAGGGTTCCCACTCTTCACTTTCACTTTTTCATGACCTAAAGTGAATTTTCCATGATTTTATGGCACCCTAGCAAACTTTTAGGGCTAAATATGAAATTACTCTTTAAGTTAACTCTGAGTTAACTCTTTCCACTCACCTTATGATTTGGTATTATAGTTTTTTTATCATTCAAAATACTGTCAGTAGTCGCTTTTAAACAAAAGACCTTATTGTGTATTGTCCTGCTGGAGCGGCTGGCGCGTACGATCGGAAAGAATCATAATAGCCTCATGAGAACTTAACAGAACGCTGTAATTGCGTGAAAGAGATGCTAAAATTCCATGACTTTTCCAAAACTTTCACTGAATTTACACATTTCCATGACTTTTACAGGATTTCCATGACTCTGGGAACCCTGAATAAATAATAAAATCTAAAATCACGGCTATATACAATAGGTCACAGGAAGACAGTGCAACAATGATAGGATGATTGACAGGACATAGAGTTATCTATCTGTTATTACCATTTATCGTTTTTACTCTTTGTTATTATATCATATTGTGATGAGTGAGCGTCTGCATCCAAATAATTTCCCTTGCGAATCAATAAAGTGTGTCTAAGTTTAAGTCTGGGACGATGCAGAGGACACCAGCCCTGCTTCTGCTGACACATGAAACACAAACAGACTCAAAATAAAAGAGCTGCCTCACACACTCTGCAGGTGTGAACTTGAGAGCGCTCAGATTACACTATTTTCAGATCTACTGTATGATATCATGTCGTTTCCTCATCACAAACAGACCTGGACTTGTGTTGTGTTGTGTTTCATTCTCACATGTTTAACACTCAAACCCTGCATCTTTAGTCTAAGTTCTTCTCTTAAAGTAAAATATGTAAAATCCAACGTAGCCTAAGTTTAGATCTTGTTTTGTTCTACTTTCTTTCTGGTTTAGACCTGGTTTAGACCTGACTTAGTCCTAATTGTGTCCTGGTTTAGTTCGGGTTCAGTCCTGGTTGAGTCCGGATTTAGACCTGGTTTAGGCCTGGTTTAGACCTGGTTTAGTCCTAATTGTTTCCAGGTTTAGTTTGGGTTTAGACCTGGTTTAGTCCTGGTTTTGACCTGGTTTAGTCCTGGTTTAGACCTGGTTTAGTCCTGGTTTAGAACTGGTATGAGCTGTTCCACCTTGTGATGTCACGTGGTAACACAGGTTATATTCCATACACCTTCACTAGAATTATAGAATCATTTGGATCATTTTCGCACTGGAATTGCCCTTCTCTACTGAACTAAACTTGAAAACTATCATTTCATGACATCACAAGGTGGAACAGAGCATTTTGAGTTTTGGAGACGTAGACAGACTAATAATGCAGAATTAAACATGTGTGAATGAAACGAAACACAACTCCATGTGTGTTTTTGAGAAGGTAACAACATTATAACATGACGTAAAGCTCCCAAGAGTCAGGAAGTGTGTCTTAGCCTGCTAGTTATTAGCCTTACTGTGACGGCACAACTCCGCTCTGGTCTCTGACAGCTGCCCTGACATAAGGTAAGTGGGGAATAACTTTGGGCCACTGCAAACTGTTCAATCAACTAATTATTTTTTATATATATATATATATATAGTCAGTAAAAATCAGGTATCGTGCCTTTAAACTGTCTTTTGCACGGACCGATGCTCTGCACGATCCTGTCTTGACTTAAGCTCAGTCTCTTCAAATTTCACAAACGGCACAAATGCCCTGGGACAGACTGAGATGTGCCAGTTTATGTCCAACATCTCGCACTAATACTGTACGTCTACACTGCCCTACAAAGGAAAAACGCATGACTCAACTCTCAAAGCCTTGTTTTTGAGAAATCCTGATGAGAAATTTGCAGTAACTCTTTAGTCATTCCGAGGAAAAGTGCAGTAACTGAAGCTGGGAATGTTCTAACAGACAAATCCAAACACAGATACAGCACTTTTTGATTTTGATTGAACTCACAGATCCTGCAGCATGTTTTGTTCTCTAATTCTGAAATGGGACAAAATACAGACTTGAAACTCTCACAATTTCTTACTCAACACAAGCAAACTAAATATGCTTTCTCAGACAAGCTCATTTAATGTTCTTTATCTGTACATTCAGAGCCATTTAAAGACATTTTTCCCAGTTTAACCATCAGCAAAGTTACTGCGTTTCTTCTTTTGTAGGCCAGTTTAATTCACATGTAGGTTGGCCTATTTAAAGTGCCTTGCCCATGAGCACCCTGACAGAATACAAAACTAATGAGTGAGAATCGAACCACTGAGCTTCAGAAAATGTCATTAATTTGCTCGCTGTGTTGCAGTGTTGCAGTGTTGTGAGGTCTAAAAACTAAAATAAAACATTTAGGTAATTCTTATCTTTTGTTGTACCACGTGGATGCCGCACCACACGTCCCTGTGTCCCCTGTCCCAGCGGATGTATCCAAAACCAGTGATTTGTCTTAGTTTTATACAAGAAATGTCCGGGTGTCCCTATTTTTGACCAATCTGATCCCTGCCAACAGTAAAGAGAGGCATAAATGGTAATTTGTTTCGGTAAAATACAAAAAAATCTGCTTGAAAACGACCAAAACACAGATCTGGTTTAGTCCTGGTTTAGACCTGGCTTAGTCCTAAATGTGTCCTGGTTTAGTTCGGGTTTAGACCTGGTTTAGTCTTGGTTTAGACCTGGTTTAGTCCTGATTTAGACCTGGTTTAGTCCTAAATGTGTCCTGGTTTAGTTCGGGTTTAGACCTGGTTTAGTTCAGGTTTAGACCTGGTTTAGTCTTGGTTTAGACCTGGTTTACTCCTGATTTAGACCTGGTTTAGTCCTAAATGTGTCCTGGTTTAGTTCGGGTTTAGACCTGGTTTAGTTCAGGTTTAGACCTGGTTTAGTCTTGGTTTAGACCTGGTTTACTCCTGATTTAGACCTGGTTTAGTCCTAAATGTGTCCTGGTTTAGTTCGGGTTTAGACCTGGTTTAGTCCTGATTTAGACCTGGTTTAGTCCTAAATGTGTCCTGGTTTAGTTTGGGTTTAGACCTGGTTTAGTCCTGATTTAGAGCTGGTTTAGTCCTGGTTTAGTCCTGGTTTAGACCTGGCTTAGTCCTAAATGAGTCCTGGTTTAGTCTTGGTTTAGACCTGGTTTAGTCCTGATTTAGACCTGGTTTAGTCCTGATTTAGACCTGGTTTAGTCCTGGTATGAACTGTTCCACTTTGTGATGTCATGTGGTTTTACAGGTATTTTTAAACTCCACACATTCACTAGAATCATTTGAATCATTTTAGCGCTGGAATTGTCCGACTCTTCTGAACTAAACTTGAAAACTTCATGACATCACAAGGTGGAACAGAGCATTTTGCGTTTTGGAGACGTAGACACACTAATAAGAAAGGATTACTCAAAGACACAAAGAAACACAAAGAAAAGTAGTCATGAATGGTCTCTGGCTCACACTTTTGTTTAATTACGCTCTCATTTCACAATTTTATTATTACCAACCGCCAAAAAAACCGGGAATGTCCCAGTGTTTTATTTGGAAATACTGGTCACCCTACGCTACAGGCTCCGTTACGTGTGGGGTTACCGTATCCTATGACAGCTCACCACTCCATCTACCGGCCACAGGTGGTATTTTCTTATTCCTACACTCACTGTACAAATTTACTCCTTGTTTACCCGGCAGCACGGGCCCCTCCCTCCCGCCCCTCTCACTCCCCTCTCCCCGCGCCCCAAGCCTCCAAACGCGGGTTATTTTTAGCGCAGTTCGGTGGGGGACCTCACGGCAGCGCCCCTCCTCTTTCTCTGCTGTTTTCACTCTCTACCTGCCTCTCCCTCCTCCTCCTCCCCGCTCTCCTTTTCTCGCCTCCTCGCTGGTCTCCTCGCTGGTCTGCTCGCTGTTAAACGATGAGGATTGCGCGGAGGAGATGAGGCTCCGAAATGCGTCCTTCCTCACGCTGCTCCTCTTCGGCCTGTGCGCGCTGGTGTCGCTGTCCTGGTACACGGCGTTCAGCGGATCCAGAGGTAAACACACGCGGGGGGACGCACGCTCCACACCGGCTCACCCCTGCACCCTGTGGCCGGGGAGCATCGCCCTCAGCCCGGCGTCAGGGCACTGCGGAGCCCCGGTGCAGACGGAGAGCTGTGGTGCCGCCGCCGCCGTGACTGAGGGGTGGTGGTGATGGAGCACGTGAGGCCGGGGTTGTGGTTCGGAGGTTGGCACGGTTTGGTTCGGTTTGGTTTGGGGTGAATTGTGAAGAGATGAGAGGTGAAGGTGGGAACACAGTGAGAGGTTTGTTTTGACGCGGGTTCTCGTTGACTCCAGAGCCAAACAGAGTAACGGGACGTAACCTGGGCTGGAATTGGACTAAACCAGGTCTAACCCGGGACTAAACCAGGTCTAACCCAGGTCTAACCCGGGACTAAACCAGGACGGAATTTTGACTAAAAAATAGACAATATCTAACCCAGGACTACTATGGAAGTGACAAATTTTAAACCCTGCAGGGGACTAAAACCAAGACTAAACCAAGACTAAACCAGGACTGAACCAGGTCTAACTCAGGACTAAACTAGGTCTAAACCAGCACGAAATTTGGACTAAACAGTAAACAAAATGTAAACCAGGACGACTATGGATTTAACAAATGTTCAGCTATGCAGGAGACTAAACCAGGTCTAACCCAGGACAAAACCAGGTCTAACCAGGTCTAACCCAGGACTAAACCATGTCTAAACCAGGACGAAATTTGGACAAATCAGTAAACAATATCTAAACCACGACTACTATGGAATTAACACATTTTCAACCATGAAGGGGACTAAACCAGGTCTAAACCAGGACTAAACCAGATCTAAACCAGTACTAAACCAGGACGAAATTTGAACTAAACTGTAAACAAGATCTAAACCAGGATTACTATGGAATTAACAAATTTTAAACCATGCAGGAGATTAAAACCAAGACTAATCCAGGACTAAACCAGGTGTAAACAAGTTAAAAATGACCACATATTTAACAGATTGTAGTAAAACTTAGGTCTAAACCAGGGCTAACCCGTTCACAGGACAAAATTAGGATTAGACCACAGCTCAACCAGGACTACCATAGATTTAACTAAACTATATCAGAGATTAAACTAAGACTAAACCCGAGCTAAACCAGGATGAAATTAGGACTAAACCCAAAATAAACCAGGACAAAATCAGGACTAAACCAGGACTAAACCCGAGCTAAACAGTATGAAATTAAGACCAAACCAGGATTAAACCTGAGCTAAACCAGGACGAAATTAGGACTAAACCAGGACTAAACCCGAGCTAAACCAGGACGAAATTAGGACTAAACCACAACTAAACCTGAGCTAAACCAGGATGAAATCAGGACTAAACCAGGACTAAACCTGAGCTAAACCAGGACGAAATTAGGACCAAACCAGGACTAAACCCGAGCTAAACCAGGACGAAAATGGGACTAAACCAGGACTAAACCTGAGCTAAACCAGGACGAAAATGGGACTAAACCAGAACTAAACCTGAGCTAAACCAGGACGAAATTAGGACCAAACCCGAGCTAAACCAGGAATGAAATTAGGACCAAACCAGGACTAAACCCGAGCTAAACCAGGACGAAATTAGGACTAAACCAGAACTAAACCTGAGCTAAACCAGGACGAAATTGGGACTAAACCAGAACTAAACCTGAGCTAAAACTGTACAAAATTAGGACTAAACCAGGACTAAACCCGAGTTAAACTGTACGAAATTAGGACTAAACCCGAGCTAAACCTTGATGAAATTAGGACTAAACCAAGTGTATACAAAACCAGTCCAGGGCTAAATCAGGTTAAAGCAGGTAAGATTATGATTAACCCAGACTAAACCAGGGATACCATTAACTACAGCAGTGACTGAACCAGAATTCAACCAGGTATAAATCAGACCCAGGTCTAAACCAGGCTGGACTAAACCAGGTCCAAACCAGCTTCTATAGGATATATTTAGGTTCTGAATAAATGAATCGGATTTAACAATATTATAATAGCCTATTGAGGAGGATTAGGTTTGATGTAGTCTTGTTTTAGACCTGGTTTAGTTCTGGGAGATTCTTGGTTTCAGTCTGATTTCTCTTGGTATTTAAGAATAAAAATTAAGGTCTTTTGCACAGGTTTTGAGATCTTTCGAAGCTTCAAATGACAGAAGATTTGTGTTGAATTCTGTTCTATAGAAACAACCCAATAGAAAATATTGTTTTTTCCATGCTATTTTTATTTGTATATTTGAGTTTGCTCCAATTACAAATGTTTTAAAAATAAACCCTCAGCCTTTTCTGCTGCTCTCCCACAGTATTAAAAATGTAGTGCAATAGAAAGTACACATCTCTGCTCTCAAATGTAATGAAGTAAAGTAAGAAGTATCCACTGTAAAATGTCCTTAAGTAAAGTACAGATACCTAAAATTAATCTGTTTTATGTATACTTTACATTCCACCACTGGTTTCAAAGAATACAGAGTGCATTCATTTCACATTTGTTCTGGTTTGGTCCTGTTCTGGTCCTGGTTTAATCCTGGTCCAGTCTTATGTTTTCAGAGCATCAGATTGTAGATTTTGTCTGTATTTGCTTAAGTTTAGATCAGTTTGTTTAGTCTGGCTTTGAGTGTCCGGCTAATTATATGTTTACTGCTAAAATATGGCTTTCACTGGTCCAAAGATACACCTGGTCCAGCAGTCCTACAGTGACCTGGTTTAGGCCTGGTTTAGACCATGTTTAGACCTGGTTTGTCCTGGTTTAGACTGGGTTTTTGACTTGGTTTAGTCCTGGTTTGTCAACTATACCACAGTCCTGATTTGGCCTGGCTTAGACCTGGCTTAGACCTGTCTTAGACCTGGTTTAGACCTGGTTTAGACCTGGTTTAGACCTGCTTTGGACCTGCTTTTGACCTGGTTTAGACTGGGTTTAGCCCTGCTTTAGACCTGCTTTTGACCTGGTTTAGACTGGGTTTAGTCCTGGTTTAGCCCTGCTTTTGACCTGGTTTAGACTGGGTTTAGTCCTGGTTTAGCCCTGCTTTAGACCTGCTTTAGACCAGCTTTTGACCTGGTTTAGACTGGGTTTAGCCCTGCTTTAGACCTGCTTTTGACCTGGTTTAGACTGCGTTTAGTCCTGGTTTAGACCTCCTTTAAAACCTATTCAGAATTTGTTTTAATCCTAGTTTGGTTTTATTTACTACAGTCCTGGTTTGGCTCTTTTAATCCTGAGTTAGTGCTGCTTTAGGTTTCATTTAGTTCTCATGCTTGAGATCTGGTTTAGTCCTGGTTTGTCCTGGTTTAGTCCCGTTGTTCAGAGTCCACTGTTTTCACAGTAGTCCACGTTAATCTCTCCTTGTTTGCATGTATTCAAATAGAGTGAAGTCAGAGGAGGACGTATGGTTCAAGTAAGAACAAAGTCCGACTCAATTTAAACATGAGCAGGTTAATCCAGGGTTAATTTTACACCAGTTTCCCAGATTTCAGTCAAATATTAATTTGGGTCATGGGTCAAAACCTGTTTTGGACAAAATCATTTCAACTTGGTTTAGACCATGTTTTGGACCTGTTTTAGACCTGGTTTAGACCATGTTTTGGACCTGTTTTAGACCTGGTTTAGACCATGTTTTGGCACGTCCGAGCAGGTCTCAGAGGAAGAAGACAATTGTTTCTGACACAACTCAAACAAGAGAACAAGTCCAAACCTGCACAAACAAAATACTCACTTATGCCTGAAAAACTGGGTCAGGCTTAAACCTGGGTTAGTCTTGGTGTAATTCTGGTTTAATCCTGATTTTAGTCCTGGTTTAATCCTGGTTCAGTCCTGGTTTCATTATGGTGTTGTTTTGGTTTAGTCCTGTTTTTGCTCTAGTTAAGCCCTGGTTCAACCCTGGTTCAGCCCTGGTTTAGTCCTGGTTTAGTCCTGGTTCAGTCTTGGTTCAGTCAAGGTTTAGTCATGGTTCAGTCCTGGTTTAGTCCTGGTTTAGTCCTGGTTCTATTAGGTGCAATATGATCTGGGAACACTTGAAAACAAAAGTGTCTTAATCCTTCAGCTGTTCTTGACATCAGCCTCAGGGACTCGGTCTAGGTCTGATCTGGGACTAAACCAGGTCCAAACCAGAACTAAACCTAGACTAAACCAGAACTAAACCAGGTCTAGTCTCGAGTATGTCTCCAAGTGTGGGACAAAACCTGTTGGAGCCTTGAGTGTGATCGAGTTTCTTTCAGAGACACTGAAGCAGACTCTGTTAAATATTCAACAGCTCTGAGACCTAAGACCAGGGCTGAGACCAGACCAGGACTGAGGCCAGACCAGGACTGAGACCAGACCAGGACTGAGACCAGACTAGGACTGAGACCAGACCAGGACTGAGACCAGACTAGGACCAGGACTAAAGTTTAACCCAAAGACAAGAACTGAGACCAGACCAGGACTAAACCTCAGAACAGAGTGACTCCCAGTGCTCCAGATGTGTGTTCTTTTCTCTCCCCTCACTTACTGTTTTGTGGTGTAGCTCCTTTTGCCCCCACAGCTGCCCTGGGGCAGACTGGACTTCTTACAAACACTTGTGTCCCAAACCGGGGCCTTACAGTTAGGGTTGCTCCAGACCTGGTTTAGTCCTGTCCCAGACTGGGTTTGGGATAATGCTTTAGGGTTCATGTGCCTCTGTGGGAGACACTGTCATCACACAAACTTAAATCTTAAATAAACTGCAGTAGCCATGAGCAGCCGACATGTGTGAAAATGTCCTGTTGGTACCATAGAACTATAATCACAGCGTTGTATTGTGCTCATGGGCCCAAAAATAATTTTCTCTTCTGCATTTACTGACGTCTGTAACGTGCACAGTGTGGAGCGTTTGGACCAATCAGAGCGAGAGCTGCTAGAGCCGAGCTAACACAGGCTCAGAGCGGGAGGCTTTGTCTTACAAAACTAACTTTAAGGAGCTTTGAGGATTTAAAAATGTTAAAAAGTTTATGTTTTGAAAATAGAAAAGAATCCCTACAAATTCCGACCTTTGTGAAAGTTGTGGATTCCCCGTCAGCCGAACATCGGCAGTTTGAATTCACAGAAATACATTGTTCTTCTTTGGGACTCAAAGAAGTGTGGTGTACATAACGCAGAATTAAACCAGGCCTGAACCAGGACTAAACTCAGTCTAAAACAGGACTGAACAAAACCCGGTCTGGACCAGGACTAAACCTGGTCTGCAGAGTTCCTCTGTGGCAGATGGTCTCAGTATGGGTCCATGCTGTTCACTTTCTGCCCACACTTTGGATTGAAAAACACAAAGATTCATCCATTTTCTCAAAATGAAATCTAGATTTAGACCTGGTTTAGTCTTTGTTTAGTCCTGGTGTGAATCTTAATCTGGGTTAGAGTTAAACCTAATTTAACTGGTTGAGTCCTATTCCAGACCTCGTTTAGTACGGCTTTCTTTAGTCCTCCTTTGGACCTGGTTTAGACCTGTTCT
>CM068346.1:3564738-3627238 GCA_034769755.1 Odontamblyopus lacepedii | reverse complement strand
AAAATACATTGAAAAACTTGCACAGTGAAGTTGTCTCTCCTGATCTGACCTGTAACTTCTAAGTCTAATGTCACACTGTGGGACATTTCAAAGCAATAACATCTCCATGGATACAAGTAGGTGACAGAATACACTTTGGATTAATCACTGTAATGAATAAACACATTTTTATTCATGGATAACAGAAGAAATATCTGTCGGTGTGAATCCACTGAAATAGTCAAGTCCTATGGAGCTTTGAACTCCTCCAGCTCTCTCTTCTTTATATCTGAAAGCACTCACCTGTTTACCTCCCTCGCCTGCTCCTCCAGGATGGGCGTGCGGTGGGGGGTGGGGGGTCTGTCTGAAGATCGTCAGGGAGGGCGGGGCCTGTGTGGAGGTTCTGGTGACAGAGGAGCTGTGATGTGTGTGGGTGTGTGAAGCACAGGAAACAACGACAGAAGTGGGTTTTGTGTAATTCTATAGAGACCTGGTGTTTGTGGCAGAGTTTGTTTAAAAAGACAAAACCGGGGTTGTTTCTGAGGTGCCTTTGAGCAAAACGTAACTGGAGTGAATAACAATACAAATGGGTTAATATGGAAACGTGCTTGTCTCACCTAAAGCAGGACTAAACCAGGACTAAAGCAGGACTAAACCAGGTCTAAACTAGAGGTAAGATCTTAAGCCGGAGCCCGAGCCCGAGCCCGACCCGAAATTCGGGTCCGCATGAAATTTCGGGTTTGCTTCGGACTCGGGCCTGCAAATCAAGTTAATTGGTCGGGCTCGGGTCGGGTCGGGCTTTAATACCCGCGGGTCGGGTCGGGTCGGGCTGGATTTTTTAGGCCCGATCTTACCTCTAGTCTAAACTAAAAATAAAGCAGGACTAAACCTAGACTAAAGCAGAACTAAACTAGGTCTAACCCAGGACTAAAGCAGGACTAAACCTAGACTAAAACAGGACTAAACTAGGTCTGAACTAAAAATAAAGCAGGACTAAACCTAGACTAAAGCAGGACTATAACAGGTCTAACCCAGGACTAAACCAGGACTAAACCAAGTCTAACCCAGGACTAACACAGAACAAAACTAAGTCTAACCCAGGACTAGAGGTAAGATCGGGCCTAAAAAATCCAGCCCGACCCGACCCGAGCCGTGGGTATTAAAGCCCGACCCGACCCGAGCCCGACCAATTAACTTGATTTGCAGACCCGAGCCCGAAGCAAACCCGAAATTTCATGCGGACCTGCAGAGGGGAAGATTATTAAGAGGGCGTCGTTCACGTGCCCAGAGCATGCTCTGCTCTGGCTCTGGCTCATGCTCTGCGCACGAATGTAACTGTTTATTTATTTTAAAAAAAGTCAGCGAGAGAGAAGCCCGGCCCGACCCGACCCGAAGCAATGATTGACATCATTGAATTTCGGGTCGGGTCGGGTTGGGCTCGGGCTAAGATCTTACCTCTACCCAGGACTAAAGCAGGACTAAACCAGGTTGTACCCAGGACTAAACCAGGTCTGAACTAAAAATAAAGCAGGACGAAACTTAGACTAAAGCAGGATTAAACCAGGTATTACCTAGGTCTAACTCAGAACTAAACCAGGTTTAACCCAGGACTAACTCAGAACTAAACCAGGTCTAACCCAGGACTAAACCAGGTCTAACCCAGGACTAACTCAGAACTAAACCAGGTCTAACCCAGGACTAAACTAGGTCTAACCCAGGACTAAACTGGGAGTAAATCAGATATAATGCAAGACTAAACCAGAACTAAACAAGGATTAAACAAGGACTAAACCAGAACTAAACAAGGACTAACCCAGGTATAAACCAAGACTAAACAGGACTAAATCAGGATTAAATCAGACCTACTAAACCAGGGCTAAAGAAACCTTCCACTGTAGGTTCAAATATATAGTACACAAGATCTGCATTACTATGCCAGGACTAAACCAGATCTAACCTAAATCTAAACCAGGACTAAACAAGGTCATCCACAGGACTACACCAGGTCTACAGAACCTCTGATAAATACTTTACACTGCAGTTTAGGAACAGCCCACAGGAGCTGCAAAATCTGGACTAAACCAGGACTAATCCAGGACTAAACCAAGACTAAACCAGAACTAAATTAAGACTAAACGAGAACTAAATCAGGACTAAACTGAGACATGTACTAAACCAGGGTTAAATTGGCACATATGTCCTAATGATCCCTAAACAACATTCATTTGAATAAAAATTCATGTGTTCTTGTTTTTCAGAACGATCAAAGTGGAGGTGTACGACTGGGACCGTGACGGCAGGTCAGTCCAAACCTCCTCATGTTTTAGCTCATCCCTAAGTCTCTGAACTTGATTTTTCCAGTCTTAAAAACCTGAAAAACAGAACAGTTCATTTTAAACAGTTTGCGGTGGTTCTTCCTCACTTACCTTATGCGTTCAGAGCATCCTAATTACTCACCACCATGAGTTTATATGTACCAGGGCAAGACATATTTTGTTGAGATACATGGGAGAAATGAGGTTCAGGGCCTTTAATATAACCTGGTTCTCATGGTTCTTCTGGTTCTTCTCTGGTTCCTCTGTTCCAGCCATGACTTCATCGGGGACTTCACCACCAGCTACAGAGAACTGGCCCGAGGACAGAGTCAGTTCAATGTCTATGAGGTCAGTCCCACCTCACGGAGAGAGCAGAATACACATGAACAAGCGCAGCAGGGATTTTTCTGGTGACCTGGCTTTTCTGAGGTCTCATGGGGTAGCCGTTGCTATTGTGTTTTCCCTATTGATTACATTGTACATTGTCATGAAATATCCAAAAGGCAAAATGTTCAACCTGCTAATTTCGATTGATTTGTTTTTTTTTTTTGTTTTTTTTTTTTTTTTTTTTTACTTTTTTTGACTTTGCAGTGACACCATGCCTCTTCTACATGTACAGTGCTGAACAAATGTATTAGACAAACTGCAAAAAGTAAACAAACAGACACTCAGTTGGGATGCTGGAGAGAATGTGGAGAAAATATGGTAGTCCATGCCCATGTATTTTGGCTGTGTCCCTCCATCCAGACCTACTGGAGGGAAGTGACAGAAAACAAATGTATTAGACCACCCAGTATAAGACTTTTTTTCACTGCTGCCATATGTAATTTAACAGTATTTCTGTTTGCCAAAATATCTTTTTACCTTTCTATAATGGTTAATCCACCAGTATATATATGCAAGATCTTTATTGCTAAAACAGAACTATTGTTGCTGTCCATACATTTTTAAGTTTAATGTTTTCCAAAAATGACACCAAACTCTCATCCAAAGCAAGTCTCTGGGAACAGCTAGAAACTATTTGGAACTCAATAACAAGCAACACTTGGCAAAACTCCATAAAAACAATGCAGCAAGAATGCAGCTGTTATCTACTCCAAAGGATCACACTAAATATTCACATTTTTGGTTATTATTCGTCAACTAGGACTATTTTGTTATTCCAATTAGTCATGTTCTTAATGAATAACAATAAAATGTTAATTTGAAACAAGTCTTTGATTTACTATGAAGTTATTTTTATTTTATTTTATTTTTTATTTTTTCATGACAGGTGGTCTAATACATTTGTTCAGCATTGTATTTCCATTGTTGAGCAGCAGAAGAAAAACAGCACCTTTTCAGGCCAGTAGCACAATAGCACATGCACAAGAGCTGCAGGAATTAAAAATGGACTATGGAACTTTGTTGGTGACCTGGCTAACTGTGTTCATGGAGTTGCCATTGCTTTGCCTGGAATGTTTCACAGTATGGCTTTAAACATTTATTCAGTTACAGCTGCAGACCTTCCAGTCGAATACCTCCAGAAGCATTTCCACAGTCTTTTACCTGTTTTTAATTGCCACAGAGACTTCGAAAATCTAAGAAAATACATTATTCATTCTCTAAATAAAATCATAACCTCCCCTCTCTCTGACGTCTCCCCTCTGCAGTTCCCTTTCTCTCTCTCCTGTCATTTCCCCTTCCTCTCTATCTCCCCCTCTCTCTTTGTTGGTGTCACTTAAATTCATGTTTTTCTTTTAAATTAGGAGCCGTCACTTTGCCCCTTTCCTCTTCTCCCCCTCCCCATGGAGATGGAGGAGGGAGGAAAGATCCTCCCTCCTCCTTCCTCCCTCCTCCATCTCTCTCTCTGTTGGTGTCACTTAGATTGACATGGTTCTTTTAAATTAGCGTCCGTCACTTTGCCCTCTTTCTCTTCCTCTGTCTCTCTTGTTCCCTCTCCTCCCTCTTTCCCTCCCTATCCTCCTTCTCTCTGTGTGTCTCTTAAATCCACGTGTCTCTGTTAAATTAGGGGCTGTCACTTGCGGTTGGCGGTGCTGAAAATCAGCCTAACGAGCTTCGACATCTGCAGTGTGACATCTGTTTCCACTGCCACAGGGGGCGCTCTGTCCCACACACAACACATGGGACACACATAAAACACTCTATGCACTCACTACACCAGACTATATTTTTGGAGATTGGCGGTGTCGATAAGATGTCGGAGCAGTCAAGCTTTTCCTCACAGAAACGCATGGTCAAGCTCAAAACAAACAGTGCTTTGTGTGTAGAAAGAAAGAGAAAGAAAGAAGGATTATTGATACGGATGGCATCAACATTCCCTGGGAGTCTGAAGCTCTGTTACTCAAGTTAAGGCCACCACACACTACAGGAGAATTTGCTTGATTTTGGCTGCAATTTCTTCTCCCCGAGTTTGTGGAAGCATCACCCAACTTTTTGTCTCTGTGTGCAATTTTGAAGTCGGGGGCTCCTCGTGTGTGTGTGTCACCACCAAAAAAAAAACAGCAACACTGTGGTACCAGCCAATAACACAGAGCGTCAAGCAGAGGAGTGACGGACACAGAAACGCAACATACAAACTCAGGATATAAAGAAAATAAAGACTTAAAGTTAAATTTAAAGTGCAGCATCTCATCCACATTATCTATAGAAATTGTCCGCCACAAATAATGACGTCCAGTCCACAAAACCGTGCTATAGGGCTTGAGTTCATGAGTTTGAAGTGGTTTTTGAAATTAAAAAAGAGAAAGTAGATCATCACGTGTGTCTGTTTACATCCACACAGCACACGGATTGAGATGAAGCGGCAGATTAGTGATAGTAACTCTAGTTCCTGTGGACTTCCTGTGGACACCAATCTTTTGTGCTTCAAAAATTACAGCTCTGAAGTGTTGCACCACATTTTACAAATACTAATAACACAGTTTTGACTTTGTGCAATCTTTGAACACTTAAGAGTCTAAAAGCAAGTAGTTTTACTGTAGACAGGAAACAGGAGACGCGATCGCACTCACAACTTTTTAGCCTGTTTTACACAGATATATCCTTCTGCAGTATTGGCAATCAGAGATTTTTAGTCTCATAAGATTTTCCTCATATCTGTGGTGTGCACTTTTTTGAACATCTTAAAACCGAAAAGTCCCCTAGTGTGTAGCGGCCTTTAAACTTCAGTCTGAGCTTTGTTTTAAGACAATCTGACAAGAAAGAACTGCTTTACTTGGACCTATAACAGGTGAGCTGACTTATGCACTTAGAAAGTCTCAACTTTTTGTTGGAAATCAAACTCCTAAACAGGACCATGAACAATAGCATTGACCACAGGCTCTTGAAAATGTGTTGTTTAAAGGAATTTTGTTTCCTTTTTTTTCCTTCTTAAAAACCATGACAACTGCTGAACATCTGGCCAATGTAGAACACCCCTAGCATGATGTCACAGCAAAGTATCGATAGAAATGATCAGGTTCAACATTTGTGAACTTACCTCTTGGATATTTCATGGCAAAGTACACTGTAATCTACAGCAAAAACTTTCTCTTGCTCTGAGAGTTAAAGCTGCACTATGTAACTTTTCAGGTGGGGCGTCATCCACCTGCTTGTCTCCATGGATTGTTCCACAGTATGCATCTATGGAGACATGAAGGAGGTGACACCAGCAAGCAGAGTTACAGATTAGATCTGTGGAGCCCCTCAAACTCATATGTGTACCAGAGTAAGAGTCTCTATACTGTAACCCTCAAATATTCTTTTGGTATTAACTGCGTATCTGCCTCTTCAACACATTTAGAGGCCACATATTATGCAAAATGTGCTTTTTCAAACTTTAACAACATTATTCCTTCATCAAAAACAAATCTGGAGATGTGTTTCATTCACTCTGGTTTGATTCATCGTGTTTGCAAGGTCGTCAAATTGCGTTTATTACAGCTGCGTGCTTCTATTAACAGGCTCATGGCTGGTTTGAGGTCATTACTACTGCCGTGCTGCTTATACTTTACAGCGGGTGTGAAGCTAACTGTAGGCACTGCTCTGTCAGAAGCTCTGTTAGACTCAAACTGGACATCAATCTAAGATCTATTTTATCACTATTTTAACACAATTTGACCTGAAAGAAACATTTTACTGATTCACTCTCACCTTTTTGTTGAAAATCAAACTCCTAAACAGGACCATGAATGCTCGGCTGATCACAGGCTCCTAAAATTGTGCTCTTTAAATCCATTCAGCATTTTTCTGGAGTTTTAAGAACGTCTGATTATTATTATTAGTATTATTATTATTATTAGGATTATTTGTTTTTGTTTTTTTTGCTAGTGTGCTTTGCGTCACCATGGAAACTGCTGAACATTCTGCCAAAAGAAATGCATTACAGAACACCCCCAGCATGATGTCACTGCAAAGTATCAATCAAAACATCAGTCGAGGGAGCAGAGATTGATGGAATGTTATGTGCGAGTTTAATACATTAGTTTAAAGGGCACATATTATTCTTGTTTTTTTCATTTACCCTGAAATTTCTGTTTTTACTGAAGCATTTCGGGGTTGGCACTCCCTCTGCTGTCAGCAATGGGAATGAACAATGGGAAAGTAACTGAGGTCCGTACCCGTGTGAATGCTGTTCTAACAGAGCCGTACGTTTGTTGTGAACACAGTTTGACCACAGAATGAGTCCAGGGATTGTTTAAAGGACTTATGGATTTTTACCAGTGACACAACATCCATCCATCCATCCATCTTCTCCCGCTTAATCCGGCTGGGTCGCGGGGGCAGCGTGCTGCCCAATACTCATAGCACCTGACCCCCTCTATGAACCCCTCTGCAGGTGGTGAGCCCACAGGAGGGTGGACAACATGGTCCTTGATGTTAGTTCATAGGGGTGACACAACAATTCAGACAAAATGCAAGTTGAGCATTTTTTTAGGCTCAGAGAAGACAATATTGGATTAACATGTTTAAAATAAAAGTAAAAGGTCAAAATCTCGTGGTTCAAAAGCAGCACGGTGGCTGAGGCAAGAAGGTTCTGGGTTCGATTCTTGGGTCGCCCAGGCCTTTCTGTGTGGAGTTTGCATGTTCTCCCCGTGTCTGGATGGGTTTCCTCCAGGCACTCCGGTTTCCCCCATCAACTCAAAACATGCACTGTAGGTGTGAAAGTGGTGTGAGTGATGGTGGTGGTCGGAGGGACCGTTGGCGCTGATTGGCTTGGCCTCTGCTCTTCTGTGAGTCTGCAGCTGTGGCTACAACAGTAGTTTACCACCACCAGGTCTGGAGTGAATGAAGAATGATCTGTTAATCATGCTGTGTAAAGCGTCTTTGGGGACATGTGTCTGTGTAAAGCACTATATACATAAAGTTACCTTACCATTAAAGGCCAGTAGACCTAAGGCCACCACACACGACAGGAGAATTTGTCTGATTTTGGCTGCGATTTCTTCTTCCCGAGTACGAAAACAGCCAATAAAACAGAGTGTCAGGGGCAGAGGAGCAACGGACTCAGAGATGCAACATACAAACTCGGAATGTAGTGAAAATAAAGACTTTATTATTACTGACCTAATGTAAAGTGGTACATTTAAAGTGCAGCATCTCACTCACATTATCCATAGAAATTGTTTTACAAATAATGACAACCAGTCCACAAAAGTGCATTATTAATGCAGTTTGCAGAGTTCTTTGAAAGTAAAAAGACAGTGTTTCCTCGTGTGTTTGTTTACATTGTGTACAGTGAAGCTGCAGATTAGTGATCATGGCTCTACTTCCTGTGGACTTTATTGCTAATCTTTTATGCTTTAAAAATCCTGTATCTGAAGTATTGCATCACTTTTCACAAATAATAATAACAGTTTTGACTTGTATCTAAAGAAGTGAAGAGCAGAAGTGCAGAGCTCTGATCTTTTGAGCACTTAAGAGTCTTAAAGTCATTTTACTCAAATCATTTTACTGTAGATAGCAAACAGCTGACGCGATCACTCTCACAACTTTATATCCTGTGGTTCGCAGACATATCCCACAGGAGTCTTTGCGATCAGAGATTTTTAGTCTCATAAGATTCTCCTCATGTCTGTGGTGTACGCATTTTGTCACACATTTAAAAATCGTTTAAGACTGAAAAATCCTGTAGTGTGTAGCGGCCTTTAGAGAGACTTTATTGATCCATAAGGGAAATGACTTGGACACAGTAGCTCACACATCACAATAAATTACAATAACACAAAGTCAAAAATTGTAATAACCAGCAATAAATGATAAAATGGTAATAAGTGGCCAGTAACAACACAGTAATGCGTAATGTGTAAAGGATAAAGGATATATGAGTGCGGACAGCTGAGGGAGTGGATAATGACAGCTTGTGGTTCAGTGGAGCAGAGGCTCGCTTCACTGTGACACTAAATTACATGTTTTTAAATGGAGCGTGGGATCAGAGGAAATGCATGTCTTTATGTCTTCATTAGAACAGACAGGAGCCGGCTCTGACTGCACAGCTGCAGTCTCTGCCTGTATCACTGAGCTTCGCTTTGGTGGCAGAATGAGAGAGAATGGCTGTCAAAAAATCCAAATATAAAGTTGCCTGGATTCTTTGACTGACCATAACTAGTTCACAAAAATGTCATAGTTTGATGGCCATAATTGTTCTCTGGACTAAACAGACTCTAAAACACACACGCAGAATCCATCCAAATGTTAAAAAATATATGTAAAAAAGATTCCTTCCTTTATTTTCATCAATAATACACTTTATTTGTGAATATTCTCTGTTTAGGAGTCTTCAGTCGCTATATTTCAACCTTTATTTGCTTGAAGCTATATTTAAAAATCTGCAACAAAAAGTATTGCTTGACAGTCAACCAAATGAAAAATGTATCAGACTAGTCCACTTCTAAAATCATTTTTGTAAGCGTTCCCAAATATGAACTGATGCAAAACAAGACACATGAGCAAGTATCAGAAGTATCAGTACTAAAAACCACATAGGACAGACGTTCTCAAGCTTTACACCAAGTACCATCGAAGAAAATATAGTGGCATCAGATTTAAACCAGGCAGGGGACGATAGAGACATTTGGCCAAGATAATTGTGATTAACGATTAAATCACGATAATTATTCATGTTGCTGACAGTTCAAAAATTTATATGAATTTATATGAATAATGATAATTTTAAGATTATCAATAAGTTCCATATTTTAAAAAAAAAAGTTATAGTGTTGTACTTTGTTAAAAAAAAAAAGTGAAAATATAATAATAATAATAATAATAATAATAATAATAATAATAATAATAATAATAATAATAATAATAATAATAATAATCTAGAAGAAAACATTATGGATAAGTTGTTTTTTCTGCACATTCTGGTGATCTTCAGCGATTGCCTTTGTTGACTTATTTCTAGCTCCAAGTCTAATTCAGATCTTTCATTATGTGAGATCTGTGTGTGCGGTCCATGTTATGAGTGGATTTAGAGCTCTGTACATCACGTCTGAATTAGGGTCTTGATGATGATGAAGTTCACTGATCTCCTCCATCTCCAAACATCAGACCTGCTCCAGTGCTCCTCTGTTTCACCCCAAACACCTACTGGGCAACATGTATTATTTAAACTTCTGTTTTAATCCAGCTCATGTTTCATTTCAGGTGATAAACACAAAGAAGAAAATGAAGAAAAAGAAATATGTGAACTCTGGAACGGTGAGTACCTGATGCTGTACATTTATAACTGAGGCACAGATGTGATGTGTTAATAATGTGATGTTTTCAGGTGACCCTTCTGTCCTTCTCTGTGGAGTCCGAGTTCACGTTCTTAGACTACATCAAGGGAGGGTGAGTACTGCACTCTTAATGCTGTCCAGTTAATGCTGTGTCTAAATGGAAATGATATTGCCTAGAATATTCCACAGTATAGTATCTTGCATTTTTTCAATCACAAACATTATGAGCAGGCTCACCTCTCCACAGATGTTACCCTATAGCATCACCTTGTTTGATTTTTGACATATTGTGCCTAAAAACAAAGCACCAAAACTAATCACAATGGAGTTCAATAGGTTCTTTAAAGGTCCTGTATCACTCACAACTGACCCCTGTGAGTTTTAAGCCAAGTTAGAATGTTGTTGCCTCCTGAGAAACAAACATGGAGTCAAGGTGTGGAACATCTGAAATACCTTGGCCCATCACCAGTTCCCAGCTCTCTTTTTCAGTGTGGCTGCTTAAACAAATAAACAAATATTACCAGCGTTGGCTCGGGACAGTACCTTTTGTGATTTGTGCATGGTTTTAAATCCTTTCCAGAGCCAGGCCCACTCTGCAGGTGTTCAGAGCAGATGGTTTGGGGCTTTTAGGGTTTTAGGCACAGGGGGATTAGCACAGCACGATGAAAACAAAACAGAAAGAACACACCACACAGGATGGCCCGGCCCCTGACAGCTCCTCACTACAGCAGAGCTACAGCAGCATCACTCTGTGCTCAGCAGGAGAGACGATGAGCTCCTCTTGGATCTCTGCATCTGGCATCAATAAACAAGACCCTGCACCACCCCACAGAGGACACCGACCAAACAGAAAGTCTCTTGTGTCTCCTGATTAGCAGTTCCTGGAGTTGTGCTTTGTTTCATTCACACATGTTTGAGGAACCCTTTATTATTCATCTGGAGGAAGACGAGGAGAAGCGGTGAGAGAAGGAGAGATGAGGTGAAGAGGAGAATGGCTCTGGAGATGGAGATGAAACCGTCCACTAACTCCTGAAGAGCACTTTCCACTGAGGAAGAGGAGGAAGATGAGAACAGCAATGCCCAAATATGTTGCATGTACAAAACACAGACTGAGGAAGACCCCCCTCAAAAGATAAGTCTACTTCTGGTCCATGTTCTTGGAGTTGATGAGTCTAGAGACCAGGAGAGTTCTTCTGGATGTTCCCCTTGTTTCCAAAGGATCGATATGTTTAACATCTAAACCTCACCACAACACGCTTTCAAAATGTTCTAGTGACACCAACAGTATGCCCTTAGATGGTGAGAAGAGTCTAAATGAGTCTAAACATACAGGGTTTGTGTGTTAATCATGTGTGAATGAAACAAAACACAACTCCAGGTTTGTGATGAGACAAAAAATAATTGTTAAAAAGTTTTATGTTTCTGAACCTTTATAAATTGTTAAGTAAAAACATTTTACTTTTCTTATTTGTACGATATGGTATATTAGTCTGCCCATAGCTGGTTAGCTCTGTGCCTTTAATTTCTTCATATTAGAACTCAAACCCAAGCCTGAACTCCAAATGTTGAAAATGTTCCAGTTTTCATTGCACAAACACATCCTTGTTTCCTGTTGTGCCCTCCGGTCCTGTTCATGTATATGTGAGCCCACTGTTTTCCTGTGGTCAGAACACATGAGCCCTGGACTCACAGGTTCATTATACAGACTCATTATAGAGACTTAGCTCAGTGGAATATCAAGGGCTCTAAATCCACTCATAACATGGACCGCACACACACAGATCTCACATAATGAAAGATCTGAATTAGACTTGGAGCTAGAAATAAAAGCATAAAGAAGTATGTCATTTTTTGTCCTCATAGCGCCCCCTGCAAGTTAAAGTGAGACACTGCAGGTGAATAGGAACAAAAATCTTCAAAATAGAGGTATCAGTTTGGACTTTTTCTTTAATACTTTGACTAACCTTAAAGGGGAACTCCAGCATGTTTGAAGCTAAAGTCTATTGCTTGAGGTGGTCGAATACTGTCAGAAGCCAAAAAAAAATGCAAGGTTGCCCCGGTGGAGATCTCGCTGTGGCAGTGAGCCTGTCAAAGCAACAAACTAGTGTAGTGAATTCGGGCAAGTTCTTATTTTCCACATAAAATGATTAGCAGACTGAAGAAGCTGAACACCACCTTAACCCATCTTACAACAGCCATGAGTCTAACAAACAAAACGCTCTGCCTGGTTCACTCATTAGTGTCTGAAAATGTTATAAAACAACTTTATAAGCAGACTTACACTTACCTTTGTAGATTTCCCACTGCACAGGCCAAAGCCCAAAAGACTCGATCGCCGACTGCAGCAGCAGCGAGCGGCTCGAGCCGCCAGAAGCAACAAGAGAGAATCACCTACTGACGGTGAAGAAGAAGAGAAACTGAAAGTTGTTGAAAGAAAATGGTTCGGGAATGTATTTTTTAGCATTTATCAAAAAATATAATTCACTCGTAAATAAATGGGATTAGAAACGACGTCGGCAATTGAGTCTTTTGGGCTTTCACATGTGCAGTGGGAAATCAACAGAGGTAATGCTAAAGCTTGCTTTATAACTTTTCCAGACACTAATGAGTGAGCCAGGCAGAGCGTTTTGTTTGTTAGACTCATGGCTGTTGTAAAATGGGTTAAAGTGGTGTTAAACTTCTTCAGTCTGGAGCAAATTGGCGTTTTACGTGGAAGTTCAGAACTTGCCCCCATCACTACACTAGTTTGTTGCTTTGACAGACTCACTGCCACAGTGAGATCTCCGCCGAGGCAACACTGATCTGTGCCATTTTTTGCCTTCCAACAGTATTCAACCACCCCTAACAATGGACTTTAGCTTCAAATGTGCCGGAGTTCCCATTTAATTCAGAACTTCAGATTATATATGATTATGGTTATTTTCTGGAGCTGAGTGCACCAATAATAGTAATGGTAATTCAGCATAACCACACTGCTAGGCCCCCTTCAAATGATATATTAGACCTATTTATAATGTTATTTTCCCTTTCTTTTTTCACATTCTTAATAAACACTTAAAGTCACTCTTTAATTCACTGATATTATTTTCACCATCATCATTTCCTTCAATCATTTTAAAGGTTTGTTTCCCCCTTTCATTTTTATTTATTTATTTATTTTAATATGTATACATTATGAATTGCTTTTGTTTTAAGGATTACCTATATATTTATATATTTTTTCCATTATTAACTGTATTTTAGGTCACTGCTTCCATTATTTTTATTTTTTATTAAAGAAAAAAGAAGAGATTTGGGTGCTCGAGAAGGAATAGGAGAATGTAATGTAATGTAAGGTTTATTTATATAGCGCTTTACACAGACACATGTCCCCAAAGCGCTTTACACAGCAACTATAACTGTATTTTTATTGATTAATTATTATTTTTATTTGTTGATTGATTGACTTTCATTATTTGTTGTTAAACTCATACTATTATTTTATACATATATATTTTTCCTTTACTTCCATTATTAATAACAAAGTAGTCATAACTCTACATCCATACCCTGAAGAATATGAAAATGAGAAATAGAAATAGATTTCTGTAAATATACAGCATTTGCCTGATGTTTTACACCGCTTTTGAATCAACTGTATTCTCCCTGGAGTATATTTTTATCCACTTTTCCTCTCTTTAACGTGAGGTCATAAAAATGGCGCTAATAAAACAGATGTGCCTCAGGTTCACATTAACCTCTCACACCTGAAGTGCTCTGACCTGACCTGACCTCACCGCAGTAGGGTCCCACTCAGCTACAGCTTCATTAAGATTTCAGTGTGTGGAGCTACTGTATATGGGCCTATTATCATCTCTGGAGGTCACATTTGCATAAGAGGCCAGGCTATAGCGTCAGAATTTTCAGCAAGTTTGTGAATAAAACTGCAAAATAAAATAGTTCGGCAGAAGAATTAAAGTTTTGAATTTTAAAAGAAACATGTTAAGACTGAGAGTCAGGTTGAATCCTCAAGTAGGGCTTCATTAAAGAGGAGGTTTTATGTAAAATTTATTTGTTTTTAGCTTTCAACCATGTTACAATGTTCCCTCATCATGTCTGTAGAGGTTTTAGATGTCATCCATGCATATTTGAGCAATTTAGCAATCTCTCCTAAGCCCTATTCAAGCCCTAATGTAAGTATACATTTTAGGTATCTGTGCTTTATCTTAAAAAGTGGATACTGTTTACTTTTACTTCACTATTGCTGGGTTCAGATGACATCACAACATGTCAATAGTTTCTTGAATGTGTTTTGTACTTGTCCAAGGACTGCAGATGGAAAGGAGCTTGTAGCTAAACCTGGTGCAGAGCAATTTTTTCTCTTAATGTTTTCTGTGCACTGTCCTTGTTTTAAATAAATGTATTGAATGAACAGAAGGGGCAGCTGAAATGAACATTGTTAAAATGCAAATATGTTGTAATACAGTGAATTTTTGGGTTTTGCCAATAATTCAAAATACCAGGTTCAGCATTTGTGAATTGACCTTCTGGATATGTCATGGCAAAGTTCAGTGTAATCAATAGGAGAAACTGGCTCTAGCCTCCATCCACCAATATTTGAGAGCAGGTATCTGTACTTTCTACTGCACGACATGTTTGAACAGGACTGAAAAGTAAAAGTATTTTTTATGATTGTTTGAGACCTGCTGAAAAGGCTGAGGGGTTATTTTGTAACATGTTCATAATTTAAGCAAACAAAAATATAGCATTAAATGTAAAAATAAACCAGCTAAAATAAAAAGAGTGGTTCAGCTGTTTTTGGTGATCAAAATGCAGAACAAATCTGGATCAAAATCACAACATTTGAAGCTTTATTAGATCTCAAAATCTGCTTGAAATACTTTTACTTTGTACTCTTTAAGTACATTTTTTAAACAGGTACTTCACTTAGATTTTTTATGTGATACTTTTACTTATTTTGCTCCAATATTTGTACTTTTACTTAAGTATCAGAATGGAGTACTTCTTCCTACACTGTCCATAGCATATCCTGAAAACACTTTTTGTGCATCTGAATTTTTCACATGTGAGTGAGATGAAACTTTTGATATAACAATGAATCCAAGTAAAGTGTATTCTAAATATATCTCATTGTGACGTGCGGCGGTAACAGGGACCTGTGTGAGTGTGTATCTGTGTGTGCATGTGTGAGTGTGTGTGCATGTGTGAGTGTGTGTATGTGTGTGCATGTGTGAGTGTGTATATGTGTGTGCATGTGTGAGTGTGTGTATGTGTGTGCATGTGTGAGTGTGTATATGTGTGTGCATGTGTGAGTGTGTATATGTGTGTGCATGTGTGAGTGTGTGTATGTGTGTGCATGTGTGAGTGTGTATATGTGTGTGCATGTGTGAGTGTGTATATGTGTGTGCATGTGTGAGTGTGTATATGTGTGTGCATGTGTGAGTGTGTGTATGTGTGTGCATGTGTGAGTGTGTATATGTGTGTGCATGTGTGAGTGTGTATATGTGTGTGCATGTGTGAGTGTGTGCATGTGCATGTGTGTGCATGTGTGTGTGTGTGTGCGTGTGTGTGTGTGTGTGTGCGTGTGTGTGTGTGCATGTGTGTGTGTGTGTGCGTGTGTGTGTGTGTGCATGTGTGTGTGTGTGCATGTGTGTGCATGTCTGTGTGTGTGTGCGTGTGTGCGTGTGTGTGTGTGTGTGTGTGTGCATGTGTGTGTGTGTGTGTGCATGTGTGTGCATGTCTGTGTGTGTGTGCGTGTGTGTGTGTGTGTGTGTGTGCATGTGTGTGTGTGTGTGTGCATGTGTGTGTGTGTGCATGTGTGTGCATGTCTGTGTGTGTGTGTGTGAGAGAGAGAGAGATAGAGTGTAGAGAAACTGCAGCTTAAATGAGAGCGAGAGAGGATCTTGTTCAGACTAAATCACATTATGAGTCCCTCTTTAGTCTCCATCACAATAAATGAGACGACAGAGCAGAGAGAGAGAGAGACTGCTCCTCTCCTCTTCTCTCCTCTCCTCTGCTCTCCTCTTCTCTCCTCTGCTCTGCTCTGCTCTCCTCTTCTCTCCTCTCCTCTCCTCTGCTCTGCTCTCCTCTTCTCTCCTCTCCTCTCCTCTCCTCTCCTCTCCTCTGCTCTGCTCTCCTCTTCTCTCCTCTCCTCTGCTCTCCTCTTCTCTCCTCTCCTCTCCTCTCCTCTGCTCTCCTCTCCTCTGCTCTCCTCTGCTCTCCTCTTTTCTCCTCTCCTCTGCTCTCCTCTGCCCTCCTCTTCTCTCTTCTCCTCTCCTCTGCTCTCCTCTTCTCTCCTCTCCTCTGCTCTCCTCTTCTCTCCTCTCCTCTCCTCTGCTCTGCTCTGCTCTGCTCTCCTCTCCTCTCCTCTTCTCTCCTCTCCTCTCCTCTGCTCTGCTCTCCTCTTCTCTCCTCTCCTCTCCTCTGCCCTCCTCTTCTCTCCTCTCCTCTGCTCTCCCCTCCACTGCTCTCCTCTGCTCTCCTCTCCTCTGCTCTCCTCTTCTCTCCTCTCCTCTGCTCTCCTCTTCTCTCCTCTCCTCTGCTCTTCTCTTCTCTGCTCTCCTCTGCTCTCCTCTGCTCTGCTCTGCTCTCCTCTGCTCTCCTCTCCTCTGCTCTCCTCTCCTCTCCTCTCCTCTGCTCTCCTCTTCTCTCCTCTCCTCTTCTCTCCTCTCCTCTGCTCTCCTCTGCTCTGCTCTCCTCTGCTCTCCTCTCCTCTTCTCTCCTCTCTTCTCTTCTCCTCTCCTCTCCTCTCCTCTTCTCTCCTCTCCTCTTTTCAGCTCTCCTCTCCTCTGCTCTCCTCTCCTCTGCTCTCCTCTGCTCTCCTCTCCTCTCCTCTTCTCTCCTCTCCTCTCTTCTCCTCTCCTCTCCTCTCCTCTCCTCTTCTCTCCTCTCCTCTTTTCTGCTCTCCTCTGCTCTCCTCTCCTCTGCTCTCCTCTGCTCTGCTCTCCTCTCCTCTGCTCTCCTCTCCTCTGCTCTCCTCTCCTCTTCTCTCTTCTCTTCTCCTCTCCTCTCCTCTTCTCTCCTCTCCTCTGCTCTCCTCTCCTCTGCTCTCCTCTCCTCTGCTCTCCTCTCCTCTGCTCTCCTCTCCTCTTCTCTCCTCTCCTCTGCTCTCCTCTCCTCTGCTCTCCTCTGCTCTCCTCTTCTCTTCTCTCCTCTCCTCTCCTCACTCAAAAAAATAATTTGTTGGGGGAACATAAAAAAAATTATGGAAAGTATTTCCACCCAATTATAACGCGCTCATTTAGCAAGACATTGTTTTGTTGAGTGAATCATATAAATTATAGTTGTTCCTACCCCATTAAATCGGGTCACCCACACCTAAATCAAACATGTTGAATGAACATGTTAAAGTTACGATGCATTTGTTGAGTGACATCAATGTAAATATGCTAGGCTGACATAATGTGTTTTTGTTACTGTAACTTTATTATAAGAGGTGAAGCAAACATAATTTTTAAAGGTCTTTTCAACCTACCGTAATTATGGTTATGCATTCCACTGGCTTTATCGCAAAAGTACATTGCATACATACAAATGTATAGCAAATGTGCCTTCTAAATTCCATTTCAAATCAGATATACTAGTACACAAAGAAAATACACTAAAGCCACAGCAAATGTTTCTTCATTTTTTTATTACAATAAAGGTGCTTCAAAGCTTATGTCCTTGACAACTTTGTTAACTTAACAGAAAAGATTGTGGTGCTATGTTTTACATGCATTGCTTTTACCTGCCTATATTGTTGCTTGCATTGTCCATTTTTGAACTGTGAACAATTCCATACAGTTCTGAAATAGTAACACTTCCACTCAAGAGTGATCCGAGTTCAATGAGGACCTCTGCCCCCTCCAAAATGACCGCATCCTCAAGCTCAAATGCAAAAAAACCCAAAACAAAACAAAACAAAAAAAAACACATGCGCACATTGTCCAAGCAGTCAAAACTAAACAGTGAGCATCAGTGCAACAGTGAAAATAATGAGCATCAGTGCAACAACAGTGGCATAATAACGATGAGCGCGCTTGTCTTTCTTCCACGTGTTAAGCCACTTGCTACCAAAGAGGATGTTCATGTTCTTCTGCGACTTGCACCTTACTGCCTCTTCTGTTGTGGAGTTGTACACGCAAATGGCTCTCTCACCTCAAATACTTCATGTTCTGTCAGCATGACTGAATTTAGTAAGTGTCAGGTTTTTGCATATCATGCTAAAATAGCATAACTTAATGATGTTCAACCACAAAACATAATTAGATATGGTAGATACTACATATTACACTTTGATTAATCGAGCAGACACACAATCTGGCTTTTTTGAGTGCTCTTCTCTCCTCTCCTCTGCTCTGCTCTTCTCTTCTCTCCTCTCCTCTCCTCTGCTCTCCTCTTCTCTCCTCTCCTCTCCTCTCCTCTGCTCTGCTCTTCTCTTCTCTTCTCTCCTCTCCTCTCCTCTGATCTCCTCTTCTCTCCTCTCCTCTCCTCTCCTCTGCTCTGCTCTCCTCTTCTCTCCTCTCCTCTCCTCTGCTCTGTCTGATTTGTTCGGATTAGTCGCTCATGTCTCTCATGTCTTTTCAAATACAATGTACACAACCATTCAAACATTTTGACACACTTTTACATTCATGTTTCATCTTTATTTCCATTATTTTAATGTAGATTCTCAATGAAAATAGCAAAAGTATGAATTACACATTTACATTAGGATTTGAATATAATATCCATCCATCTTCTCCCGCTTAATCCAGCTGGGTCACTGGGGCAGCTTGCTGCCCAATTCTCATAGCACCTGACCCCCCTATGAACCCCTCTGTGAGTGGTGAGCCCACAGGAGGGTGGACATCATGGTCCTTGATGTTAGTTCATAGCATGGATGTATCATAAGAGCTGGATAAGGCACGCCCCCTCTATCCGTGACCGCAGATTGATGTGTGGCCGAGCGAGATATTGCAGCCTGCAGCCTAAGAAAAATTCTCCCATAGAAGCACAATGCATTTTTTGAGAAATCAAACTGCCCGTGTTTGGCTGACAGGGCATCCATAGCTTTCATAAAGGTTGGATTTTGTAGGGATTCTTCTGTATTTTTACAATATGAACTTTAAAAAAAAATTTAATCGTCAAAGCGCCTAAAAATCAACTTTGTAAGAATTAGCCTAGACCCTCTCTGAGCCCGTGCCAGCTCCGCTCTAGCAGCTCACGCTCTGATTGGTCAGAATGGCGTTTCTGACGTCACAGCCCAACAGTCTTGGGCTGTGACGTCAGACGTTGGGCTGCGTTGGGCTGCAAACAAGGAAGTAAATGCGGAAATGAAAATTGCGGTCATGCGCCAATGAGCACAGGCCATTGAAAACAACAGGGCGCCATCTTGGATTCATCTTCCAGATTTTATTATAGTTCTATGGTTCATAGGGGTGCTGGCATGTTTTGAGTTGATGGGGAAACCGGAGTGCCCGGAGAAATATAATATATATAAAAAAAATTTTTATCTAACTTGTTTTTGTTAAATCCATATATTATGTCTCATATATTTGATGTCATCTGTATGTGTATGAAATGTAGAATGTAGTAAACATAAAGAAAAAATACATTGATTACGTAGGTGTGTTCAGACTTTTGACATTGTGGTCTAGGAAGATGCAAATCAGATTTTAAATTATGTACAGTTTCACAGTTTATTTTTTCTCATTAAAAAAAAACTCACATATTGCGCTACTAGAGAAAATGATAAGCCAAATTTTTTAAAGTTTGTTCAAATATTTAAAAATAAAACACTGATACCCCATATTCCAGTGTGTGAGTCCAGTGTGTGAGTCCAGTGTGTGTGAGTGTCTGCTGCTGTTGGAGGTGCTGATTCTCTCTTGTCTCTGTCTCATCCACAGAACACAGATCAATTTCACCGTGGCCATCGACTTCACTGCCTCCAATGGTGAGTGATTACTACACTTCAGTAGTGCCGTGTGCAGAGGAGCAGGGCAGAGTGCAAATGAGGCCAAATCTATAGGCTCGGCTCAGGTTGGCCATCGCTTCATTAGGACAACTATCGCATCATTATGTTTGCTTCGACCCACTCAACTCTCATTTATCTCAATTGCTTTTTTCTTGTATCTTTCTTGCACGGAGCTCTACTGTGCAGGTCAACATGTGCTCCAGGGCGCCCTCTATCATAGTATATTATTAAGCCTTTTTTTGATAGACACCGGCAGAACGGGCGACAGACAAGTTTAATATGAATATGAGTTCGACAATGTTTTTAATTTTATTTTCTATATTTTGGTAACAACTAAACTATAATCTATTTTCAAATAATAAAAGAAAGATTTATATTACTGTGAATGTACCCCTCTGTTCTTGGAACTATATGGTCAATAAAATGTAATTTGACAATAATGACCATCACTGAAAGTACTCAAGCAGACCAGTCTTTCAGAATAAACTGTACTGATTAAAGGAGCCAATGTTGTTTTCAGTAAGAAAATAATTTAAAAGCACTCCTGAGCACATGGTCACTCCACCGTCACAGTCACAAATGACACTGGCACATTCACCACAGAGATAAAGTGACTCATGTTTGCCTCATAAGACAAAACAATACAACATACATACAATATACATACAACTAGTACAAACAGTGAAGTATAATCCACACTGTTAACAGAGGAACACTACACCACATGTCAGACGCAAAACGTTCACAGTTTTGATCCCTGAGGACAAAAAGAGTCATTTGCTGACACAACTCTGTACCTCAGCACAGGGAGGGTGACTTAGAGTGTTGAAAACAGAAGTGAAGCTTACTAAACATGTTCATGTTGTTCTCAGTGAATATTGCATTTTCCAAACAATAAAAGAAAACATGGTCTAAATATGTCATGTGTTAGCAGTTAATACCCCACAGAAGGATTAGCTGCTAACACATAACCCCCTCTTGGACATTTGAGATGCTACAGGCTTTTCATACCATCCATGGCAGCAAATATGGCAGTAGACCTTCAGAGGAAATACCACTACTAATACTACAGCATCCAGAGAAAATACTTTGTTGGAATTCAGTGAGGGGACTGTTGGATTCTCTCTCTCTCTAATATCCCCTTTAAAAACAAGATAAATCTCCTTCAGTAACCTATACCTGCCCCCTGGTGGTGAGTGTAATGTTTTCCTGTATTGTAGGTAACCCGTCCCAGTCCACGTCCCTGCACTACATGAACCCGTACCAGCTGAACGCCTACGCTATGGCTCTGAAGGCCGTGGGCGAGATCATCCAGGACTATGACAGCGACAAGATGTTTCCTGCTCTGGGGTTTGGAGCTAAACTGCCCCCTGATGGGAGGGTGTCCCACGAGTTCCCCCTGGTACTGCTCTAATGAACACTCACTTTTATCATTCCTCTACTGTAGAACCTTTGTCTCAGTGTCCTGTCCTCACGCCTTCTGCTGCCCAAGAAGCTACAGTGCTGTGTGTCTGAGGGATGGTGCAATAGGGATCTGTTCAGTCAATACCATATCAGATATATGTGTGCTGATGTGCCTCATAACCCATATCAACTCATACTAATATCATTTTCCATCTCCACAAACCTGACTCTTATTTGGCCTGGAGGAGGGCCTCATGTTTGTCTCGGTGGATATCTTCCTTATCTTCTTCAGGATGGGAAAAATGTATCTGTCTACAGGGTGAATGTACTGTAGTGTGGTTTTAACTTATTAGTATGCATGGAATCATGCAATTGACCTGCGATCTCCACAAAGTTAGTAGGAAATGTGAACTCCCAGAAAGAGATGTCTGTCAGTCATAAAAAAAAACAAGAAGACAATTCACAACATATTTGGTATTCAGAAAAGGAACATGGAAACTCACACTGTACTGCCACTGAGGGCATCACTGCATGTCATATTAATGTGATCAGTAAAGTCAAACATTTGACACACCTTTGTCTTTGTTCAGAATGGGAACATGGAGAATCCTTACTGTAATGGCATCGAGGGCATCCTGGAGGCGTACCACCAAAGCTTGAAGACTGTCCAGCTCTATGGACCCACCAACTTCGCCCCTGTGGTCAACCACGTGGCCAGGTAAGACCTCAGAGCACATCCAGTAACTATACAGCTTCATGCATAATTCATTCACCCACTACTCAGTGGGGATAAGATAACTGGGGCAAAAGGAGCTCAGCTGGTTCAGTGATCTGATCATTAATCTGAAGGTTGGTGGTGAGATTCCAGCTCCTACACATGAATGCTGCTGTTATGTCCTTGTGCAAGACACTTACCCACCACGCTGACTGATGGAAATGAGGCTGCTAATCTGCACCTGCACTGACATTTCATTGTTTTTCTGCTTGTTCCATTCAGTCTGTGGTTGAATATTTATTTAGTGGTCCAAATCAAAAGCACAGAACAGTGCAGAGTCAGAATGTGCACACTGTTATCTGCTCTCATCTCTGTGAATGGTCCATCACCTGGGCCTTTATGTAGAGCCAAACACAAATGCTCTTTTGTGCTTTCATTAGATGGAGGCAAAAGCTGCAGATCTCACTCAAATAATGCACTTATTTTCATATGAAAAGGTGAAACAGACTGAGGCTGGGCCAGGACTGCACACAAACTCCATGCACCGTCACAATAATAAACACAGGTTACTCCAGTAACTTTATTAATCCTGAGGGAAATTCAAGTGTAACATTACTTCAAAATAATATTACTCAAGTAGAAGTACAAAGAAAGTGTAAGAGTAAAAAAGTATTTGTGAAAATTATAACTCAAATAAGAATAAGAGTAAGAATAAGTGTTAGGATCTGTAAAATCTGGTATTTTCAAAAGACAGAAACAAAAATGAGACAAACTAAATCAGATCTCAATCATTTCATATATTGTCCACATTGTCGACATGTGGTCTTACTCACAGTCAGAAGAACTCACAGTCAGAAGTAACCATAACTTTTACTCAAGTAAGAGTGCTGAGTACAAAGTACTGCGCACCGCCGAGAATAAGAAACCAGCAGGGATGTTTGGAACTTTGTGGAATGTAGTAGTAAGAACTATTGATTTCTACTGCAACAATTACTGAATAAATACAATTGAAATTCATGAGACTAGCTTTAAAGGTATACTTTGTAACTTTTCTGTTGGGGGTTACGCCACCTATAATTGCCTTTTTGAATCGCAAAGGCCACTGGAGGCAGCACACAGTGTTTTCACCAGAAAGCTGCACATGTCCCTAGTTTGCAATACAATTGCACAGTATACAGCACTATGAAAGCACTATGATCATATTATTATGATCTTTATCTGAACACTGTTTCCTGGATGTTTTGGCAGATACGCAGCTGCAGTCCAAGATGGCTCCCAGTACTTTGTCCTCCTCATCATCACAGATGGAGTGATCTCAGACATGGCCCAGACCAAAGAGGCCATCGTCAACGTAAGAACCACACACTTACACAGGAATGCTCCAAAGATAACTCAAGTAATACCAGCACCAGGTATTAGGGGATACTACAACTCAAGTAAGAGGAACTGCCTGGACTTCACATTTGAGTTAGAACTTACAACTTGAAGTTAATGTAAATGTAATGACAAAATATGAAGTAATGCACAAAATCTAATTCAAAGGACAGACACAAAAATGAGACAAACTAAATCATATCTGAAGGAGCTGCAGGAAACAAATGTTCAGATCATTTCATATTTTCAACATAAAGCTTTTGTCACAGCAGGCGTGAAAATCTCTCACCTTTCGGCGAAATTTGCCATTTTGAAGTCAAAAAAGGGTGACCTACATGAATAGTGTAGATCTGAGGATTTTTTTGGGGGGTCAGGGTCGGGAGATGTTTTTTTTTAAATTATCATATGATTGACTTAATGCGCAAACTGAAAACTTCAGAAACCGGCCCTTTAAATGACGAATGCCGATCTGCACACACTTCACTTTGCGGCACTCTGCGTTTCCCAGCTGCAATATAAACTGTGACATTAGCCGTGTCCCAATTCAGAAGGCTGCAGCCTCCGGAAGCCGCATAGGCTGTAGCCTTCGAACACACCTCCGCGGGCCGCATGGCCGTGTCGAAATGGGACAGGTCCAGCCCACGGAGCCGCGCCCGTCACCCAGCAACTGAGACATGCTGCTAATGCTAATGCTAATGCTAACAACATGCACCTGCAGATTACTCACACAGATCAGTAACAAAGATTACACACGGGTAAGAAAACTGTCACATTTTGAGAACAAGTTATTCTAATATTCACCCCTATGAACTAACATCAAGGACCATGACGTCCACCCTCCTGTGGGCTCACCACCTGCAGAGGGGTTCATAGGGGGGGTCAGGTGCTATGAGTATTGGGCAGCAAGCTGCCCCCGCGACCCAGCCGGATTAAGCGGGAGAAGATGGATGGATGGATGGTTATTCTAATAATTCTAATCCACATTTTATGGCTAAAATATTGCTGTTTCTCCAATACATCTAAAATAGGCTAAATTACCTTAAAGTTTCAAAAACAGTGATGAGATATGCATGAAGTATTTTTAAATTGATAAGGGATTACATGTATACAGGGAATGCATTTAAGACTCTCCTTTGAGAAAAAATTGTTTATTAAGCAATCAAATAAACTTCTGGAAATAATTTGTCATAATATGAATAGTCAAACATTAAACCCATCACACACGCACACAATGCATTAATAGGTTGTCCGCATCGCAGAACCCTAGTCATTACAATGGGACGTGAATGCCCCTTCCCCACCACCACCGTCTCCTCATCCATATTTTTACATACGAATCCCACTGGGAGCACAGAACACTGAAATTTGGAGCAGCATCTCGTCTTTCCCTAATTATTCCATTTCTGCATGTCTCAGCTGCAGCTATTCCCCTCTCACACATGAACACTCTATGCTTAAGTCTGAGTTTCAAATTTTGGAGAAATGCTTTTGCTTTTTTCAGATTTGCAGATGGGAAAATCCTCACCTCTTACATCCACAAGCACAATGCTGCTACTCTGCAAAAGTGATTCGAAAAGATACAAACTTTTCTGTAACTAAACATGAGACGCACAAGTGTTTCCCAAACAGCTTTCATCCAGAGTGAACTGACTAAAACAAAAAACCTGTAAACAGTCTATAAAGGACAGTAGCGGTACAAATGAACACTGTAATAAAAACAAAAATGCAGTTACAAAGTGTTCAAACTAACTTTAATCAAAATGTAAAATAATAAACAGCCTCATACCTAAATTAATCCATCCTACGCCCAGTCTTTCATCCCAGCACGGACTCAGGTTCTCTTTAAAAGCACAAGGGCCTGCCAGACAAAATGTATTTAGACTCCTGCATCGTGAACACAATCACTGCAAAAAAACAATATTTACTCAGGCTGGAAGCTCAATTGATAGAGTGTTTGTCCATTGATCCAAAGGTTGGTGGTTTTAATCCCTCTTCTGCAGATAAATGCTGTTGTTGTGTCCTTGGGCAAGACACTTAACCCACCTCACCCATACTGTATGTGTACGCTATGTATGGATGGGTGAGTGGTTCCTTGTTGCAGAAACATTTTGAATGCCTTGAAAAGAAAAGTGTTGTATAACAATGTGACCATTTGGCACAAACAAACAAGCAGCGTGTGCAGCTCACACCCTGGCACCACAGAAAACCTGCACTTACCTGTCCAACCGCTAACTTCCCCTTTATGGCATACTGTCCTGGGCCCAGGGCGACACCCAGCGGTGCCATATGCTGCATAGAGCTACTTAAAGTGGCATTACAAAAAGTAATCTGTTGAGTTATGCATTCCACTGACTGACTCAATTTTAATCTGAGTAATTTGTACAAGGTTAGATTCCTTTACCTATAAACAGAGGAAGGCAGTTATATTTACTTGTGTAACTTTTTAAAGTTTCATAGTACTTTTCTAGCAGCATATTTAAACTGGCCTGGTCTGTTCAGTGATTGAAACACACACACACACACACACATATATATATAAACACATTTCTCACCTTCCACGGTGGTTGGTCTCTCTCACCCTCATCAGCTCAGGTCCTCTACCAGAGGCCTGGGAGCTTGAGAGTTCTGCGCAGTATCTTTGCTGTTCCCAGTACTGCACTTTTCTGGACTGAGATGTCTGTTGTCCTTCCTGGGATCTGCTGCAACCACTTTGGGGGTCACGGCCCCGAGTGCTCCAACCACCACAGGCACCACCGATGCTTTCACCTTCCAGGCCCTCTCCAGCTCTTTCTTGAGCCCCTGGTATTTCTCTAGCTTCTTGTGTTCCTTTTTCCTGACATTGCCATCGCTCGGTATTGCAATGTCCACCACCACGGCTTTGTTCTCTCGCTTATCCAGAACCACTATGTCTGGTTGGTTCGCCATCACCATTCTGTCAGTCTGTATTTGGAAGTCCCACAGGATCTTGGCCCGCTCATTCTCCACAACCTTTGGAGGCGTTTCCCACCTTGATCCTGGGGTTTCCAGCCCGTACTCTGCACAGATGTTTCTGTACACTGTGCCCGCTACTTGGTTATGTCGCTCCATGTACGCTTTCCCTGCCAGCATCTTACACCCTGCAGTTATGTGCTGGACTGTCTCAGGCACTTCTTTGCACAACCTACACCTTGGGTCTTGTCTGGTGTGGTAGATCTGGGCCTCTATTGCTCGGGTGCTCAAGGCCTGCTCCTGTGCAGCCAGGATGAGTGCCTCCGTGCTGTCCTTCAGACCAGCCCTCTCCAGCCATTGGTAGGATTTCCTGCCATGATGGTCCCTCCAGCACCTCTTCCTCTGCGTCCCACTGTCTGAGACATTCTCTGAGCACGTCATCAGTCTGGGCCTTGTCACTGATGTACTTGTGGAGCTTGGATGTTTCATCCTGGACAGTGGTTCCCACACTCATTAGTCCTCGGCCTCCTTCCTTCCGGCTCGTGTACAGTCTCAGGGTGCTAGACTTGGGATGGAACCCTCCTGCAGGTCAGGAGCTTTCGTGTCTTAACATCCGTGGTCTGTATCTCCTCCTTTGGCCAGCTTATGATTCCTGCTGGGTATCTGATTACTGGCAGGGCATAGCTGTTTATTGCCTGCACCTTGTTCTTGCCATTGAGCTGGCTTCTTAGGACCTGCCGTACTCTTTGCAGGTATTTGGCTGTCCCCGCTTTCCTTGTTGCCTCGTCAAGGTTGCCATTTGCCTGTGGGATACCAAGGTACTTGTAACTGTCCTCAATGTCTGTTATTGTTCCCTCTAGGAGTGAGACCCCCTCTGTGTGGACTACCTTCCCTCTCTTTGTCACCATCTTACTACATTTCTCGAGCCCGTATGACATTCCAATGTCTGTGCTGTAGATCCTGGTGGTGTGGATCAGTGAGTCGATGTCTCGCTCGCTCTTAGCATACAGCTTGATGTCATCCATCAAGGAGGTGACTGATGGTGGCCCCGTTTCTGAGTCGGTATCCATAGCCAGTGCGGTCAATTATTTGGCTGAGGGGGTTCAGACCTATGCAGAACAGCAGTGGGGACAGTGCGTCTCCTTGGTATATGCCACATTTGATGGTCACTTGTGCAAGTGGCTTGCCACTGGCTTCAAGGGTGGTTTTCCACAACCTCATTGAGATTGCAATGAATGCCCTTAGAGTCCTGTTGATATTGTACAGCTCCAGGCACTCAGTGATCCATGTGTGTGGCATTGAGTGAGGCTTTCTTGTAATCATTCCAGGCAGTGCACAGATTGGTCTGTCGGGTTCTGCAGTCACGAGCGACTGTTCGGTCAACCAGGAGTTGCTGTTTGGCTCCCCTGGTGTTTTTGCCGATGCCCTTCTGTGCTGCACTCATGTATTGATCCATGTGCCAACTTAACTTAGCCACAATGATGCCTGATCTGAGCTTCCATGTTGTGGATAGACAGGTTATTGGCCGATAGTTGGATGGGACTGTACCCTTTGAGGGATCCTTCAGGATCAGGATCGTACGCCCTTGGGTTAGCCATTCAGGGTGAGTCCCATCCCTTAGCAGCTGGTTCATTTGTGCTGCTAGACGCTCATGGAGAGCAGTGAGTTTCTTTAGCCAGTATGCGTGGATCATGTCAGGGCCTGGTGCTGTCCAACTTTTCATGCCTGAGACTCTTTCCTGGATGTCTGCCACTGTGATGGTAACTGGATTCTGTTCAGGCAGGTTGCTCTGAGAGCCACCAGCCACTGTGCATCTGTGTTATGTGATGCTTCCCTTTCCCATATGTCTTTCCAGTACTTCTCAGTCTCCAGCCTTGATGGGTCTGCTCTGCTGTTATTACCCTGCCATTGAGCGAGTAGTAGCATTCCAACAGAGCCTGGTTCTCGCATCTCACCCATTTCCGCCTTGTTCCAGTAGCCCATTTCTCATCAGGGTGCCCTGGTTCCTCGACACCTGACGGAGACCTTGTTTGGCCAGGCGACGTCTGAGCCGGCATTTCGTATGTTGTATCGCCTCTCATCATTGTATGAGGTGGGCAGGAGCGTAAAGGGTCTTGCCCACGGACCCACACTGGCTTGCTCCAAGCACTCTTCAAACCTGGGTCCCCCATGGGAAAGTCCAGTGACTAACCCATTGAGCTAACCATATATATATATATATATATATATATATATAGCTGGAGAGGGCTGGTCTGGACACAAGAGGCGCTCATCCTGACTGCACAGGAACCTTGAGCACCCAAGCAATAGAGGCCCAGATCTACCACACCAGCAGGGAAAGCGTACATGGAGCGACATAACCAAGTAGTGGGCATAGTGTACAGAAACATCTGTGCAGAGTACGGGCTGGAAACCCCAGGATCAAGGTGGGAAAACGCCTTCAAAGGTGGTGGAGAATGAGCGGGCCAAGATCCTGTGGGACTTCCAGATACAGACTGACAGAATGGTGATGGCAAACCAACCAGACATAGTGGTTCTGGATAAGCGAGAGAACAAAGCCGTGGTGGTGGACATTGCAATACCGAGCGATGGCAATGTCAGGAAAAAGGAACACGAGAAACGAGAAATACCAGGGGCTCAAGAAAGAGCTGGAGAGAGCCTGGAAGGTGAAAGCATCGGTGGTGCCTGTGGTGATCGGAGCACTCGGGGCCGTGACCCCCAAACTGGATGAGTGGTTGCAGCAGATCCCAGGAAGGACAACAGACATCTGAGTCCAGAAAAGTGCAGTACTGGGAACAGCAAAGATACTGCGCAGAACTCTCAAGCTCACAGGCCTCTGGTAGAGGACCTGAGCTGATGAGGGTGAGAGAGACCAAACACCGTGGAAGGTGAGAAACACGTTTTTGTTTTATATATATACTTTTCCTCTTGCAACTTTTACTTTTTTGAAGTGCCTGGATTTCGTTGTGAACACTGTACCTGATTTTTTTCCTCCCATGTATTTGTGCAAAATGTATGTTGCGGCTCTTGAGGTCAAAATAAGTCCACCGGGTACTGTCTGCATCTAATTATAAAAAATCAGGACTTGCATTGTTAGCATGCTAGTTATTGTTAGGTTTATTGTTACAGCAAAACTCTGGTCTATGAGAGTTGTGAAAAGTGCTTCTAAATTCAGTGTGATGAATAATGAGGATGCTCTGAATGCATCAGGTAAGTGAGGAAGAACTTTGGACCACTGCAAAAAGTTTAAATGGAACCAGTACAGTACTACATTTTTAAAACATTAAATATCAGATACAGTGCCTTTAAGCAGATACATTTCACTGTGCATTGCCTCGCCTTCATAAACAACAGTCAGAAAAGTGCAAAACTTTTCTACAATTTTTAGCTCTTTCTGCAACTTTTTCAGTCCTTTGGGTCAGAGTTCTGCCTCCTGTTTCCACAATATAAGCGTGATTTGAATTTTAAAAGAATGTTTTTGGTGAAAATAAAGCGCAGATCTGGTTTTGTCCCCAGTGTATTTTGTGTCACATTTTGTTTTGTGAGAATGTATTATCTTCCTCCCTCCTCCGGCTGCACTCTGAACTCAGCAGACTGGGTTTAAAGGGAATTTGCGACTGTTAGTGAAATGCACAGAACAGCCACACCTTCCTTTTAAGATCTTGCCTGCTGCTCGGCCTTCTGGGAAGCGGAGTCCAGGTCGCTCGTCTGTCTCTGGGTTAAACGCACAAAGGAAAAATGCTCATGTTTTTCAGCAGGTATTCAGTGTGTAGTGGAAGGAGCTGTTTTTGCATATGCAGGCGATTTTGGTGCAGTTTTGTTGACAAATGTATGTGTGTGTGCATGTATATATATATATATATATATATATATATATATATATATATATATATATATATATATATATATATATATATATATATATATATATATAAACGCGTTTCTCACCTTCTACGGTGGTTGGCCTCTCACCCTCATCAGCTCAGGTTTTCTACCAGAGGCCTGGGAGCTTGAGAGTTCTGCGCAGTATCTTTGCTGTTCCCAGTACTGCACTTTTCTGGACTCAGATGTCTGTTGTCCTTCCTGGGATCTGCTGCAACCACTCATCCAGTTTGGGGGTCACGGCCCCGAGTGCTCCGATCACCACAGGCACCACCGATGCTTTCACCTTCCAGGCTCTCTCCAGCTTTTCCTTGAGCCCCTGGTATTTCTCTAGTTTCTCGTGTTCCTTTTTCCTGACATTGCCATCGCTCGGTATTGCAATGTCCACCACCACGGCTTTGTTCTCTCGCTTATCCAGAACCACGATGTCTGGTTGGTTCTCCATCACCATTCTGTCAGTCTGTATTTGGAAGTCCCACAGGATCTTGACCCGCTCATTCTCCACAACTTTTGGAGGTGTTGATGGGGGAAACCGGAGTGCCCAGAGGAAACCCATCCAGCCAAGGGGAGAACATGCAAACTCCACACAGAAAGGCCAGGATGACCCACCATATATATATACATATGGAAACCCCAGGATCAAGGTGGGCAACGCCTCCAAAGTTTGTGGAGAATGAGCGGGCCAAGATCCTGTGGGACTTCCAAATACAGACTGACAGAATGGTGATAGCAAACCAACCAGACATAGTGGTTCTGGATAAGCGAGAGAACAAAGCCGTGGTGGTGGACATTGCAATACCGAGCGATGGCAATGTCAGGAAAAAGGAACACGAGAAACTAGAGAAATACCAGGGGCTCAAGGAAGAGCTGGAGAGGGCCCGGAAGGTGAAAGCATCGGTGGTGCCTGTGGTGATCGGAGCACTCGGGGCCGTGACCCCCAAACTGGAGGAGTGGTTGCAGCAGATCCCAGGAAGGACAACAGACATCTCAGTCCAGAAAAGTGCAGTACTGGGAACAGCAAAGATACTGCGCAGAACTCTCAAGCTCCCAGGCCTCTGGTAGAGGACCTGAGCTGATGAGGGTGAGAGACCAACCACAGTGGAAGGTGAGAAATGTGTTGTTTTTTTTATACATATATATATATATATATACATATAGATAGATAGATAGATAGATAGATAGATAGATAGATAGATAGATAGAGATATAATGTGTATGTTTGTGTGTGTGCGTATGTCTGTGTGTATGTATGTATGTGTGTGTGCGTGTGTATGTGTGTCTTTTCAAAAACACACAGATGCATCATCTCTCTTTCCAAATCAAATACTGGGTAAACATGATCTACATGATCACATATCAGACACATTCAGCCTCAGTAACAAAATGTCAAATTCAGCACCACAATCACAGCTCCAGACAGTTTGGGAAAGTGGCTTAGAAGGTACAGTATCTAAAAATATCAGGCACTCAATCAGTTACAAAATATTTAAAAGCCTTTATTCTGCAAGCATTCAAAACAAACCAACACGTGCTGGGTTTTTTTTAATGCTCCCTGCCCACTCACAATAAAGGCTTTTCAATATTTTGTAACTAGGTCAATGCCTGATATTTTTCTTTTTCTCAATGAACTACACCTTTTTCTCGAGCACCCTTAGTCACATGGATATCAGCAGCTCCCTGTCTCTGCTGTTTTAGAATTTTTGATTGCTGTTGTGTCTTTGGGCAAGACATGTATAATAATAATAATAATAATAATAATAATAATAATAATAATAATAATAATAATAATAATAATAATAATAATAATAATGCATTAGTCTTATACAGTGCTCTTCCACTCACTTTACATTCTTCATTTACTCCACACCCGGTGGTGGTAACTTGCACCATCTGCATCTCCGACCACCACCAACGCTCACACACATGACATTCTTATTAGGCAATGTGGCTGAAGTGTCTTGCCAAAGGACACAACACCAGGTTTTGCCCTTGGCGCCCCACTGTAGCATCTAGAATTCCCAGCTTGCCCAGCCCTGCTTACCTTCAGAGATCTGATGAGAGCCACCATGTTTTTGACGTCATTTTTATACATACCCTTATTTGGACTTGTGAAGAACTTTGGAACCAGCAAACTCCAAAATGAAATGAAGTCGTAGCCACATTAAACGCTCCCTCTGTTCAGCCTCTGCTCAGCCTCTGCACATCTCCTCCTCTCCTTTTCTTCTTCCTTTTCTTCCCCATTCCCCTCCTCTTCTTCAAGTTTGGTCTTTTATCTGCAGAGGAAACCCACCCTGAGCGTCACTGTTCTCTCTCGGTCTGTGTGTGTGTGTGTGCTGTGTGAAACGTTGTTCAGATGTGTGTGTCTTATATAAAGCAGCGCTGTGTAGAAGTTAGGCCGGGGAAAGTGAAACTAAAAGTGAATGAGCCTCTCTACTGAAAGAAAGAGAGAGAAATAAAGGGACAGAAATAGAGAGAAGGGACAAAGGGCATAGAAGGGTCTCCCCTTCTAGAGAGGTGACAGAGGATAGGGCGATGAGAAAGAAGAGAAAAAGCAGAGGAACTGAGAGAGAGTTTGAGGAAAAAAAGATTGACAATGGAAAGAAAGTGAGAAATGGTGGAGAGAGAGAGACAAAAGGAGAAAACAAAACAGGAAAAAACAGATATAGGATAGAGAATGTTGAGAGAGGAAAGTGAGACAGAGTAAGAAGAAATACAATAACAAGAGAAATTGATAGAGTGAAACTTGAGAGATTGAGAAGAAAAAGAATGAGAGAGACGAAAACAGAAAAAGACAAGAAAGGGAGAGGAGGGTAGAGAAGAAGAGAGAGATGGGGAGAGAGTGTGAAGTAGTGAGGGATGAAAAAGAAGAAGAGACAAAAAAGAGAGGGTAGACTCCTGAAGAGATGGTGGGGTATGTGAGGAGGTGCTCTGTGATTTTTCTTCAGAACCTCCTCTCTCTATCTCCATTCTTCAGCCTTGTATTTGTATATTCTAATTAAGTCAGTCCTGACCTTTTGCAGCATATCCAAGGCTCAGAAAAGTTTGTATGGATACTTTGTAGTGACTGAATGCTGGGGGTGTTCTATGGGTATCTCTATTGGTGGAATGTTCAGCGGTTATTATAGTGACACAATAATTAGACAGACAGACAAAAAAGTTTTAAGATTGTCTGAAATGCTAAATGGATTTAAAGAGCACATTTTCAGGAGCCAGTGATCAGTCCGAGTGTTCACGGTCCTGTTTAAGAGTTTGATTTTCAACAAAAAGGTAAAAGCGACTGAAAAACTGTTGGAAGATTGTGACTGTAATGTTATTTGCAAGGGACTTGTTTAACAGCAATGTTGTAGTTCCAGCTAAATCAGGTCTTTCTGGTCAGATTGTGTTAAAACAAACATTATCTTAAAGTCTAACCTGAGTAACAGAGCTTCAGACAGAGCAGTGTCTCCAGTTAGCATCACACCCCCAGTGAGTATGGATGACATCAGCTCCAAAGTATCACTAAAGAGTATTTGATTCACTCAACTCGAATGCTACTTTCACATGCATGCAGATCTGTTTCAATGATCTGTCTCCATGGAGATGAGATGCTATTGCTTTGCTTGGAATGTTCCACAATATGACATTTATATGACACAACTATCCATGTTTATCCTCTTTTTATTCATCAATTAAAATACTGTCCCACTTTAACTGTAGGCTTTTAACTGTATGTTTTAATAGTATTTCATTTGTTTATGTTGTTTTAAGTGTCCAGAAAGGTGCCTAATAATACAGTTTATTATTATTATTATTATTATTATTATTATTATTATTATTATTATTATTATTATTATTATTATTATTATTATTATTATTATTATTATTATTAGGCCCGAGCGCCAGAGGCTGGTGATTAGTATCACATAGCAGAACTAAAATGACGCGACGTGACTTGCCCGTAGTGACCAGGGACCCTCACCATGACGTAGCAATGCACCAGAGGTTTCCAAAAATGTATAGTTTGTGGGCCAAAAAAAAGCAGAACATTGTTCTCATATCAGAATATTCTTTCTTCTTGTTCTTCTTGTTCTTCTTGTTGTTCTTGTTCTTGTTCTTGTTCTTGTTCTTGTTCTTGTTCTTGTTCTTGTTCTTCTTCTTCTTCTTCTTCTTCTTCTTCTTCTTCTTCTTCTTCTTCTTCTTCTTCTCCTAACTCACTCACCCATTTTTCACCCAGTGAACAATGACAAAAACTCACAAAATTTAGCCATGTGTTAAAGACTCCACTTCTCTAACTTTTGGCTATTTCCCTTTTTAATAAATAAATAAAATGGCTCGTCAGCGCCCCCAAACATCACAAAAATACATTAGGGAATACGAATGACACCAAAAAAAATTAGCATGTAGAATCATGAAATTTAACACAGAAGTCGATCATGACAAGACAAGTAAAAAATATTATTATGGCCACGCCCCCTGACACACCAGAAGGTGGCCATCTTGGATTAAAGTTTGTGAAGCTGAAACGCACTCCTCCGCGGGCGTCACCCATACGGTCTCAGATTTGGTCCACATTATCTCCAGGGGCAAAACGTCAAAAAATATCCACATCCCAAATCCGTCTGACGTCTCTGAGCAGTGAAGCAACAAACAATGAACACAATTTTTGGATATTTACAAATTGCTCCTATTTTTTCAAACAAACTCTGATTTCAATGAAATTTAACACAGTTCTTAAACTCTCTGCCCTAAAGCGACTGAATGTGAAAAAAATTATTTGGTGCATTAGCACCCCCTACAGATTGAAATAAAACATGACCCCGCAAACATGTTGAAAAACGTTCAGAAACTCACCAAACTTTGCCAAAAGTTCAGAAATGATGAGACATTCAAGAAAATATAGGTTTCATGCGTGGGGATCAAAAAAATGGAGATAATACACCACCTCGAATATTAAGCTCCACTCCTATGGGAGCTGTCCCAGCTCAACTTTGTTGTAGAGCCACGAAATTCGGTACACACATTCGTCACGTGAAGACAAACAAAAAATATTATTGTGGCCATGCCCCCTGACCAACCAGAAGGCAGCCATGTTGGATTGAAATCTTCAAAATGCAGAGTCTACATTTTGACTCATGTTGCGTTTGAACGCACTCCTCTGAAGGCGCTTCACCCACAGGGCTGAAAATCACTGTACATCATCTAGAGAAGTGCAGCTTCAAGTGCAGCTTTGTTAACTTCATTTTTTTCTGAAAACTGTCATGGTTTACGTGCGGCGAAGCACCAAAGTTCAATCAAAATTTAGACAATATTGAATGTCAAGATTTGCTCCCGTTGGCACAGGCTTAGCCCGATCGTGCTGAAATTTGAGTCACAGATGCTGATCTCGGCTGGAATATAATACACTATAAAGCATATGGAAAATTACACTATAGTGCCCCCTAGACATGAAACGCCAACATTATCAGATTTGTACCAAGTTTGGGAATAAAATTTTGTTTAATTTATTTAATTTTGGGAAAAAAAATTACATTACAGACATGGGGAATTTTTTACTGTTGGCCAAGAGAGGCCCAAAGAAGGTGCACTATGTAATTTTTCTGATGGAGGATGTGTTGGCCTGGGAAATTTGAATCACTGATGTGTGGTCTCAGCCTCTGCATTTGCACGGTGTGATGTGCAGGGCATGTCGTTTGCGGGGCATGTTTTTTGCGGGCACGGCGTAGGCACACGCAAGGGTCGATCATCGCCACTTGCGGCTATATTTATTATTATTATTATTATTATTATTATTATTATTATTATTATTATTATTATTATTATTATTATTATTATTATTATTATTACATTCCAGATGTTTTACGGAAAAGAAAAAATGCATCGTATTGTGAGCAGGGTCTTTGTATAACTTGGTCTATGTGCCTGTCTCCATGGAGATAGATACAGTATGTTTAATGCCATTCTGTGGAAAAATTGAGGCAAAAGAGTAATATATTCATGGTAATATTCCAATCCGCTTTATTTCTACAGCACATTTCATAAACGAAAGAGTTTCCAAAGTGCTGCACAATATAAATAAAACATAGTCAATAGACATAAAAATAAATAAATAGTCATCGTAAAAAATAATAAAACTAGTAAAATCAAATAAGAGGAAGAATATACATAAAATAATAAAAAGGTCAAATAAAAATATTAATTCAAAAGGTAAAATAAAGAGTATTCCAGAGTTTGGGGCGGCCACAGAAAAGGCCCTGCCCCCCCTTGTTTTATGTCTCGTCTTGGGCACCACAAGCTGGAGTTGGCCCTTGGACCTCAAAGGGCGTGCGGGGATGTAAATTTGGAGAAGGTCCGAGACGTACTGTGGGGCCAGTCCATTCAAAGCTTTAAAAACAAACAATAAAATCTTAAAATCAATTCTAAAACAAACTAGAAGCCAGTGCAACGATGCTAAGATTGGGGTAATGTGCTCACGTTTTTTGCTTCCAGTCAACAGTCATACAGCAGAATTTTGGACCAAATGCAAGCGGTAAAGTGCATGATGGCCGATGCCAGAAAAAAGTGCAATGCAGTAGTCTAAATGAGAGGAGATAAAAGCATGCATCATGTTCATCAAGTATGTTCAAAAGAATTAAAAGATAAAAACGGTTTCATTTTGGATAAAAGCCGCAGATGATAAAAGCCAGATTTGACGACTGTGTTCACTTGTTTCTCAAAATTAAAATCACGGTCAGTAATGACGCCAAGGTTGGTGACAGAGGGTTTCACAGATTTTTTCAATGAAAAAGAAGACAAGAAGACCCCTCACCAAAAAAGTGACATAGTCCCCCTTAACCTCTTTAATTTTAATCATTCTGACCCAGTTTTCATCTGACTAATATGGCTTCTGACTTCCTTGTATTATATATGATTAGACCTACTTATTTCCTGTAACTTCTGGTCTGACAAAAGGAAAACCAAAAAACTCTGAGTTCGCAGTAACTTTGTGATTTACTCAAATGTCCTGTTTTATGGTTTTGTATACTGCATGTTTAATTGTATTCATGTTTGTGTCTCTGTCGCAGGCGGCCAAACTGCCCATGTCCATCATCATTGTGGGAGTGGGACAGGCGGAGTTTGACGGTAAAACTGAAATCTGTACAGTTTTATGGACAAGTTTGAGTTTCATGTATTCTGTACCATCTGCGCTCCAAAGGATTACCATAAATCTGCTTTTGTTGGAAAAAAGAATACAAAACCAGAGCATCAGCAGAATATGCATTATTTAAAGAAGATGTGAAGAAACAGGGCCAAACCAAGTCTACACCAGGACTAAACCCAGCACTAAACTTAGAATAGACCAGGACCAAACCAGGAGTAGAAATGGACCTAAACAAGTCTACATCAGAACAAAACCCAGAACTAAACCTAGATTAGACCAGGACCAATCCAAGAAACAGGGCCAAACCAAGTCTACACCAGGACTAAACCCAGCACTAAACCTAGAATAGACCAGGAATAATCCAGGAAACAGGACTAAACCAAGGCTATATGAGAACTAAACCTAGACTAGACCAGGACTAATCCACAACTAGAAGTGGACCTAACCAAGTCTACATCAGAACTAAACCCAGAAATAAACCTAGACTAGACCAAGACCAAACCAGGAGTAGAAATGGACCTAACCAAGTCTATATCAGAACTAAACCTATACTAGACCAGGACCAATTCAGGACTACAATAGGACCAAACCAAGTCTACATCAGGACTAAACCCAGAAATAAACCTAGACTAGACCAGGACTAATCCAGGAAAGAGGACCAAACCAAGACTACATCAGAACTAAACCCAGAACCAAGCCTAGACTAGACCAGGACTAATCCAGGAAAGAGGACCAAACCAACTCTACATCAGAACTAAACCCAGAACTAAACCTAGACTAGACCAAGACGAAACCAGAATTAGAGAAGAACTAAACCTATTCTAAATAAGGACATGTGAATGCAACCTATGCTCCTGTGTGTTTTTAAAATCCATAAAGTGTACCGGATGAGGTTTGAGTTTTAAGACTGAAATGGCCTACAAGCAGATATTTCTCAAACTATGGGACCTGTTCCTCTGCAGTTAGAGTACTTGTTCTCCTTTGGGTTAATCATTATGTAGAACCACCTTATCCATGGTTTAGACTCATTCTAGACCTGGTTTAGTCCTAGTTTAGGCCTGAGAAAGTTCGGGTTTAGATCTTCTGTATATCTCAGTCAAATGTGTCTTGCCCCAGTGCAGATATATTGTATAAACAGCTCTTGAATTCAAAGTACATCCACTGTGCACAGTCTGCATCTAATTAGAAGGTGCTTTATTGGCTGATAATCAGGAAGTGTGCTGTTAGTATGCTAGTTGTTAGCTTTAACCCCCACTGACTGGTCTCTGAAAGTCATGAAACGCACCCATAAACTCATCATGGTGAATAATTAGGATAACTTTGGACCACTGCAAACTGTTTAAATCAACTTGTTCTGTTTCTCATATTTTTTAAGGCTGTAAAAATCAGGTATAGCTCCTTTAACCTACCCCTCCTAGCTCATACTGTGTTATTATTCCAGCTCTAACCTTAGACATCCCCATAGACTGGAGTTAGCACGATTAGCACACTTAGCATGATTAGGCGTGGGGGTGGATGTATGCAGGGAGCGAGAGGTTAATGAGCGGTTTGTGCTCTTCTGAGCGCAACTGATTTCAAATTACACACCAACTGCAGCTCTGAGCCATACATATGTATTTATAGAAGCCAATAGAGTGTTATTAAAGCTACAGTTGTACCACTATGACACAGGGGCACCAAAGAAGGTTGTGCGTTATATTCCTAGACCGAGTAGAGTATTTCTGTACTGTGGCTGTTTGAGGAGGTTTGGCTGTTCAACCTTAAAGAGGAGATATTATGCCAAATCAACTTTTTGGAGCTTTCCACCATGTTTCAATCTTGTTCCCTTATCAAAAACATGCCTGAAGAGGTTTTAGATGCCATCCATGCAAGAGCGTAGATTTGCATAGGGACAGTGGGGACATGTCACAAGACAAAATAGTCCCGACCAGTATTTGACATTTTATTTTAATAAACAAAAATATAAATGTATTCCACTATTTTTTTCCAAACTCTATAGTATTAATTTAACACATTTCAGTTCACATTTTAGACGTTCTGAGATATATTCAACAACAGAGTTACCCATGTCACTATTTTTTGGCCGCAAGTGCCACCAGTACCTAAACTGGGAAAGTACAGGCGCCGCATGTGCTGCTGTGCCACTACTGTTACCACTGTGACACTATTGTGCCTCCGCTGTCCGCTCTATTTCATTTCTCTTCAGCGACTAGTGACCACGGAGTAGTGAAACCAGCTGATGAACCAGGCAAAACAATCATGTCACCACCCAAAAAGTAATAGTGTCCATACCAAAGCTGAGACCAAACCTATGCCCTTGCATCCATGCATGTTTGAGTAATCTAGAGAGCTTTCTTGGACATAGTTCTCCTTAAATATATAAAAGGATGATACAAAACAATACACTACAACTTCACAAACCTGATGCAATGTGCAGTAGTTTCATGAGTAGGATGCACGCTGATTGTGATGCAATAGCGCTCTGAAGGAGGGAGTTGCTTAGCATAGAGAGCAAAGGAAGGGGATACTCAGAGCGTATTTTAATATGTTGTTTTCAGTGAATTCAGCCCATTCAAAGCAATAAAAGGCAACATGGTGATCTAAATATATGTTAGCCATTAATACCCCATAGAAGTGTCATACAAGGAGTATGGCACTTCTATGGGGTATTAATAAACATGCACTGGAGGTTCATTCACTTCTACACATACATCAAAACTGTCAAAAACAAAAATGTGATTAAACCTGGACTAACCCGGAGTAAACCACCTGTGGATCAGGACTAGAACAAGGGCAGATCAGGACCAAACTAAGTCTACAACAGGACTAAAGTGGACATGTTAAAGTCTAGAATCCCTGTCACTTTGAGCGAGTGTTCTTTCTACAGTTTAATCAATGTGTCATGGGCCTGCAGAGCTGATCCAGTCCTCTATATGCATACATACATGCATGCTTATTTCCTCTATATATTGACTAAAATGGTGAGCCTCAAGCGTGAAAGATGTGCCTGGAGCGTTTTGGATTAGAAAGCGGACCAAGACTTAAGTGGCAGAAAAGCCTTCTGTTCTCCTCCTTTAAGAACACTTGTAGCTTTAATTCCTTTTAAACATGCTTTTGGTCACTTTAGGATCAGTATTTCACATTTTCTGAATTAAAATAGCACTACAATTGGACACACTTTCCAATTAAAGATGTTTGGGCAGCTCACTCTGCTGTCGGTAACAGGAGTGAACAATGCGAAATAAACAAACACCCTTATCCCCTGTGAATGCTACGCTAACAAAGACATGTTTGTTGTGAACACTGTTTGACCGCAGGAGTCCAGTAATGGTTTATGGACTTCAAACTGTGTAGAAGTCCATAGTTTGACCAGCGACGCAACAATCCAGGCAAAAAATCTGAACAGAGCATTTCTGAGGCTCATAGAAGATGACTTTGGATTAATGAAACAAGTGTGAATGAAGCAAAATACACGTCCAAGCATGTTTTGATGAGGGGACAACAGTATAACATGGCTAAAAACTCAAAAACGTTAATTATAGGTCAATAGTATGCATCATTTAAGTGTGTTGAGCCCTGTCTCATGGTGACTACATGAATATTTGTTTTGATGTTGTGTTTTGTGTTTCACAGCAATGGTGGAGCTGGACGGAGACGACATCAGAGTGTCCTCCAGGGGACGACTCGCAGAGAGAGACATCGTTCAGGTGAGTGCCCCCTACTGTACTCCACGTCCACTGCAGCACCGAAACTCCCCTGGTTCAGTTGGCTGGCGAGTCCTGACCATATAAACCGTATAAAGAAGTGGACTAAGACAGAAATGAAGCTCACGATGCTAGCAAGCACATTTGAAGCCAGGCTCCATATTAGGAATAGGAACTTATTTAATTAACTCATTAGTCACCCATCATTTTGAGGAAAATCAAAGTTTAGTGCTTTCACTGATTCTGCAGAATAATGAGGATGCTCTGAATGCATATGGTATGAGAGGAATAACTTTGGACCACTGAAAACTGTATTAAATGAACTAGTACAGTTATTTCTATTTTAAGACAGTAATGCACTTTGAGTTTGTTTTGTATGAAAAGCGCTCTATAAATAAAGTTTGATTGATTGAAAAATCAAGTACACCTTTAAGTGAGGAAATCTGAACAGAAAATGAGACTACAATAGGAAATAGATTTGTCTGAGCTTGATGCGATTAGTGTTGGGACAAAGAGGGGTCTTAAGCCTCGTGTTTGTTTAGTTCTTTTATGATAATCTGCTGCTAATCTATGCAGCGGATGTTCCCATGAGAATGGAGAGGATGTTTACAGGCTGACAGCAAAATGGGGTTTGTAAAATGTGTAAAGATACTCAAATATCTTCACCAGCAGCTCACATAAGAATCAAGTGAAGCTATGGCCTTCTATTTGTGCTTCTTCCTACTTAAAGAGGAGTATTATGCAAAACAGGTTGTTTTTGTTTGCTTGAAGAGATCTCTGGCCCCTAATCAAGCCCTCCTTATAGTTAGCAGTAAGATTCTGTATAAGACTCCGCCCACACCCGTACATCACCCACACTTCACAACAATTCTCCATATATATACAATAACATGATGCAAACCTGTACACAGCAACTTGACAAAGCTGCTGTGATGTGCTGTAGTTTCATTAGAGGGATGCACGCTGATTGTGTTGTTATAACACTCTGAAGAGTGACTTTTTGAATTTGAACAGCTATTGATGATTGAACAGGTATTGATACTAAAAGATTCACATTGATAGAACAGAAGTGAACCTTTCCTGAATCTCTTTAGAATGATCTTGAGCTGTATGAGAACAAGTGGAGCACATAGACTAGTATACGCCCATGGAGCACTATGGAACCTACCTGCACCACTGAGGGATTACACATTTATAAGGATACATGGGAATAGAAAATAACCAAGAACTATCATTTAATTCCATTCCATTGTCTAGATAAAGACTTTTTTATCATTGTGGTATCAGAATCAATATTGAGTATCGGGTTCCTTAGACCAGACTGACCCCCTTCTTCCCTCCCTCAGTTTGTCCCTTTCAGAGACTACATGGACCGCACGGGGAATCACGTCTTGAGTATGGCGCGGTTGGCGAAGGACGTTCTGGCCGAGATCCCGGATCAGTTCATCTCGTACATGAAGAGTCGAGGCATCAAACCCAACCCCGCCCCTCCACCTTACACGCCCCCTACTGGACACACACACCACCACACACAAATCTGAACCCAGCAGAGCCAGCATGCACCCACAGACCGAGCTAACACGGGGAGCTAACAGAAAAGCTGAAGCAGGGAGGGGCTGTTTCCAGACAGGAGGAGGAGGAGTTCAGGACTGTCAGTAGGACTATTTTGCATCCTTGATTCCTTGATTTCTTGTTGCCTTGATGACTGAGACCATTGAGACCATCCTTTGCATTTGACCCATGCCTCAGGATAAAGATTTAGAAAGCAGTTACTAATAATATTTGAAGAGTTGATTTCCCAAAACAGATTGCCTGATTATTTGCTGATCAGGATGTTAAACAAGGTCAGGTCACTTTAAACTTCTCCGTTTGGGGCTGGACTTGAACTAGTTGAACTCGCAGTAGGGATAAGTCAGAGTGTCTCAAGACAGGACCATGAAATATAAAAGTGCTTTCGGATGGAGCTGAAATGTCTTGATAGCAAAAAAAAAGTCCATATTATCACCCTTAGAAAACTGGATGAACTACACCAATCAAAGGCTTATTTTATTTTTTGTTTAACAGTGTTGTCAAAATCTGAATCCATCCATCCATCCATCTTCTCCCGCTTAATCCAGCTGGGTCGCGGGGGCAGTTTGCTGCCCAATCCTCATAGCACCTGACCCCCACTATGAACCCCTCTGCAGGTGGTGAGCCCACAGGAGGGTGGACAACATGGTCCTTGATGTTAGTTCATAGGGGTGCGGGCATGTTTTAGGTTGATGGGGGAAACCGGAGTACCCGGAGGAAACCCATCCAGACATGGGGAGAACATGCAAACTCCACACAAAAAAGCCCAGGTGACCCGGGGATAGAACCCGCAACCTTCTTGCTGTGAGGCCTGAGTGTTGCCACTCAGCCACTGTGCCGCCAAAAAATCTGGATTCAGATTTTCCATTTTAATGTAATATAAAATAAAAAGATTTGTATTACATTAAAATGGAAAATCTGAATCCATTTTAATGTAATACAAATCTTTTTACATCTCTTCTTGATTAAATCCCCTATGTGTATAGGATGGTATCAACTTTGCAACAACATTTCAAAACAGAGAAACCTGTTTTAGCAGATAAGCTCTTTTTTCATGTTGGCTGCATTAAAACAGAGCAATATTCCAGCCTTACTAGTCCCCTGTGTTCCGACACATTCAGGATCACACAGGGAATTCAAGTGAAGAGGACAAGGATGCAAAATAGAGCATATGTTTGTTAGGAAACCTCCAGCCCGGTCTGTGTTCTGTCTCAGACTCCAGCACACGTCTTTTCCTCTTCTTGGATATTTGGATTGTGTATTTGAGGATTTTTGCTCCAGGTTTTCCTAGCTCCGGTGTCCAGTGTCCTGCAGCAGACTCAGAGGCAGTGACTGTTTCGTGGTGGCGTCTGTGCCGTTTTTCATCTGTGTCCAGGATGTGTGACTTTTGACCTTTGACCTTGCCTCTCAGTCTTGTCGTGGCCTAAATCGTGATGCGATGATAGGCGCCTTTTCCTTTGTCTGGAGTTTTTTATATTCCAGGATTTACCCAAATATCTGCTGGACTTCAGGTGTGATGTTTACACTTCAAATTCTTCTTTCTTTGGGTCAGCTTCTGAAACCAAAAGTATTTGTATTGTCTTCTACACCTGCCGTGCCCCTACACAAAGAGCAGGTGTTTATGCAGAGGCCTCTCCCCAGACATCTCCTCTTGAACTGAAGGAGCAGCGACTCTACTCTGAGCTCCATTCAGGACCTAACCTTAACAAATTAACATGCATATGACAAACCTGGCTCACTTCTGACTTATGTGAGTTTTATACATCATCAGTCTGGAATGGCTTTCGTTGAAGGAGAAAATGCAGAATGTGATGACGACTATTTCAGTCTGATTGGTTAAAGTGTTACTACATCAGAACATGCCAAGAAATCAAACTTTACTGCATTTACATAGTTTGAGAGAAAGGAACAGGCATTTTCTCTGTCAAAAATGCACAAAACTCTTCCTCTTCCTCATGTTTTTCACAAACTAAATAGTCTGTATTGAAGCTTAAATAGGCTGAAGTACATTTGTGGACACTGCCATGCGCTTCACCTTTGGCTTCTGTACAAACCTCAATGCTGCGACATGATTGGTCGCCAGCCACCTGTCCGACCCTATCGCACCAGCACCAAGATGGATTATTGTAAGTTTGAGAACTCACAAATATGACGAGAATCCATCTTGCTGTGCAGGGTTAGTATATTTTTCCAAAACAGAGTTAATGTAATGTTAACAAGACTAACCTGTCATGACGACTATTTGAATCTGACTGGTGGAAGCGTCACAACAATGGAACAAGAGGAAAAATCACACTTTAGTTAAATCCAGTTGAGATTTTGCACTTTGGATGGAGTTTTCTGTGCTCATGACATAGTTAGAAGGATTCTGTTTTAGATCTTTAGTTTAGTGTGTTTGTACTTTTCCTCTCAATATTTTTCCACAAACTGTCACTTAAGTGATGTAAAACTATGATAAATATTGACCACAGGTACAATCCACCAAACCAAATTAGAAAAACATCCAAATCTTTCATATGTATTTTGATTTGAGCTAAATATTTGTTCGATGCTTTTCAGAAACTGACCCAAAACCACAGAACATCATGACAAATCTCCTCTAAAAACGATCTCTTAAATGTTTACAAGTGCATGTAGTATGTACTCCCCACTCGCTCTTTTGGACTGGCATGTCACATCTTATTTTGAAAATGGCCATCAGCGACACAACAAAGCACAAACGTCTCCTGAGTTTCCTCCATCAGTGTGACTCCAGTGCAATGTGCTGCTCTTCTTTTCTATGGACGCCGTTTGTATGCAAACCACATCTTTGTACTATTTCAACTTTCCTTTAGGCCGCTGAAGGGTTAAAGGTTAAATCACCACCTCTGCTTGGTTTTGGCAATTCCAGCAGGCCTATGTCAACACCACGAGCAACCACCTTAGTCCATTTTGATTGCTTGTTTTATGTATTTTAAGCCAGATGCCCTCCCAGACACAGCATAACCTCTCAATAGACTGGTACCCTATCCTGACATTTAGATTTTTTTTTTTTTTTTGCACTATGTAACATTTTGTCTCTGTGGAGATGTCATTTATTGGATTGGAATGTTCCACAGTATGGCAATAAACACATCTATCTCTATGGAAACAAGCATGTGGAAAGTTACAGGTCAGATCTGTGAGGAGGCCCAGCTGCATGTTTTTCAAGGTATTTTTTAGCAATAAAAACATCTGCAATTGCAATTAATGCCATACCGTGGAACATTCCTGTAGGCACAGGAAAAAAGTTAGATAGCTTACATAGATTTCATTTGAATATTTGAAACTTCAGTGTTTAATTTGTAAAGCATAAAGCGTTGCATAGTGTAGTCTAGACTGTAAGGTTTCACTTAATTGGGGGTAAAAAGAGATTTGAAACAGATGACTGCAAAAATGAATGAAATTAAATTAATCGTGTGAATTAATTACAGTGGCAATAAGGGAGTGTGCTGCACTAATCATATTAAGGGCTCATTGTCAATGCTGTAATTACTTTCCTTTTTAATTAAGTACAATCCCACTATTTGAGCTTTCATGAATTCACCTTTACGTTTCATGCCAAGTTTCATATTTTGAGATGATACTTTTATTTCTACCGTGACCACGTGAAAATGAGTACTTTACAAACAACAATATCTGTCCTCTTCAAGGATTTTATTATGAAGTTTAATTAGCCTACACATTCTCACATCTATTGCAGTGACATTGCACAGTATGTGTATCAAGGAACGTTCCCTAGTTACCATGGTGATGCAATGCACACGTTACCAACACAGCTGCATAAGTTTAATTATGTTTTGGCATGTTTCATTTAAGCATTTAACATTTAACATTATATTTTTAGTCTGAAAACTCAAGAAAAAACACAAAATTCATCTTCAGTCTTTGAATACCAGAGCTGCTTATAGTGATGTAACGATATCAAAAATTTTCACCATATGCATCTCACGGTTCAATATTGATACGATACGATATATGATATACGATACGATTTTGTGGATGTGCTACCTTTTCCTTTTAAAAGCCTTGGAAAAGCCTTTGGTATTGTTATAATATAATGAATTAAGATCTAAAAGTGCTAAAAAAACCCAAAAAAAACCCCAACAAAAACAGTTATTTCTTCATATAGTCTGCACTAACACCACCAAAGGATCATGGTCTATGTAGTTCCCTCTGTTTTGCTGCACCATGGCAAGGCAAGGCAAGTGTGTGCAATTTGTATAGCACAATTCATACACAACCAAAAGTGCTTTACAGAATAAGAAACACATTAAAATCACAAGGAAAGAAATTAAAATTAACATAACTATTAATTTAAGCAAAGAGATTCATGATTCAATATATTGTGAGGGCCTCTGATATTATTGTGAGTCTTTTGAGGGGGCAATATTTCAGTTATTGCTACATCATCAGCTGCTTATACACATGTATAGTTTTTCAAATGTTTGACAAAAATAATGCGAATATTTCCTTTTTACCATAAAAAAAAAAAATTGCATATTTGGCATCATAATAGACCTTTTTTTAATTTAGTGCATATTTAAAGTATGCATCATTTCAAATATTAGACATGCCTTTTCAGTTTCATCAGTTTAAAAGCAAAAATCTTGGGGGTCATTTTGGTTTAGGTTTGACTTGTCTTGGATTTATTTTTATCATCATAACTTCCAACTTTAGAGGTACTTTTGGAGCGAACATTACATTCTAACTCATCCAAAGCCCATTCTAATAGAAAAGACTTGCACATAGATCCGTGGTGACTGGCAGAGGCACAGCTGCACTGTTGCTCTGGCGTTTCATCATCTAAACACAGGATCTGATGAGCACAGATCCAAGGACGCTTCAGAGACCTCCAGTGAGCTCCTCAACTCACTACAGTAATGGACCTGTGTTATTTTCATTCATTCATTCATTCATTTATTCATTGTGTTGAACATTTGTTACATAAACTAGAATAAGAGGTGTGTGATGAAGCGTCTCCCTCTCCCCAGACCCTTCTAATTCCTTTAGGCAGTTATAGATCATGAATTTGAACTTTTGGCTCTTTTGTTTTTATATTTATTTACACATGAATCATTCAAAATACACCTCTGAGTATGTTAACAATAAGGAAACATGATAAGGACAGCATAATTAAAATACTCATACAAGTCATCAACATTCACTGGGGCTGAGATGCTAACCGTAGGCACTGCTCTGTCTGAAGTTCTGTTACTCAAGTAAAGGCCGCCACACACTACAGGAAAATTTGCCACATTTTGGATTTGAATTTCTTCTCCTCGAGTTTGGGGAAGCGTGACCCAACTTTTGACCTTTTGAACACTTAAGAGTCTCAGAGCGAGTGGTTTTACTGTAGACAGGAACCAGCTGACGCCATCACGCTCACAACTTTATATCCTGTGGTCCACAGATATATCCTGCTGCAGTATTTGCGATCGGAGATTTTTAGTCTCATAAGTTTCTCCTCATGTCTGTGGTGTGCGCTTTTTGTCGCATGTTTAAAAATCGTTTAAGACCGAAAAATCCTATAGTGTGTAGGCCTTTAGACTCTAATCTGAGCTTTGTTTTAACAATCTGACCAAAAAGGCTGGACTTAGCTGAACTACAACATGTGAGCCTATTTGTTCTGTTAAATAAGTCCCTCTTCAGTTTGTCACTCTCTTCTTTTGGTCCATCCATCCATCCATCTTCTCCCGCTTAATCCAGCTGGGTCGCGGGGGCAGCTTGCTGCCCAATACTCATAGCACCTGACCCCCTCTATGAACCCCTCTGCAGGTGGTGAGCCCCCTGTGGTCTTCTTTTGGTTGAAAATTAAACTCCTAAACAGGACCATGAAGGCTCTGCCCAATCACAGGCTCCTGAAAATGTGCTCTTTAAATCCATTTTTCTTCAGATTTCAGAAAATCTAAAACTGTGATGTAACTGCTGAATATTCCACTATAGACATGCATGCGTGATGTCACTGCAAAGTATCACCATGTCTTCTCTAATAGGGATCCAAGAGAACTTTGCATCATTTCTCAAGGTACCATTGCATTGTGTCTGAGTTCACTTGAGTTCAGTCTGCTTTCTGCTGATGACCAAAATAGAAATAGCAGTTCCAGAATACCAACTCAATCCTTGCTTCAAAACTAAACAGAGGTCTTGTGATTTCAGCCTTTTCAAACCACAAATGTAGCAGAAAAGTCTCATTTAGAGTCGTGTAATGATGGAAGCACAGGAAACACTTCAAAATGGCTCCTGTTTGTACATCTGAAAGTGTTTGTGAGTAAAAGTTCAGTATTGTTTTGGGGAAGGAGGTTGGTCACAGTAAATGTTTCTGAGTATATTTTTGAAATGTCTATTTTTAGAGTCTACGATGAAAAGCCATTTCTTGTCCCGTGATGTTAGGCTGCTGTTCACTGGAGTGGTGCTGGTTGGGTCAAAATTTCACACATTTCTGAATCAAACCTTCTCAAGTTGTCACGGCCATATTCATAATCACATTTCTCAAGGTCCATCCATCCATTTTCTTCCGCTTTATCTGGTGCCAGGTCGTGGAGGCTGCAGTCTGAGCAAGGAGGCCCAGACTTCCCCCTCCACGCACACTTCTTCCAGCTCTTCCAGGGTGATCCTCAGGTGTTCCCAGGCCAGCCGAGAGACATAGTCCATCCAAAGTGTCCTGGATGTTCCCTGGGGCCTCCTCCCTGGTAAATCAAGATATGAACAGAATAATAACAGACCAATCAGGCGCCTTCTTTCTATGAAGTTGCTTCTGCTAAATCAAGAACCTCGCTTTTGAGTGGCTCTTTGGTTGCTATGATACTCGGTCAGAAATTCCGATAGGGAACTGGGCTCCAGATTAGCTGCTGTAACTGCAAATCTCGATAAGCTTTATTTGACTGGAGCCGAACACTGTGGGCGATGTCACACTCCCTTCTGTTCACTTCTTTCTACAGTCTATGAGCTCACCGCAGACTTTTCCCTTCATAAAGCCATAGTTCTGGTGTGTACTTGTGGACTGGTGTGTGCTGCTTTCAAAGGCCCTGACACAACAGCACAACTCTGAGTGTTACACGGCAACAAAACTCCACACTTCTTCAACTGCGGCTCTTTACCAGGTCCTCGAGGGACAGTTGTTTCACAGTCAGTAATGACAAACAAGTCATACAACCTCACAGTTCACGACAGTGGACAAAGACATAAGAATAAAAGAGCATGATAAATAGGATCAGGTGCATTGTATAACTTTTCTGGTGGAGGGTCTGTCAAATGCTTTTCTTCATGGAGACCAAACCAGACCAAGTTACTAGTCAGATCTGTGGACAAGCGACCCCGCTCACAGTCAGAATGAGTGTTTTTCTAGGTGTTTTGGAGCTATAAAACCACCTGTAATTGAATAAATGTAAAGAAGAGCTGTTTAATGTTACAATGTTAAAAAAAAAAAAAAAAAAAAGGCAGAGCAGTGATATCTCCATGGAAACAAGCAGGCGACATAACCCCAACCATAAATTACTTTGTGTACCTTTAAGAGTGATGGAACAATGTGGTGCAGCACAGTGGCATTCTCTTTGTCACTGGCTATTTTGACCGACCTGGATTTAAAAGTAAAAGTGTCCATAACGCGGTCAACTCTTTCTACAGTCTAAGCGAGGCCTTACGCACATATGTTTCATAAAAACGCACAACAGACACTTGCCACGTTTACATGAGAGCTTTAATTCTGGATAAAAATTATTTAACTTGGAATAAATTTTAGTTCTGCATTAAAAAGACCATGTAAACACTTCATTTCTAATGAAAATGATTAAACTTAATTCTGAAGTAAGTGGGTGGTTTATTCCAATTTTAAAGCCGATTGAATTCATTCCTCAATCATGTAAACGTTTATTCTTCTTAAAAATAATTCCTGTCATTCAGCGCATGCTCGTTGGGTCGCCCTTCTTACGTGATCCGGGCGATCCAGCGCCGCCTTCAGACTTTCATCCACTGCTCTTTGGTTTTGTGAGCGGGAGTGGACTGAGGTGTGGCAGCCTCAGACACAGTTTGTCTTCTTCCTCCTTCTCCCACACTCTTCCCTTCTCCTCCTCAGCTCACAGACGTAAAGCGTGAGGAGAGAATTCTCCAGCTGCTATTTCATTCATCGGAACAACTGCGGAAAAAGTTTGGATCGTGTTTGTGTCCCTGGCGTAACAACAAACTGAGATGACAGAAAAACCGGTAGCAGCTGAAGTGTGTGTTTTCTTCTGGTCACGTAAATACGTTCCTGTCTCTGTCCAATCAGAACCCTTCCCCACCCCCAGACGTTGAATTAAATAAAGGCGATTTAACATGTTTTCCATGTAAACCTCAATTCAGAATCATTATTTCCATGTAAACTCGAGGAGAATATTTTAATTCCGAACTGTTTAATTCAGAACAATTCATTCAGGATTAAAAATATAATGTAAACGTGGCCAATGATAACAAGCCATTTCCATCACTGAACATCTATTCTGACCCAACCCAGACCAGCCCGCTCCAGTGACCCTAACCCTACCCCCTAAACCCTCCCCCCTGACTCCTGATTGGTCGTTCGATGATGGTCTGCATGTTTATCTTGTGAAACTCAAATCCGCACGAGTGGGTAATGTGCATGTGGGTGGCCATTTGGGCTCTATGTGGACTGTTTCTATCTTCTCTTGTGCCTGGTTTTACAACAGTGGGTGAAGCTAACTGTAGCGCTGAGCATGTTACGTTAGCGCTCACTCACTCCCACATTTCTATGGTTTGTTTTCCAATTTGCATGACACCATTTTTGTTGAAGCAGGTTTTTAATTGTACATGATAATTGTTATTTGGTGTGAGATGCTTTGTATTGGATTGCCTTAAAACTAATTAAAATGTCTACTTTTATAATTGCACTCAGAATGTGCCGTTTGTTTTTAAATGAGTTTGTTAAATTTGATTCTTTGGACTTAAAAAGGAGCAAACAAACAGAGGTGGATCAAGGAACAGGCGATGTAAAGAAATAAAAAACAAACATGTGAGGGAACGCAACTCAGCGACACAGTGTACTTCCTATTGGAACAAGACTGAAAGCAGGACTAAAGCAGGGCTAAAGCAGGACTGAACCAGGACTAAACCAGGACTAAACCGGGACTAAAGTAGGACTAAAGCAGGACTAAAGCGGGACTAAAGCAGGACTGAACCAGGACTAAACCGGGACTAAAGTAGGACTAAAGCAGGACTAAAGCAGGACTGAACCAGGACTAAACCGGGACTAAAGTAGGACTAAAGCAGGACTAAAGCAGGACTAAAGCAGGACTGAACCAGGACTAAACCGGGACTAAAGTAGGACTAAAGCAGGACTAAAGCAGGACTGAACCAGGACTAAACCGGGACTAAAGTAGGACTAAAGCAGGACTAAAGCAGGACTAAAGCAGGACTGAACCAGGACTAAACCGGGACTAAAGTAGGACTAAAGCAGGACTAAAGCAGGACTAAACCAGGACTAAACCGGGACTAAAGTAGGACTAAAGCAGGACTAAAGCAGGACTGAACCAGGACTAAACCGGGACTAAAGTAGGACTAAAGCAGGACTAAAGCAGGACTGAACCAGGACTAAACCGGGACTAAAGTAGGACTAAAGCAGGACTGAACCAGGACTAAACCGGGACTAAAGTAGGACTAAAGCAGGACTAAAGCAGGACTAAAGCAGGACTGAACCAGGACTAAACCGGGAATAAAGTAGGACTAAAGCAGGACTAAACCAGGACAAAACCGGGACTAAAGTAGGACTAAAGCAGGACTAAAGCAGGACTAAACCAGGACAAAACCGGGACGAAAGTAGGAATAAAGCAGGACTAAACGAGGACTAAACCGGGACTAAAGTAGGACTAAAGCAGGACTAAAGCAGGCCTAAAACAGGACTATATCAGGACTAAAACAGGACTAAACCAAGACTAAAGTAGGACTAAACTAGGACTAAACCACGACTACAACAGATCTAAACCAGGACTAAAGCAGGACTAAAGCAGGACTAAACCAGGACTATATCAGGACGAAAACAGGACTAAACCAAGACTAAAGCAGGACTAAACTAGGACTAAACCAGGACTAAACCAGGACTACAACAGATCTAAACCAGGACTAAAGCAGGACTAAACTGGGACTAAAGCAGGACTAAACTAGGACTAAACCAGGACTACAACAGATCTAAACCAGGACTAAAGCAGGGCAAAAGCAGGATTAAACAAGGACTAAACCAGGACTACAACAGATCTAAACCAGGACTAAAGCAGGACTATATTAGAACTAAAGCAGGACTAAACCAGGACTATATCAGGACTAAACCAGGACTATATCAGGACTAAAGCAGGACTAAACCAGGACTAAAGCAGGACTAAACCAGGACTAAACCAGGACTAAACCAGGATTACAACAGATCTAAACCAGGACTAAACCAGGACTAAACCAGGACTATATCAGGATTTAAACAGGACTAAACCAAGACTAAAACGGGACTAAAGCAGGACTAAACCAGGACTATATCAATACTAAACCAGGACTATATCAGGACTGGTTTAGTCCTGCTTTAGTCCTGGTTTAGTCCTGCTTTAGCCCTGCTTTAGTCCTTGTTTAGCCCTGATATAGTCCTGGTTTAGTCCTGCTTTAGTCCTGGTTTAGTCCTGCTTTAGTCCTGGTTTAGTCCTGCTTTAGTCCTTGTTTAGCCCTGCTTTAGTCCTTGTTTAGTCCTGCTTTAGTCCTTGTTTAGCCCTGCTTTAGTCTTTGTTTAGTCCTGCTTTAGTCCTGATTTATTCCTGCTTTAGCCCTGCTTTAGTCCTTGTTTAGCCCTGCTTTAGTCCTTGTTTAGTCCTGATATAGTCCTGGTTTAGTCCTGATTTATTCCTGGTTTAGTCTTGCTTTAGCCCTGGACTAAACCAGGACTAAAGCAGGACTAAAGCAGGACTATATCAGGGCTAAACAAGGACTAAAGCAGGGCTAAAGCAGGACTAAACCAGGACTATATCAGGACTAAACCAGGACTATATCAGGACTAAACAAGGACTAAAGCAGGGCTAAACAAGGACTAAAGCAGGGCTAAAGCAGGACTAAACCAGGACTATATCAGGACTGGTTTAGTCCTGCTTTAGTCCTGGTTTAGTCCTGCTTTAGCCCTGCTTTAGTCCTTGTTTAGCCCTGCTTTAGTCCTTGTTTAGTCCTGATATAGTCCTGCTTTAGTCCTGCTTTAGTCCTGGTTTAGTCCTGCTTTAGTCCTTGTTTAGCCCTGCTTTAGTCCTTGTTTAGTCCTGATATAGTCCTGGTTTAGTCCTGATTTATTCCTGGTTTAGTCTTGCTTTAGCCCTGGACTAAACAAGGACTAAAGCAGGGCTAAAGCAGGACTAAACCAGGACTAAAGCAGGACTAAACCAGGACTATATCAGGACTAAACAAGGACTAAAGCAGGGCTAAACAAAGACTAAAGCAGGACTAAACCAAGACTAAATCAGGAGTAAAGCAGGACTAAACAAGTACTAAAGCAGGGCTAATCCAGGACTACAACAGATCTCAACTAGCACCACAGCAGTTCTAAACCAGGATTATAGCAGACCTGAACAAGGTCTAAACCAATATAAAATGCCAGGAATAAATTGGGACTAAACCAGGACTAAACCAGTATTAAACCAGAACTAAACTACCGATCTAAACCCGGACTAAGCACCTCTAATACATACCTTTGAGCTCCACTAAACCAGGTCTACACCAGGTCTAAACCAGGTCTAAACCTTGTACTCAACCAGGATTACCTCAGTTCAAATAGTATTAAATGGTTTGAATAAACTGAACCAGGACTCAATCAAGACTGAATCAGGTCTATCCCAGGACTTGCCCAGTTCCTCTGGGGTTATTGGTGTACAAGTGTAACATTCTGAAGAGAGACTTGAGTTCCCTCAGAGTCTCAGTTTGAGTCTGACTCATGAGTGTGACACGAGATAAGAGTCTGCAGACAACAACACAACGGCAATGACAGCAACAGGCACTAAACGTCTGGAGCAACTCTCTGTCTGCCTGATTTATTTCTCTTTCCTCACTCTCTTCTCTCTCCCTTCTCTATCTGTTCCTCTTTTCCTCTCATTCTCTGTTTCTCTTTTTTTTTACTCTACCCTTCTCTCTTCAGTTTATCTCTCTTCTCTGCTCTCTCTCACTTTTTCTCCTGATATTCTAAACGAGCCTTCTAAATTTCCTCTCTCCTCCCCTCCTCTCTCTCCTCATCCTTCTCTCTCTGCCTCTCTTCCTTTGAATCAGTGAACAAAACCACACATCCATCTACACTGCAAAAAGAAATGATCTGCTTTTTATTATTATTTGATCAACATTATTTACCTCACTTATTTATTTTACTCCAGGTTTGTATTTGCTCATATCTTTACTATTATTTGCTATTGGTTCATGTAGGAACATAACACTGAAGTATGTTTCCAGTTTGTGTAGTTACTGACAATGGCAATAAAACTTTTTTTCTGATTCAGATAAAATATTAAAATGGAAAGAGTCAACATGAATGTATAGATACTTGTATAGGCCTATCCTACAAGGGCCGACAGGGCCCAAATGAACCCAAACACAAGTTTAAGCGAGGTACAAGCAAAGAACATGGTGTAAATGAAAAAAATGCACTGCAAGAAACAAAGACGAAAGTATCATCAAATATAGAAATGACGCAAAGCATAAAATGATGAAAACCAAGAAAACACCTGCAACGAAGAACGCTGCATAAAGAGTCACCACAAAGGAAGTGCTCCAAACCGGTGTAACAGCTCAATGGATAGACACACCGGATGGAGAGAGAGAAAGGCTCTGCCTATGAGAGAGACAGAAAATGGCCGACTGACAATAAACTACAGAGGGAACACATGATTGTTACGGATTATGGACATGCAAATGTGTCGCCTTGTAAAGTCTGGAGTGAAATACAATCAAATAAACAGCACGTGATGTACGGCGTTATACAGCCATATTTATATTGTTCATAAACACAGTATATGAATATAATCAAATAAAAGATTGACATGAATGTTGTTTATTCCTGTTTTGATATGTCTGTGTGTATGTTTTACTCATCCAAATCTTGGAACGCCCTTAGAGGCAACTGTTGTTGCGATTTTGGGCGCTACAAAAATAAATTGAATTGAATTGAATTGAAAAGTCACATTACCATAACAAATAATGAGCTGTTACACGGAGAGCGCCCCCTGCAGGTTTGGAGCACTTCCACTGTGGTGACTCTTTATGCAGTGTTTTTCGTGTTTCTGTGTTTTCTTGGTTTTCATCGTTTTGTGCTTTGCATCATTTCTCTATTTGCAGAGGATTTGATGATGATACACCTTGATTGTCTTTGTTTCTTGCAGCATGTTCTCACTGTACCTATCACAATGTAATCTATTCGAATTCTGATTCATATTATGAATTCAAAGAGCACGTCATTATTGTAGCCTTTTAAACATGATTTTGGTTGCTCACTTTATTAATTCACTTTATAAACTGCACTTCTGTTTCCAGTGAGGTATTTAGGCATTAGAGCTCCCTCTGCTGTCAGCAACGGGAATGAACAAAGGCAAAGTAAACAGTTTAAGTCCTTATCAGAATCAGAATCAGAATCAGAATTACTTTTATTCATCCCCGAGGGGAAATTTTCTTCGTTACAGATGCAACCGACCAAGCCGTTAGAATCAAGTTTTCAAAAATAAGATCATATAAATACAATAAGATAAAAGATAAAAATAGTTCTCTCTCAGAATTTTTTTTACATCAGTGACATATTTACATGTGTGAGCAGGGAATTGGATATTACAGTAGTTTGTGATTTAAAGTGCAGAGTTCAACAGTTTGATGGCGACAGGCAGGACAGATTTCCTGTGTCTCTCAGTGGAGCAGCGGCAGCCGCAGTCTGTGGCTGAAACAGCTCCTCTGATTGGCCAGCACCTTGTGGAGGGGGTGGGAGGGAGAGTGCAGAATAGTCCTGATCCTCTGTGAATGCAAGCAACATTTTTGTTTCCAGTCTCACTCCCTGCTTTTATTTTGGAAGCGGTAGTGGGCTTGGGCAGTTCTACTGTAGTCGAGAGTTCTACTGTACCGTGTGTGGATCTGTGGAGAAAAATAAAGTTAGCTCTTTCATATTGGCCTCCATCTTCTATGCACTTAAGACCCTTGGTTACACTACGCTAACAGAGTGTGTTTGTTGTCAACTGCAGAATGAGTCCAGTGATGGTTTATGGACTTTAACACTGCACAGGAGAAGTCCGGAGTTTTAACTGTGACACAAACAAACAAGCAAAATGTGAACAGAGCATTTTTGAGGCTTGGAGAAGACGAAACAAGCTTGAAAGAAGCTTAATAGAACTCCAGGAATGTTTTTGAAGAGAGGACAACAGCATAGCATGGTTAAAATCTCAAAACAGTCAATATTTCATAATATGGAATATTATTTTTATATTTATGAAACTAGATTTTTGTGTGTTACAATCTAAACATTTCACTTTATGTTTCATATTCTGAATTTGAGCTATTTGAAGCAGGCAGCTTTCCCCCCGCACTGTCTGTACGTTCTATATTTTGTTTCTAGGTCAGGAGAAGAACACAGTGCAAAGGAGAAGCCAGATTCTGAAGACTTTTCCAGATGAATTTTGAATGAGAAGATGTTTTATTCAATAGAAAAAGAAATGAAAGAGCAGATGGTTTTCCAAACTGGATCACAACTGCGCTTACACACCTCATGGACCATCTCCTGCGGGCCAGGGGAGTTTAAAGTACCAGGTTTGACTACGCTTTTGAATAAAACACATTTAAGATCATTATATTTAAGATTTTTGTAAAAATATTCACACTCTTTTTCCCAATTTGTGCATTTTTTACATTTCAAATTTGACTTCCTGGTTGGAAATCGTGACATCACACTAGGGAATTCCATACTATTAACTAGAAATACTCCTTTAATGTACACAGAAATTATTATCTGACAAATCCAAACGTAAGAAAAGTATTTTCTCAAATTAATGTTTAAAATATTTTAAAATTTGCCTTTCTTATGTGTAAATTGTGCCAAACTGTTGCAAAGAATTCTCCCTGGGGCAATGCCATCAATATTTTAGAGCTTGTTATAATTTTCAACATATTTTTCTTCTTTTCTCCACAAATTGCTTCTTGATTGGTATAAAACTATCATTTATATTTTCAACAGTTAAAATCACATCAGAATTAGAGAATCATAAAAATCTGAACTGATTTCATGCTTTTTTCACTTCAGCTTGAATTGAATGATTTACACCCATGATAGTAGCAGCAGTCAGTAGGAGGAGCAGTAGTAGTAGTAGTAGTAGCAGCAGCAGTAGTAGTAGTAATAGTAGTAGTAGTAGTAGTAGTAGCAGCAGTAGTAGTAGTAGTAGTAGTAGTAGTAGTAGTAGTAGCAGTAGCAGTAGTAGTAGTAGTAGTAGTAGTAGTAGTAGTAGTAGTAGTAGCAGTGGTGATGGTAGTGGTGATGGTAGTAGTAGTGGTGGTAGTAGTAGTGGCAGCAGCGGCGGTAGTGGTAGTGGTAGTGGTAGTGGTGGTGATGATGGTAGCGGTAGCAGTGGTGGTAGTGGTAGTAATGGTGGTGGTAGCGGTGGTGGTAGTGGTGGTGGTGGTGGCGGTGGTAGTAATAGTAGTGGTGGCAGTGGTGATAGTGGTAGCGGCAGTGGTAGTGGTGGTAGCGGTGGCGGTGGTAGTAATGGTGGTGGTAGTGGTGGTAATAGTGGTAGTGGTAGCGGTGGTGGTAGTAGTGGTGGCAGTGGCAGTGGTAGTGGTAGTGATGATGGTATTGGCAGCGGCAGTGGTGATGATGGTAGCGGTGGCAGTGGCAGTGGCGGTAGCAGTGGCAGTGGTAGTAGTGGTGGCGGTAGCAGTGGCAGTGGTAGTGGTGATGGCGGTGGCAGTGGCGGTGGTAGTGGTGATGGTAGTGGTAGTGGTAATGGTGGTAGTGGTAATGGTAATGATGGTAGTGGCGGTGGTAGTGGTGGTAGTAGTGGCGGTGGCAGTGGTGGTAGTAGTGGCAGTGGTAGTGGCGGTGGTAGTGGCAGTGGCGGTGGTGGTAGCGGTGGTGGTGGTAGTGGTAGTGGTGATGGTAGTAGTGGTAGTGATCATGGTAGCGGTAGCAGTGGCAGTGGTAGTAGTGGCAGTGGTAGTGGTAGTGGCAGCGGTAGTGATGGTGGTAGCGGTGGCAGTGGCGGTGGTGGTAGTAGTAGTGGTAGCGGTGGTAGTAGTAGTGGTAGTAGTAATAGTGGTAGTAGTGGTAGTGATCATGGTAGCAGTGGCGGTGGCAGTGGTAATGGTAGTAGTAGTAGTAGTAGCGGCAGTCAGTGGGAGGAAGTGGTAGTAGTAGTAGTGGCAGCGGCGGTAGTAGTAGTAATAGTGGTAGTGGTAGTAGTAGTGGCAGCGGTAGTAGTGGTAGATAGTAGTAGTGGTAGTGGTAGTAGTAGTAGCGGTAGCAGTAGTAGTGATGTAGTGGTAGCGGCAGTGGTAGTGGATGGTAGTGGCGGTGGTGGTGATGATGGTAGTGGTAGTGGTAGTGGTGATGATAGTAGCGGCGGCAGCGGTGGTAGTAGTAGTAATGGTGGTGGTAGTGATGGTAGTGGCAGTGGCGGTAGTAGTGGTGGTGGTAGTGGTAGCGGTAGTGGTAGTGGTGGTGGTAGCGGTGGTAGTGGTGATGATGGTAGTGGTAGTAGTGGTAGTGGTAGTAGTGGTAGTGGTAGTAGCGGTGGTAGTAGTAGTAGTGGTAGCGGTGGCAGTGGCGGTGGCAGTAGCAGTGGTGGTAGTGGTAGTAGTGCGGTGGTAGTGGTAGTAGTGGTAGTAGTGGTAGCAGTGGTAGTAGTAGTGATGGTAGTAGCGGTGGTAGTGGTGGTGGTGGTGGCGGTAGCGATGGCGGTAACAGTAGCAGTGGTAGTAGTAGTGGTAGTAGTGGTAGCAGTGGTAGTAGTAGTAGATGGTAGTAGTGGTAGTAGTGGTAGTGGTAGTGGTAGTGGTAGTAGTAGTAGTAGTAGCAGTAGTAGTAGCAGTAGCAGTAGCAGTAGTAGTCGTAGTAGAAGTAGCAGTGGCGGTGGTGGCGGTGGCGGTGGCGATGGCGGTAGCGATAACGGTAACGGTAGCAGTAGTAGTAGTAGTAGCGGTAGCAGTAGCAGTGGCAGTAGCAGTAGCGGTGGCAGTGGCGGTGGTAGCGGTGGCGGTAGCAGTAGTAGCAGTAGCAGTAGCAGTAGCAGTAGCGGTAGCGGTAGCAGTAGCAGTAGCAGTAGTAGTAGCAGTAGCAGTAGCAGTAGCAGTAGCAGTAGTAGCAGTAGCAGTAGCAGTAGTAGTAGTAGCAGTAGTAGTAGTAGTAGTAGTAGTAGTAGTAGTAGTAGTAGCAGTAGTAGCAGTAGTAGTAGTAGCAGTAGTAGTAGTAGTAGTAGTAGCAGTAGTAGTAGTAGTAGTAGTAGTAGTAGCAGTAGCAGTAGCAGTAGCAGTAGTAGTAGTAGTAGTAGTAGTAGTAGTAGCAGCAGTAGTAGTAGTAGCAGTAGCAGTAGCAGTAGCGGTAGCAGTAGTAGTAGTAGTAGTGTGAATGGAGTCAGGCATGTAAGACATTTCCTGTTTGAACGTCATGTGTAAATTCCAGTTGTAGGTTTCTTTCTTCGATTCTCTGTAAGCAAATACTTCTGTACTTTTTAAAGGTCCCCGTGGGTCTGTGTGTTATTCTTCTGTGAAGTAAACAGCAGTGATACACACAGGCTGCAGGACTGTCTGGATGAACATGTACATGTACACACAGGTTCTAGGTGGAGGGTCAGTTCGAAGGCTCAATGTTCAAAACACCTTCACCAGTAACATAGAGACCTGAGCCATCTGTGTCAGGTGGTCTGTTTGTCCTTTAGAGCTTTTACTTTTTTTTTTTCTTTTTTTTAAAACTGAGATGCCGAGTATCAAGTAACTGCACAATACAATCAATACAATCTTAGAGTCTTTTATAATTAGATGCAGACAGGACGCACTGGACTTATTACCTCAAGAGCTGTTTATAGTATATTTGTCTGGGGCAAGACATGTTCTACTCAGTTATGTAGGCAAAAATTCAGGTACCGGTGTCCTGTCAATTTGAGCTCCCCATTGATTTGAGCTCCCTAGCATTGTTACAGCTTAAATGGCCGTCGAATTGAACTCCCAAGGCAGAAGCGGAGGAACAAGTAACATTTTAAAAGTGTATTGATTTTATATGTTTAGACCAGTTAAACATGTAAGCAACAACATGTGCATGTTGTATTTACGGCAGAATACCTATGTTAGATGACTGAATAATTTGGATTTAACATTTGATTTTATTGTTATCCTTTTCATTACATTGTTTTTTTTGTTTTTGTTTCCATGTGTAGAAAACATTGTAACTTTGTTTAGAAAGGAATTTCACACTGTTGCCTATAATATTAGTGTAAAATAATATAAAGATTTGGGTGTTTCCAGTTTTTTCTTTCTCTTATACAGTGAGAGCCTTATTTGATAGAAGACATAGGCCTGTTGAAATGAGCTACCTCTACACATATTCATATAAATAAGTGAATAATGGTGATGAATCGATGGCTAAATTGGCCTGTTGATACGTGCTGCCTTAGTTGGAGCCTTATTCAGTAGCAAAATACGACTGTCAAAATTAATCATGCATATTCAAATAAATGAGTTGAAATTTTACCTAAGTTAACTAAGGTATAAAGTCTGATCACCGTGTGCAAACAGCATCAAACCCGCTGTCTCTAATCCAAAGAAATTGACTCTACTGGATCTATGCAACTGTAAATGGAAAAATGTAAGGTCGCTTAGTTCAGCGGGACAGCGTGAATCGATAGACGTCACTGTCAGGCTGCGGGGAGCACATTTTGGTCTGTTTATTTATTCTCAAATTAAATGACACTCTAAAAGATGCTAAAGATACAGAAATGCTCGAGCCAATTATACAAACCATGTGGGAGGAAGCAGAGGAGCCAAACCAATGTGAAACTGCCCCAAGACTCAAACTAAGCATGGACCTTTGACCCTTGTGTGTGTGCGTCAGATGCCCTTCCTGCAAGTGTGTGGGCTAATGCAGAATTGGCTAAAACGTGGTCCTGGACAAGACTACAGGGCAGAGCTGGTCAGCTGGCGGGTCAGGGGGTCAGGAAACTCAGGGCAAATATGCTACAACACAGGAACAAAAACACCTAAAATATATTAATATAGGTTCATGTTTACAATAATTACAATATGATTCAATTTATTGTTTGGCAGAACAAGCATTTTGGGGGATCAGTATTCATCTTCTTGACGTCTTTTTTTTTTTTTTAATTAATTTCTGTCAGACAAATTATAATACACAAACAAATAGGCAATTAAAAGATAAAAGAATACAATGACATGTAGATGAAGAAAACCCACATTTTGTCAGAGTTACTATTGCCAACAGAGCCCAAAGGAAGTCGTCATCTGCATGTTTCCAAATGCTGTCCATTTTTGGTGACGTAAGCGTGCGTAGAGCAAGTATAACTTGATTAATACAAATGAAATGGTAGTGTTTTCATTCTTCAATTCGTCATTTGATTTTTTGACATGGTTAATTCGCGTCAATATTATCACGACAGAAGTGAGGCTGCCAGTCTGAACCTTCAGCGTCTGAAGTGTCAACCCAGCAGCAGTGTCACCATGGTAACTGCTGAACATTCTGAAGTATACATATATGCTCCAGTAAGATGTAACTGAAAGTATCACTTTTTAAGCATATAAAAAGTATATCTTTTTTTTCCTACTCTTTTCAAACCTTCAGTTCCATTTGAAACTACAGGGATTTGTGCTGACATCTGAACACAAT